>OU015764.1:36277543-36315043 GCA_907173295.1 Fagus sylvatica | reverse complement strand
AATACATTGTAAGCAAATATGTTAATATCGTTGACTGGAGTCTAAACTCCAGTAGAACCAGAAGTCACAAAGACATGCAATTCGAAACGAACGAGTACCTTAAGAATTGAAAGCTTGTTAAATAGAATCGCAAAGAGAACAGAATTGAAAGCTTTACCTGGTTGATAAATTTTCGATGGAAGCTTCACTTTAACTAATTAATGTAAAAAATGAGAGAAAATGAGAAAGACCACTACAGATTTTGGTCATTATTGCCTCTGTTGACCCTTTTTTCAATTTGGGTGAATTTTTTAAACGAAATTTCAAATAAAAAAAGTTTTGGAGTGATGAGCGGGCTTGTTGGCGCCTTTTTGTTCTGTCATTTTTCAGATGCGAGACATTTTTATCTTGGGCTTGGATGAAATTATGAGCTGGCTTGTTCGTGCCCAGCTTCACTTTAGTAAACACTACCAGCCACCCTTCAATTTGTTTGCAGTATTTGATTTTTTATCTCATCAGACCACTTGGTATTCAATGAGGGCACACTAAATAATTAGAAAACATCCCATCAGACACCATATACGCAACGCTGGAATATGCAAATCAATTCCAGCCATTCGATCGTTTTCTCTCTTCAACCCACCTGCAACATTTAATGAAGTCACACTGATAAAACATCCCATCATACACCACAACACGCAAAGCGGGAATAACAATTCTAAGTGATTTTCTCGCTTCAGCAATTTCGTGCGACCACAGGTCCACAACTTATTTCTCATAAAATCACCCTCGTTGGATTGATCGGTCCTCTACTGACTATCTTGAGTTGATTTGGTTGATGAGCTTTGTGAGCCCTTTGCTGGGTTCAGGGGGGTTTTATATCTTTCCTTTGTTTGATTTGCAAAGAAGGAAAAATAAAATATATAATTAACCCAACAAGGAAAAATATACTTATATATGTGTCAACAATGTTACGATGTGGGCAAAAGAGCATAATCCTCCTAATAAACAATGTTGGATACACCATAGAAGTTGAAATCCATGATGGGCCTTACAATGTGATCAAGAACTGGAACTACACTGGCTTAGTGGATGCAATCCACAATGGTCAAGGAAAGTGCTGGACAACAAAGGTCAGTATGTGTTTTAATGCTTACAAGTTTGGTTTAGTTGTTTGAATGGTCATATGGGAAAGTCAGTACTTATAACAATATCTGACATCGTTAATTCATCAGATTTTTTGTGAAGAGGAGCTTATTGAAGCAATTGAAATGGCTAATGGGGAGAAGAAAGACTGCTTTTGCTTCATAGAAGTGAATGTTCACAAGGATGATACAAGTAAAGAGTCGCTTGAATGGGGGTCCAGGGTCTCTGCTGCCAATAGCCACCCACCAAATCCTCAATGAGAGAACTATGTTTCAACTGAATTGAGTTTGAAATTAGAATAAGAGAATCTTAGTGCGTGTTTGGTACACGTAACTCAATCCGTGATTCTGGATTCAAATCCAGAAAATCGTGGGTCCCACAGTAAAAAATGTTGTTTGGTACACGAGATTTCAATGAGGATTTCAATCCCAACTTGAATTTTTATGTGGGTCCCATAGCAAATTTGAGTTCACCCTTTCAGCTGTTTTTGAATCCAATCCGGATTCAAATCCAGACTCAATTTTTTTGTGGGTCCCAGTTTATTACCGTTGCTGGCCCACCTTATTTTTTTCTCCCATTTTCTCTCTCTCCTCCGTAAGCTTTTCTGCTTCTCTCTCTCTCTTGCTCTCGGCCATTACAGAATAGCCAACCATTCCGTTCAACAAACCTATCACCTACACATCAAAACCCACAGCCACCATGACCCAAACATCAATCCCTGGCATCAACAATACAAACCCAGAAAGAAAAAAAAAAAAAAAAAAAATAGATCCACCCACTTCAACCAAAACCCACTCACTTCTAGCAAACCCGATTGCAACACAAGCCAACCCAGCCTCCACGTCGCCGGAACGAGCTCACGCCGTGACCATTCCAGCGCCGATCGCAACCCACATGTCGCCGAAAACTTCCCTCTCGCAACCCCTTGCACAACCAACCTCAACCTCCACCATGGCAACACCGAAAATAATATAAGCTTGTGTTTTAGAGGAAAAAGAGAGAAAGAAAAAGAGAACAGAACTGAGAGGAAGAGTCGGTGAAAAAATAAAGATGAGAGAAAAAAAAAAAAAGGTGCAGCAAGGAACGTTCAGGAAGCAAGAAGAAGAAAGGAAGAAAAAAAAAGAGAGAAAGGGGGACAAGGAACGTTCAGGAAGCAAGAAGAAGAAAGGAAGAAAAAAAAAGAGAGAAAAGGGGGAAGGGGGGATGTATATCTGGTAGGGGAAAAGTAAAAAGAAAAGAGGGGGAGGAGGGGGAGGGGGGGTACGTGGATGGTGGGGGAAAACAAAAAGAAAGGAAAAAGAAAAAATAAATAAAATAAGAAGTGGTGTACGTTGGTGATGATGAAAAAAAGAAAGAAAAAAAGAAAAAAAAAATTAATAATTTAATGATAAAAATTAAATCTAAAAACCAAAATTATGTACCAAACACAATTTTTTTTTTTAAATTGTGATTTCAGTTTTGAAACCAAAACTATGTACCAAACAGAATTTTTTTTAGAATCTTGAATTCAAATCAGGATTTAAGTTCTAACTTCAATAAAGTAAAAAGTCACGAAACCAAAACAAAAAACGAAAACACGTACCAAACAGGCCCTTAGGTATTTTAGCATTTTGTCACAAATGAGTCTTTTTGAGGTATGAGTATGCTTTCATTTCATTGTTAATTCTAAATTTTGAGCCTTTTGAGCATATTCTATGTGGGAACCGGGACTGATCTTTTTCTTTTGTTTCTACTTTTTTTGAATCTGAATTGAGAACTTAACTACAATAATGTTTGAATAGAATAACAACATTTCCAATAGGGAGTTACATTAGAGACTGTCCTAAGTAATGGATCAAAACTCAAGTTCTATTATCCTGCTCATGGGCCAAATTCTTAGGGCCCATAGTCAGCCTAGTTTCTTAAGCCTAATGAAGCTAAGCTTTATACCAATTTCCAAGCCCTGTTATATGACAGGTCTGGTCCATGACTTTGGACTGGGCTTGTAAAACTATTAACAGTGACCTTCATAGTCAAACAGGTCTTACCTGCAAGGGGGCTTTAGTCTTGTGGATATAAGTGCAGATAAGAGGTGGTGGAATCCTAATATGTCATGTTGGACTTGGAGTCCATCTTACTTGGATTCTCCTAACACACAATTGGGCACCCAGAAGTTCTGGGCCTGAACCCATAGGTCTCTTTGAATGGAATAGTCACGGGATATATGCTTGATTGGAGAAATCAGAAATGTTCCAATTGTTTCAACCTAAGGATTCAATGAAGCATGCGTCATGCGTGGTGGATGTTTCTCATAATTTAACTTAGCTTAGGTGGAAAAAAAAAATGGCCCGTGGACATCCACCAAGACCACCTTAACAATCTGAGTTAATTAGAAACTTAGAATGTGAAAAATCTATGGCATAAAGGATGATTTGGTTTAACATCAAAATATGAAGAGAGAGCATCTTCAAAAATATCACATGATCTAGACTGTCACGGGTAGGCGTGATTGTATATGTCATCTTTCAACTAGAAAGTGGTTTCTTGATATATACTTCTTAGTTTAATTAATTTCTCTTTTATGTGATTATACATTTAGTTAAAATATGATGATTTGTATTATTAGATAATATTCTTTACTTTGAGTGGATGAATTAATTTATAGTGTGTAAAAATATCTTGCTTTCTCTTTTATGTGATTATACTCTTTACTTAAAATGCGATGCTAATAATCTATCACGTTTGTATTTGATTATATTCTCTACTTGAAGTGGATGAATGAAAAAAATAATAACTTATTACAAACCATTGTTATTTGTTAACACAGTGTTTTATATTTAGTCTCTACTATGTTTAGTTGATTTATGGAGGTCTCAAAACAATAATATTATTGTGAAGTAACTCTATATTATCTCTATTGTATTTGTATTTTCATATTTGATTATAATGGATTGATTATCTCTATTGTATTTGTATTTTCCTATTTATATTTACTATCAACTATGTTTAGTTGTTTCATGGAGCTCTAAAAAAAATGGTATTATCATAATCCTACCATTTTATGTTGTGTTTCACCTACTATACATACAAATTATAATAACAATAATCTCACCCTTTGCGCAAGTTATATACTAGTTTAAATAATACACATGAAAATTACCACGTAACGAGTTATAATAAAATTACTTCAAATCAGTTTATAGCTAAATTATATTCTTTAAATTGTTCTGGTAGCCCAACCCGAATCAATAATCCAAACCCAAAAAATAATGAAGCCCAACCTGTGGACCCAGGCTGGTACAAACAAACAATCTAATACAGTTCTGAAGTCTCTCGAAACCCAGAGAACTCTCTGGAAAAAAAAGCCTTCACCGACTGCGCCGTTTGCCTCCCGTTCAGGGCTGCGCGGCCTTCCCCCACCTCCGTGTGGGGGAGATCGTGACCAGCGATGGTCCGATCAAGGCAGCGTGGCCCTCTTCCTCTCATTTTCCCCTTTTATTTTCCTTTTTTGTCTACTTTTGGCTTTCAGATCGGGTGCTTCTGAGTTGCCGTCACCGCCTCTCTCTTTTCCCATTTTCCTTTTCACTTCTCCTTCATCTGATCTGAGCTTGTATGGGAGAAATTTGCTGGAGGCTTTGGGTGACTCGAGTCTCCAACGAACTCCCTCTCTTTTGGCGACACGAATTTGCTTTTCCAGTGGGTGTCAAGATCTTTCTCAGCTACGGATGTTTGGTGAGCAGTGGTTTTGGGGATCTCTTCTAGTTCAAGTTTCTTTCAATTACCTTATTTTTGGGGTAGATTATTCAAAACTCTTCTTTATGAAGAGCCCCTGCCACACCCGAATCGTTTGGCAAATTCGATTCGACCTCATGGTGGCTTGCTTGGCTGGAATCAAGGCTCCCAAATCTCTGCTGGTCCGGACATCACTTGTTGGGGTTGCTTTTATACTTTTCTGGATTGTAGTCAAATTTTGTGTCACATGGTGTCCCTACTGTTATTGTTGTTGTTTGTTGTTGTACTGTTGTTATTGTTGTTTGTTGTTGTACTGTTGTTGTTGTTGTTTGTTGTTGTTGTGTTTTCTTTTGTTGTATAGTCTTGCTACCCTCTGCGTAGGGTTTACTACCCTCTTTGTAGGATTTCGTTTCCCTCTTTGTAGGGATGTTGTACTGTTGTTGTTGGTGTTTGTTGTTGTTGTGTTTTCTTTTTTGTTGTATAGCTTGTTGTTACTTCAATAAAGACTTTATCCTTATCCATCAAAAAAAAAAAAAAACCTGTGGACCCAGGCTCCAGTAATTCAAAAATCTGAGGCGTCAATTAGTTTTTTCATAGCTGATATGGAATCATTCCATGTCAGTTTGTAAAAATCTTATACTAAAATTTATCTGGCATTAATCTTTATATACATTCATACAAAGTCGGAAACGCATACTACAATGTTGACAGATCTGAAACCAAAATTGACAGTCAGTAATATAGAGTATATTTCAACATTGGTAAAAAAAAAAAACAATTCAAATCCCTTGAGATGCTTCCAGCACATAGTCCTATAAAACAAAGGACCTTTTTTTTACACGGGTTCTAGAGAAAAATAAATTATACAGTCAAGCACATATGAACAGTTATAATGCTTTAGAATAGGATTTAGTGATTACCGCATGTAATGATACAATTAGGATGACAAAATGAATAACTGACTCAATTGCTTGAGTTAATGTTGCTCCCAACAGTAAACTCTGTTTGTCTCCTGGGATTAGTCCCCAACTCACTGTCCTTAGAATTGTCAGATAATGATCTTTCCACTTTTCTTCTTTTACTTCCACCATGTGACTGGTCTTCCTTCTCATCTAGTAATGAAAACAATCTCCGGACATGCCCAGAAAGTGAGCCATTTGAACCATCTGAAACAGATTCAGAGGGGGCAGTACGGAATAGCCGGAGCATAATCTGCACGAAATATATGAAGAGAGCAGAGAAGCAAGCTACTCCACAAATAAGAAAGAGGCCCCAGAAGCTTTTGAGGTGAAGCTGATCTGATTCAATTTCAGCAGATTCCAAACCGCAACTACTTCGCATCAGCCACTTATCATGGATCCGCTGGAGATCACCATTTTCAGACAGTTGTAGGATAGCAGTTGACATGTCAACCGCTAATGGGGAGTCCCGTGGAAAAGCCTTTCATGTAAAAGACAAAAGAAAAAAGGGTCAAACATGTGCATATCTCATTTACAACAGGCTAAAATCTAAATGAGATCAGATAAAGTAGGTTGATTACTAAAGTACATACAACTTCAATAAAGTAAATAACATGTATTAGTTACCATGAAAAGGACTATTTCATTGTTCTTTTTTCTTATCATCAAATTTTTTTATATTAAATTAAAATATGCATTTTAACTAAATTCTCATTAAGAATGCTCCTGGAAAACAGATACTCACAAAACCCCAGCCGCTTTTGGTAAACTCTTGACCTACAACCCTGAATTTGCACTGACTTGAGAGGAAGATCTCTATATATGGGAGTTCATCAACAATAGCTGTAACACCACCCTTTTTAGGACCATGCTGGAGCGCTCTAGCATATTCTTCAGGTGATCCAAGGGCAACAAGTCTAGATTTGGATATGCCAAGTTCCTCTAAATAATGTTCAGCAAAAGAACCCACTTGGTACCCAATTGGCTCATCACTACTCTTCAAGCTTTCAATCCCTTTAATAGGAGAAAAAAGCTGCTGCACTGTGAGAATTGATGTCAGGCTCGCAGTGTAGCTTGAGTTAATTATCAAAACCACAAAGAGCCATATGATTAGCACAACACGACCAAGGGTGCTCACAGTGTTCTCTCCTGCAAATGAGATAGAGAAAGCAACCCAATAAAATTAAAAATGCTGCATTCAGCCCTGCCACTTGCAAAAATGTTTATGAAAGAGCCTGACTTTTACTTACTATGGGCAAAAAACATAGTTGAGAGGCTAAACCTGCAAGGTTAGAAGAGAGGAGATGGATCAGAACCCAATAATTTAGATACTAGGAAGATATTCTACAGGCTCTAAGGTGAATAATCTAGATAATCTATTAAAATATGAAAAATGGTTTAAAGGCCCCAAAATATACCTCCGGATGGTATTAACAGAAAAATGACAAGCAATTTACAAGTACGGCAGAAGGCAGGGAAAAGAAAAGAAAAACCAGCTATTTGGCCTCCTGTTTGTCTATGTTTTCAGAACACAGTAGGCTGAATGATCTTAGCTGAGATTGATGAGCCACATTTTTTCACAATAGAAAGTTAGAAAACATAGCCAAGCAAGCTTTGAACATCCAGTAAGGTGAAAGCTCAGTAGGTGTCTACAAGAACGTGTCCACCCAGGCTCATCCACCCAATTGATGTCTGCATCTTATTATACATTACTCACTTATCCCAAAAATTTACTTATTAAAAAAATCTTATCCAGCAGATATATGACACATAGACTTCCTTATGCCCATAGGGAAACAGTCAAAATATTCTTCCACCAGCAATCCCCCACTATACCGCTATCAACAGCTGTAAATATCCTAATTCGTTATGCTTTTCATGTGTGTGTGTGTCAACATGAAGTAAAAGTATCGACTGAATAACTCACCATAGAATGGTTATAATTTGTCTTTTAGGAGGGCCCCTGAATTCATCATTTTTCCTATGCTCCAGAATCCACACAACTATTCCAATAACAAGGAAGAAACAAGCAATGAGAGTCCACATACGTGCGCTAAATGGCCGCAGGAAAGCCCAAGCACCAGTGTTCAGTTTTTTAAATGGGGCCACAACAACAAGTCCAGATGCAGCAAATGGCTGTGTAAAATCCACAATCTTCGTCCGATTTGTGACAATTGTAATATCACCAACAGCAGCATCAAAATACTGTAACAAGGAAATGAGAGAATTAGCCAGTGAAAATATTTAACTTCACGTAATTTTGAATTTGAAAATCAAATTTATAATGTAATACTCACACCCGTTGTGATCAACTTCACAAGCTCTGTGTAGCTTGGGTTTTTACGACCATCTCCATAGGATATGAATCGGTATGGAACAGCATAAGGTAACAAGGTTACAGCAGCTGTGAATACATCTATGCAGAAACCCTTGAACACATCAGTCCCTGGCACTTGAGATACAAATTCCCGGTAACTGGCCCGGTTAGGTACGCCAATTTTCAATTGCTTCCCATTGTTTGGGAAAACCCATCCACGGGGCTTTGTTAATGTGTCTCCTGGCCAGATAACACTGTTTAGTTGCTGGTTTGCACTTGACCGATTAGGTGGCCTTTCATATAGCATTTCAGGAGGCACAACTGATAAACCAGAATAGTTTGACCAGTAACCAATTCGTCGAAACCCAGTTCCAACCACATTAATAATATCATATGCAGGACGAATAAGTGACCTATCTGAGTTAAACTTAATAGGACCTGTCAAACCAAGAAGGTTACTCTGCAAGATGTTCTGCAACAGGAGGTTTCCGTCATCAAAAATGCTCATTGCTTCAAGGTGAAGATTACTGCCTTCTACAGAGTGTAACCTAGAATCATTAGAAAATGAAATAACCCCACCCTGGTCAAAAAATGCATCAAGAGCATGAGCAACCAGCCAAACAGAATCATAAGCATAAAGCCCATAAGAATGCAACCCCAAAGAACTACCAGTCAACTTTTTCCACCTAGAGAAAAAGGCTCTTTCTCTATCTGATTCTGGTGTATGTTGGCGCAAAGCGAGAACTCCTTGCATTGACTCCATTGTCTCTGAAGGAAGGGGAGCAGCAGAATCTAAAACAGACGAGAGCCAGTCTGTAGTTATCCACACATAGCCATTGCCCATCATTCCAAGATATTGTGCCACAGATAAAACCAAGAACCCCGAATCAGGATTTACATGCAGAACAATAATCCGAGATTCCATTACAGCAACGTTAACCAGAAGATCCATAATATCACCCCGATTAACTCCGGACCCTGGGCTAATTGGAACCTTGTAGGAGATTTTACAGCGCCTCTCAGAAAGCTTATCCTCTAATGCTAACATGCCATTCCGCCCATAGTCATCATCAATGAATATGGCAATCACCTCCTTCCAACCATAATGATTTACCATATCAGCCACTGCTGTCATTTGGTACAAATCACTCTGTGTTGTTCTAACAAAAAATGGGAACTGAAGGGAAGAAAGAGTGGGATCTGTAGCCCCAAATGATAATAGAGGGACTTGGAGTTCATTTGCAACATGGGATATAATATGGGCAACTACAGAAGATTGAGGGCCTATGATAGCGATTGTATCAGTCTCCATAAATTGCAAAGCTGTAATTCAACACAATAATAAGTGTATCTGATTGGGGTCATTACATTCTTTTTAGAACAGAATTCTAGCCTACTGATAAAAATAAGTATATCAAGCAAGAAAATTTAAAGTAAATTGAGGAAAAATAAAGTACCTTCAACCATTCCAAAAAACCCACTGCAATTGGAATCTTGCATAGTGAGATCAAGTTTTGTTCCACGGAGAATGCTGGAATTGGAGTTGACATCTTTCACAGCTTCCTCAATGGCTATCTTGGCAACTCTTCCAATGGTAGAGTTAAACGTAAAAATAGCTCCAATATTTACACTAGCAGGTCTTGAAGAAAAATTCTTACTACAACCATATGGGAACATCCCAAAACAGAGAAACAGCAGCAAAATGAACCAAATAAGACTCATTTTGAACAAGCAGGACAATTTTCTTCCGCTGCCCCAAGATTAATCTGACCCCAGTTTTCCGCGATATAATTTGTGCAGAATTGAGAAAAAAGAGTTACCCATCAGAGCTCAGAATTTAAGAATTTCCATCTGAAAACAAACAAACAAACAAACAAAAATCAAAGTTTTTTTTTTCCTCATTTGGGACCCAAAGATTCCTCAACTCAACCATGCGTTATACTGATACTTGGCATGAATTTTTCATTGGGCTACCATCTGAAAACCCCATATGCTTCAATTTCAATCATTTCATTTCTTTCTGTCAGTTTGATCATCAATAAATTTTTATAATTCATAGAGAAAAAAGCAACAAACACTTAAAAAAATGAGAGCTCCCATCTTTGCAAAAACCAGAATCAGATTCTCTCTTCAAATTAAAGCCTAAAACCAATATTTAAAATTTTAAAAATTATGACACTCGTTTTTTTATTAACGACAAAAGCTCATCCATGAAGCTAAGTATTGTTCTGTAAAACCCAGGTTTACATGTCCTCAGAATAATTTAGACAATAAATAAATAAAAAAGACCAGAAAAAGTAGAGGGGGTGTTAATGAAAGAGTTGAAGACCTAGATAATGAACTTACCTAAAATGGCAATTACCAAACTTACCTTACCCACTCAAAAGAAACATAGGCTATGTGGATTTACATTTATCAGCAACAAAAGATTTATGAGACGCCAAAAGATTATAGGGAGAAAATGCTGAGCACAAAGGACAAACAGAGAATGAAGTTCACGTGGGGAAGAAGTAAAATGTGGGAATCTGGTTAGAGAAAAGGCAGACGCAACCATGGTTGGACGGGGAATGAGATCCTATGCAATACCAAAAAGGTATTGCATGGGTGCAATACGACCTTTTTCCTCTGATACTGTTTGCGAAAACATTCCGAATTACAGTCACTCTTTCAGTACTGTATTCTGCACGTGCAAATCTTAGGCTAAATTGCAATTTAACCTTCAAATTGCCATTTAATTAAGAGTATAAGCTTCACCCACACAATCGATCCAAACTGCAAGAACCACACGTACACGCATTAAACTGCAACCAATCTTAATAGGTGCAGGTGCAGATGCGTGTAATAGGAAAACCGCACTATAAGGTGTAGATGCAGGTGCGTGTAATAAGAAAACCGCACTCCGAAGAAAACCGCACCACACCTCTCCGATTACACCCCTAGTATGTTATACTTGTTTGCTAATGCTATATGCAGATGATGTTACGTTATATTTGTATGCTAATACTATGTGAAGGTTGAGATTGAGTTATATTTGTATAAAAATGATATACATGTGCAGGTTGAGATTTAAAATTATGATTCATTCTATGAGATATGTATGTTATAATTTTTTTTTTCTTAAATATTCAGGTTGAGATTGGAAACTATGATTTATATTTGTATGTTATAGTTAGCCAAATTTTTGAGTTGTTGTAAAGGTGGATTTTTTATATTCAAATTGATATTTGGACTGGCCCAATCCGACCTAAATGAGTCCAGCCCAAACCGCAAGACCGCACCTACACCGCACCACACCAAACCGCACCGTACCGCGTCAAAACCGATCTTAATAGGTGCAGGTGCAGGTGCATGTAATAGAAAAACCGCATTATAAGGTGTAAGTACATAAATCCAGAGAAAACCGCACCGTACCTCACCGATTACACTCCTACATTTAATTACTTACATTAATAATAAATAAAATCTCGTCCTCCAGTATTCCAGATCGAGATAAGGAATACTTAAAAGGACAGGTTAAGTGATTAATAAATAAACAAAAAGGGAAATATATTGTTGATTATTATGTTTACATATATATATATATATATACACATATGTTAAAAGTTGTTTTTTTAACCTTTTCAACAGGATGGTCCAAACAAATTATTACTTTTGTCACTTTTTTAATTTTTTAATATATATGTTTGGACGATCAAGATGAAAATTTGATAAAGCAACTTTTAAAAGTCTTAAATTGCTGAGTCCTACATCAGGTACATACTAGGTTGATATAGGTTTTATAAATAACTACAAGAGTCCATAATTGTGACTATACTATTATACTTATCCTTTTAAGGTATAGTGTAGATGTGATTAACCCTTTTCCTTGGGTCATTATAAATGATATAAAAGTTAATCTAGTAATTATGTGTGGGCTCAGAACATTGCCTCATATAAGTTTTGATGAGTACATCAGAGATTTAAGTGATGAAGATTGTGATGTAGTTGAGTGTCTCTTGAGTCTCACATTCAATATATAGTATGTTGATTTGGGCTTTATAAACGTGTATAAGGAACTTTAATTGCGACTAGACTAATCTAATATTATTAAGAGGATTCATGCCCTTATGTTCACATTAATGTACTGTCAATATTATACCTCTCACATCTTCCAATTTTCTCAATTTAAACATTGATTTCAAATAATAATGTGCCTTAGAAATAAAGGTATAATAGTCACATCCCTATATAGAAAATTGTCCACTTTAGTGCCCGGACTAAAATACCCCATATTTAAAATCTATTGGTTTGCTTTTAAAATAAAAAATAAAGGTTAAAAAAGTAATTTACTATATTTTAGGATCATAGAGTTTGAAACAACTTAACGTTCACGTTTCCCTTTTTTTTCATTGTCTCTTTTTTCTCTCTCATGTCCTCCTTATCCTTATAACTGCTTTCTCTCATTTGAATTAAAAAAGAAAAATAACTTCATATTTTAAATCTATACGTAAATGAGATTAAATAGGCTAACTTACTACTTTTTTTTTTTTTAATAACAGAGGAGAATTTAAATTGTTGTCTTTTTTTCTTTCTCTCTCTCTCATAATATCCATATTCAACTTTTTTTTTCTTTCTCATTTGAATTGAACAACTCACGCCACTATTTAAATGTATTTTTCTTTTAGTTTTTTATTTGAATTCAAACTCTTATCCCATACAAATATAGTTAATAAAAAAAAAAAAAACCTAATCTTTATCCCATTCCATTTACCTAAAAAGATAACTATAAATATTTCAAACTATTATTAAAAAAAAAATTAGACATATAGAAAATTCATTAGAGTAAATATCAATTCAAAAAATTCACCATTCAATGTAACAAATAAGATTACATTTAAAATTCCACTATTTCATTTTTTGTTTTTCCAAATATTCCACTCCACATTTTTTTCCTTTTTTCTTTTTATGACTCTACCTTTTTTTCCCCCACTTTTCATGTTAGCCTCCTCATTTTCCTAAAACTTAGCACATTATCTCTTAAAGATAACTTTTATAATTAAATTACCATATTTTTTTCCGTCAATATTATAAAATTAGATAATAAAAAATGAATAATGCTAGAGACACAACCAATTTTATAACTAAACCTTTACAAACTGACATTGCATAATAGGTAGAGGGTGCCACGTCATTAATTTAGCCACACCATTAATTTAACTTTTTTTTTTTTTGACTATAGCAAGCTTAACCCCACTTTTGGGGGATTGAACTCTCGATGTCTCCTTTGGGAGACGCCAGAAATTACCACCAGGCCACAAGGCCTGGTTTAATTTAACATTTAAATTTACTAGTCATTAATTCTTTATAAAATAAAAAATAAAATAAAAATAAAAACTCTAACCCAACCGTTCCCTTCCTCCTTCCCCATCTCAGATCCACAACTCTGCCATCACCACTACCACCAAATGAAACCCTAAGTACGCAGTCGCAACCACTTACCGGAATGCTGACGATTAAGCTAGATCCACTCCAAAAAATGAAAACCCAATCGACACTCCACCCAAATCCACCGTTGGCGGCAAGCGGTGTAAACAGAGCAGCAGACGATGATGAGGACAAGAGCGCAATACGCAGCTTGAGGAAACGCGTCCTTGACAAGCTTAAAGTGCATAAACTCATGTCTGAGTAAACTAAGCTTATTACCTTTACTTTACTTTACTTTTCTTTACTTCTCCAACATCCTTTTCATTTACGTCCTGTTTGGCTCCCTAACAATAATAATTATCCAGCAATTAAAGGCTTTTCTTTTCTCTTTTTGATTCAGAGAGGAAATGAATGGAGGATTAGCAAAACAATCGGAAATTGGCTTTCATTAGTTCAACATTCAGCAAGATTGATCCTTTAATTTTGATATATACACGCCGACGAACATAGCATATGGTTCTTGGATGATCCGTCAAATATCAGCAATGTTATGTTAACCTTGAGCCGCGTACTAATATTGTCTACATCATCATCTACGCATTCCTTTGTTAACGCCTCTTGCCGCAATGGATTTAGATGGAGGGTCGGTTGGGTTTTCATTTTTTGGAGTGGTTCTAACTTAAATCGTCGGCCTCGCATGGGTTATGATAGGTGGTGACTAGTGGCGACAGCATACTTAAGGTTTCATCCGGTGGTGGTGGTGGTGGTGACAGCAGAGTCGTGGATTTGAGATGGGGAAGGAGGAAGGGAACGATTGGGTTGGGTAAGTTTTTATTTTTTCTTTTTTATTTAATAAAGAATTAATGACTTGTAAATTTAAATGTTAAATTAATGATGTGGCACCCTACACGGCTACACCTAATATGTCACGTGAGTTTATAAAAGTTTAGTTGTAAAATTGGTTGTATCTTTAGCATTACTCATAAAAAATAAAAATAAAAAACTCATTGAAGCATAATTAACACACACACACGTCCATAACATCAAAAAAATTTCAATAAGCCACGTTCAAAATTGTGCATCACATTTAACTCCTATTTAGATCCACGTATATCTTTATCTTTATCATTATCCAAAATATTAGCACTTTTAAAATTCAAAATTTAAATTCTCCATTTAACTCTTTTTAAAATTCCTATTCAAAAATAGTTTATAATCAAGATGCAGTTATAATTTTTTTCACAAAAGTGTGTATCTCAATTCTCAACTCTCACCTCTCTTCATCAAAAAATTAAAATCTCAACTCTTAAATCTTTCAAGTAAACATCCATTATTTTTATTTTTCTCAATGTAATGTTTATAAACATCCTTTTTCATATTATTATTATTTTTTTAAAATTCTAATGGGCTTGTTTTTGTTGTATATGCAGATTGTTGAAAACATATATATGGTTTGCAAAAGTGTGAATCTCAACTCTCAAATCTTTCATGTAAACATCTATTTTTTTTTTTTTTTTTTTTTTTTAAATTCTAATGGGGTTGTTTTTGTTGTATATGCAGGATTGTTGAAAACATATATATGGTTTGCAATGGACATACACATGGATTCAATTTGTGTGAAGAACTAGAAGGTTAATATAGGAAAGACGTATATTCATTATGTTTTTAATTTTAGGCCTTTATTTACAATTTCTACTAATATGCCTCACAATATACTTTTTTTATTTTCTAATCAATGTGTGTATCTCTTTCTCTCTCTCTCTCTCTATATATATATATATTGTTGAGTTCAAATATACAAGATGTAAATTATTGTTGAGCAAAGGGAAATGATAGTTTCAATATATACACTATTAATTTTATTTTATTTTATTTTTTTTTTTTTTTCAGAACTAAAGGTGCAAGACTTTTTTTTTCGGACTTTTTCATTGAGAAGAGGAACTGACAAGATTGCATTTATCCTATATATTTGTTCATGCATTCTCAAAAGTTACAACTTTCCTGAATATTATCTCATCCAAATTTTTTCCGAATCTTTTCGCTTTAAATCTTAATCTATTGTAAAATATATCATTGAAAATATTTATGACTTACCTTCTTTATATTATTCTGTTAATCAATGAAGATTTTATAGCTTGACTCAATTGTTGAGATATTAAATATGTTAAAAAAAAGTTGTTAAGTATTAGACAAATTGGAATATTAATATTACAGATTTTATAGCTTGACTCAATTGTTGAGATATTAAATATGTTAAAAAAAAGTTGTTAAGTATTAGACAAATTGGAATATTAATATTACAGACTTTTATATTTATTTTTTAAATATGAAGAAACATAGAACACCGTGGGGGAAAGAAAATCAATAACCCTACCTTTGATCCCACTTTTATTGTATGTCAATCACAACATGTCACTTCAATTGTTGTGAAAATAAAGTGAAATTGTAGTCCAATAATAGCTTAGTGTAATTTTTTACATGAGGGTTGTTTTAACGTGTAACTAAAGTTGATTGTTACGACATATAGCACTACAACATATCTAATCCCACAATCCACACGTTCCCACTTCCCACTCAAGTTGATTGTTACGACATATAGCACTACAACATATCTAATCCCACAATCCACACATTCCCACTTTCCACTCACGTTTCTTTTCTTTTTTTTTATGTAACTTTTTCATATTTGAGTTATTCACCAATTTTTAAATACTTAAATCAAATTTAAAAACAATACAATTTTTTTTCTTGGGATAAACTTAAAAGTAATCACCGTTTATTTTTTAAAAAAATAAAACTTCCACAACAACTCTTAGGAGATAAACTCAAGAATTAAAACTCCAATTGTACTCAAATTCAAACTCATCAGTTTGAAGCAGTTAATTTACATCTCTCTCCATCTTATTTCAGGTTCCTACTTCCCACCCATGTTTAAGGCTTTTATTTATTTTTTATTTTATGTAAAATTGCCACCAACGTTTGAGATTTTTTTTTTTTATAATTTCAATTGTATTTTTATTTTATTTAGTTGTTCTCCATCCTTATATATTATCTAATACTATTTTTTTTTATTTGCTAAAACCTATCTAATACTATTTAAATGTTTTTTTTATTGAATACTATTTAAACCTTAGATGTAAGGGATATATATAATTTTATCATTTTTAAAACAAAAACAAAAATTGTCCAGGAAAATTGATGCACTCTTCAATCCATGGACACCTTATCTCAAAAAAAAAAAAAAAAAAAAAAAAAAAAAGGTTGAAAATATGAAATCTCCCCACTACTCACTCACAGTTACTAATTTGTTCATTTTTTCTCTAAAAGAACAAATTTGTTCATTTATTTACAATATATTTGGATAATGGTGAATAAAAAATATTAAAAAATTCAAAGTAATAAATAGGAAAATCTTTTGAATACGCGCATAGCGCGTGTGAAAAGGCTAGTCTTTCTTATTCTTTTTTGTTTTTAGAAAAAATATTAATAATTTTTAAATATAGCACAGACTAGGGTAACACTCTAAAAATATTAAACATTAATATAATCCCGAACAAAAAAATCCGAAAAAAAAAATGGTGGGAACTTGTTATAGTTGATATTTTATTTTATTTTATTTTATTAGCTAAGTAAATAGTTATAATTACTAAATGTGAAGTAGGGAGGGGAATTTAAAAAAAAAAATGACATTATCACATGGAAGGTGTAATTGTAATCAAATTGAATGATGTGACGTGGTGAAGGAAAGAATAAAGTGAACAATACTAGTAGATTGGAATTTGTGATTAACAGCCCATCAAACAGTCAAAAGTATGTCTCTTTTTTTTTTGCTAAATGTCAAAAGTATGTCTCAATCCATCATTTAAAAGCCTCTTTTTTTAATCATTTTTCTTTTTCTTTTTAATTTGTATGGCAGGAAAAGAAAAAAATGAAAACAATTAAACAACCACTATTTGTAGCTGTAGGCGAGCAGGCTGCCTCTCATTCTCTCAAGAAATGATGGATGTATTTTCTTCGTTATTTCGTATTTCGCACCGCTTGTAATTTTAGCCCAAAGAGAAACATCGTGGATAATGGATTGAGTAAAGCTATGACTCGTGCAGGATCCGATTACTTTGTATCTTTTTTTGGATCTATTTTGGGCCTTGGCCATGTAAAATCTCTCACTTCCTGGTTGGGTTTGGGTGGACTTTGACCCAGTCCAACCAGGTCTACTCTCTTTTTTTCTTTTTTCTTTTTTTCGATTTCGAGAGTGCCCAAGGTGCAATAAGCTAATAATATGGACTAGCCTCTTCACACGCACTACGCACGTGTTTAGAGGCTCTTCCTTTTTATAATAAAAAAAAAATTATCATGTACTTAGATAATTTTCTTTTTTATCAATAGTGCGTGTGAAAAGACTCTTCCTTTTTATAACAACAACAAAAAAAAAAATTATCATGTACTTAGATAATTTTCTTTTTTATCAATATATTTTTTTCATTCATCCTATTTTGGGGTTTATGCAATTATCCAGTATATGTTATTGATAGCAACATCTTGCACAAACAATGATGATATAATTTTTTTTTTTTTAAAAAACCCAAAAACGAAAGAAAAAAAAAATCATAATCTGTAATTGATTTTCAATAACCTATTTTTATCAATTTGTTTTTTACGCAAAAAAATTTAATAAAAATAAAATCATTAACAAACGCTTAATTAGTTGGAAGTTGTTCTTTATTTTTTTTTTTTTTTCACATTTTACACTTAGCTAATTTATACAATAATTAAAGAATTCTATTTGAATTAGAACTCTACATTCTTAACCGGATTTATTTGATTCAATTTTTTTTTTCATGGTAATCTTATCACACAATATGACTTTTATCATATAAATTTTAGATCATAATTTATCTTATTTGCTATTTTTTCACTTTTTTTTATCGTTTATTTTTTTTGCTTGTGTACTATTTTTTTTTGGTCGTGTACTTTTTTTTTTCATGTGCTAATTTATGGTGTGCTAAATTTCTTTTTGGAAGTTGTTCTTTTTTTTTTTTTTTTCTTTTTTTTCACATTTTCACTTAGCTAATTTATACAATAATTAAAGAATTCTATTTGAATAAGGACTCTACTTTCTTAACCCGATTTATTTGATTCAATCTTCTTTCTTTACTTTCTTTCATGGTAATCTTATCACATACTTTTATCATATAAATTTTAAATCATAATTATCTTATTTGCTATTTTTTTCACTTAATGCTTTTTGTCCAATAACATAAATGTACTACACCTTCTATATAATGAGATTCCACAAAAGAAAAAGTAACCTTGCACGTGTATATGAAATCCGAATAAAATTATTTCTTGTATAAATTATTTGATTTTAAATAAAAAATCAGTTAATGGGATAACAAATTTAAATATTTTTATTGTTTGTAAAATTGTACACATGCTTTTTCTTTGATTCCATAAACTCATAGCAAAGCAGACAATAATTTTCTCTACCTCCTCGTTAAAGACAAAGAAAGAAGTTGTACCGCTTGCATCATATACAATTATCGAAAAGAAAAAAGAAAGTTCAAAATTAAAAATTAGAAGGCCAATGTAAATATTACACCTGTTGCAGAAAAACCCCTCTCTAGGTCAACCATGCCCTGATTTAGCTCATCTTTCTTTTCATTCTTTATTTATTATTTGTTTTCTTTCTTGGTAATACTAATACCCCTAGCTTTCCTTTTTATTTTTAGTTTGGTTTTGTGCACTATGCGAGGGATCTTAACCAAATTCTCCAATTCTCACCTTAAACTCATCACTAAAGCACACAACAATTTCACTGCCTTTTGCATTAGAAATTCCAAATACCATTATCTAAAAGAAAAAAGAAAGTTCAAAATTATAAGTTAGAAGGCCAAATGCAAATATTTCACCTATCATTGCATCAAATTTCCCAATTCTCAAATTAAACTAAACCCTTCATCATCCTGTTTGGCACCCTTGACACCAATACCTAGATCCCAAAGCCTATCATTCTTTTTGCAAGTTTTGCAAGCCTCGATACTTTTCTCAAAGCTGGAACCACATCATCTAAAAATATATGATGCAATATAATATATTCATGTAATCTTACATAATTACATGTTAAATATCAAGAACATGTAAATGACTTCTCCAAATCAAATAAAAATTTTAGAATTGAGAAAATAACATGTTTGTGTCATTTATTGAAATAAACATCTGAAACCACTTGTCAAACACTTTTGCTTGCACAAGGCCAATATTCACATAAATTGCACACTTTTTTACAATTTAACTAATCCAAGATCAATTGAAAACCATAATGGGCCATTTATTCATCAACATAAACTTGCAAATCAATCACAACTTTCAGAACAAATTTACTACAGAGTAAATGCATTTTCTTAACTCAAATTACAACAAACTTTTATAAAGTTTAGCCACTGCTTAGACAAAAAAGAAAAAGAAAAGTGTAGCACTACTAAATTGTACATCTGCTGCTAGTGCTACATTCTTTAAGAAGAATACACATTATACACTGATGTAAAAATTTGGAGCCCATTAAAAAGGTCAAACCTTGTTGTAGTTTGGAGGGCTTCAAATATGGATAGGCATCCCAAATTAGCTGCAAATAAGAACATAAGAATTCAAATTTCAGTCATTTGAATACCAATTCAAATTTCAGCCATTTGAATACCAATTCTATGCATTAACTCACCCATGGTATCCAAAAGCATTGCTATTGCCTATTCTTATACAAAACAACACCGCAAAAAAATGAAAAGAATTATTCCCATATTAAGTTTTACAACCGGAGAAACCAAAAAAAAAAAGAGATACGTGAAGTGCCCTAGCTGTTGGTTGTCACCCTCCAATTTGATGCAAGCTATTTTCACTGCAGGAAAACATTAAATTATAACAGTTCATAGAAAAAAAGAAATAGGATAAGAAGTTAAGAGCAGTTAAAAGTTTTAAAACTTCAAAACTTAAAAATTAAACGTGAGATAGTGGAGACATGTTTGGATATATGGGAGAGTGGTTTAAGAGAGTTATTTATTTTTTTTTTTTTACATATATATCTTTTGTGTGCTACTTTTTAATTGAATAGTAAATCTAAGAGTATTTTAGACCATTCTTATCTTTAAATTGCATGCGATAAGATAAATATTAATTATTTTTCATTCAAATGAGGAAAAAAAAGGAAAAATTAAACGTGATGATTTTATTTTTCTACGTGATTTTATTTTTTTATTTTTTTTAAATTCAAATAAGGATAGTGGTGCGAATTTTTGGGTTCATTTTAAAATGAAGCCTAAATTTTAGGATTTTCAAAAATTAGTATTTTCCTTATTTGCCCCAATTATTTGAAGTTATCTAATGTTAATATGTGAGGGTATTTTAGTCTGTGCATTAAAGTGGACAATTTTCTAAATAAAAATGTGACTATTATACCCTTATTTCTAAGACACATTATTATTTGAAATCAAGGATTAAATTGGAAAAATTAGAACTTGTGAGAGGTACTTTTGACAATACATTAAAGTGGACATGAGGGCATAATAGTATTAGAATTAGATAATCCATAATCCATGCAACTTGAATGACAAAACCGCAGCAATTTGGAGTAATTGTAAGAGTGGCTTACAAGTTACAATCACATGCAGATTCAAGCATAAAAGGAAAAGGACTAATAGTAGTTATAGTCAATTTGATTTACTGCTATGTGATATATGCACTTTTATTCACTTAAAACTGAATTATATTTATTTTTTATTTATGAATTTAATATATATCCATGAGGTTTTTTTTTTTTTTTTTTTTCCTTTCTTTCTTTTAATGTTAAGGCGACAATAATTTTATTCAAATAAAATCCTGGTTCACAATGAGAATGAGAAACGGAGAACATTCATCTATCTAAATAGAGGTTATTGTATTCTCCTTTGCAACACTAACAAAGGCTAAAATAACCGAATTACATTGTTTGGAAATAGACACAAATACACAATAGAAAGATGTTGAAACTGGAGGTATTGAGCCCGGATGTCCAATAACACAAACTCTACTTCAGTAAGGCAATCCTTCATTGCAAAGGGACCTTCAACTTTCAGGCTTTTGAATCCCAACCTCATTGCTCTTTTTTATGATAAGAAATATTTATTCAATGCACATGATTGTAGGTACATAAAACACAAAAGATACAACACATAAAAAAAACTAAACACTGAAGAACACAAAGGATACAAACACAAAATACAGATCTAAGGGACCATCCTGAAGAAAGCAAGAATACCAGCATCACGAGATGTCTAGATAAAAATGGCTTAAAGATTAGACACCATCCGAGCAAACAGCAAGAAAGACGAATCGGCTTGACCATGGTAAACAGAGACCATGTGATGCGATTCTTAGGAGGCTCACCAAACGGAGCTTTTGATAGATCTACCCCAAAACGCAAGGGGTAGTCAAGAGCTACTCGAGATGGGAGAATCCCCCAAGGCCACTTTGTTCTGAATCTAAGCTGCTGGAAGTTTGCTGCATCCAAGAACAAATCCACATAGATCCGGGGAAAATCCACACGATCCCCATAGAAGGCAAGCCAACTAAGAAAATCGCCGGAAACAGCCTACAAAGGGCAACAAAATGACCCACGCGGGCACAGAAAAGCCCACAAAAGGGGCAGAAAAAACCCACAAGGGGAGGTAATCTGTACATAGAAGGAGGACTGGGCGCACGATAACAAGAGGAGCTAATCGTGCGCCCAAAGCAAGGATTTTACCTTCTCACTCTAGGGTTTTATTCTTAGAGAGAGAGGCTTTGGGTTTTCGGATTGAATCCCCAACCTCATTGCTCTTGTGACAAAATGACTTTGGTAGATGCATGATGATTTTTGGGTAAATTATGGTGGTGTTATGATTTATCAAATGCTTACTCAATTCGGTTTTGGGTTTTTCCTATTATTTTATCTGCTGCTACAATTTATCAAATGATTATGACAAATTTTTTATTAAGCTAACCAAAAATATTTTTCTATCAATCCAATTTGTTAAACCCGAGTAACTTTGAAGTACCTCAATATTTTTGAGAATGGTACCATTTTCAAATTAAGTATGTATCATCCAATGAAAAGCATACACGTGTACATTGATAATAAAGAATCCAAGGCAACTCGCTTTTAACGCCCGTTAACGAACCTAACCTCTCAGACTCCGAAAGTACAAGCCGACAGGGCAGAATTAACCTTCACTTTATCTAACTCAACGGTATCTGTTCCACAGCCCGTCCATTTTCAGAGAAGTGCTGGGAAAGCCTTCAGAGATCCAACGGTTGGGACTCACTTGGGACACTTACCCAATGAAAAGCTCACGAATTGAGAATCAAACTCGCTTTTACGCCCGTTAGAACATCCGGTACAAGCCGACAGGGCAGAGCTGGCCCGTCCAGCCAGACCAACGGTTGGGACCTCCAACCACAAGAACATCCTCCAGACCATCCTCCAACCACAATCCTCCACGTGTCGGTACCCATCCCCACCGAGACAGCTCGTAGATCCATTCAATTACCTGGATTCCCCGGTGGCCAAACTCATTCCAACAAGTCCTCTCTCTCTCTCTCTGTCTATAGCATCGTCCAATTTCTCTTGCAAAAAAGCTTTTGATTCTCTCTCTCTCTCTCTCTCTCTCTCATTCTCAGAGAGACCTCTTGCTAGGGTTTCTTAGGTTATCAAAAAGCGTAGAGAAAGGCAAAGCTTCGTCATCGTCATCGTTATCTGTGAGAATTCCACAACTTTTCCTCGGGGTCTGTGTTCAATTATTGTTTAAAGTTTTTTACTTTTTATTTTTCGCCTACGTTTTACTGTAAATTTTTCCGAGTCAATCTTGGTAAATGAATAACCGGGGTTTACAGTGAACTATTATTGCATAAAGCGCACTCTTTTTAATTGATTTAAATTGTTGGCGAAGTTTGTGACATTGATCTGGTTATTTCTGAGAATATTGAGAGATTTCCGGAGTTTGTAATGTTTGATATTTTATCAAGGTTGAGTTGCTTCGAAAGTGGTTGGTCTGATCCGCTCGTTGATTTTTGGGGTTGTAGATTTTGGAATTTGCGGGGTTGAAGATTGAAGATTGAATATTTTAACTTTGAAGGTTGATTTTGTGGCTTTGTGCTTTTTCTAAGATTTTTGACACCTTAAGGAACTCTAAACTGCAATTATAAGATAAGGTAGAATTGCCCATTTCGTGAAGCTTTTACTTTGCTTGCTAGATATGCTTCTATAGACTGTTGTTTGATACTTGCAAGGAATTCTGTTCCTCATTAGAGGAAGGTTGGAAAATTTGGGCTGTTTCTGAAGCTTACATTTTTTATAGATTCAACTAATTTTAGGCTGCTTGGTTTGGAAGTTGTATTTAACTTTCAAGCCATCTGATACTGAGGGTTTTAGGGGATTCTTGAAAAGGGTTTGTTTGAATTAAAGGGTTGAGTTGAGGTAATTCATTGTTAGAGGATTCTTGAAAGGGGATTGTTTGAGTTAAGGGGTGGTGTTGAGGTAATTGATTTATGAATTGGAAGGGATTATGGCTGCGGGTATGGATTTATCGCCTCCATTTACCGTCTTAGAAGGTGCTTATAATAAGGACAATTTCTCAACCACGGAAGATCAGAGCTCAGAGAATTTGAATAATTTGAAGCAGATGACGAATCGAAAACCTCCACGGCACCTATCAGTTACCCGTCATAGCATAAGCTCTATGAGGCTGCTTGGCACGCCTGACTTGGTAAGTTCATCTCGAATTTTCACTTTTAATTTTACAAGTTGCTGGTCTTAGCCTGCCCTTATTCTAGGATACTATTAAATGGATGTTTCCATAGGAAGGTTTATACTAAAATCTGTACATCATGATTTTTAAACTTCCACTTAGTTTCTCAAATCAGTATGTTTCTGAAGCATATAAATGTCTGCTTAAAGTTTGAGACCAATTAGACCTACCCTTGATGTTAGTTTGCTTATAAATATAAAATAACTCCACATTTTGCTTGTGAATGAGTTCTGATTTTGACGTGAATTGTGAGATCTCTATAGCTACCCCAAGGGAGAGTTAATTTCATCCTTTTCTTTAAGAGCAGAGCTCATCCCAAGTGCAAAGTTGGAAACCTCATTTTATAATTTTTGTTCTTTGACGGGAGGTTCATCCAAAGCGAGTTATTGTTGTGAGATATGAATTAAGATTGCAATGCTCATCCAAAGCAAATTATTATATCATGTTGATTTTTGCTATGTGCTGTTGAAACTAATGAGAGGAAAATCAAATTCAGATCTTTCATGCCACTGTGATATATATTTTTCTTTGTTACTGCATTTTGGAAAATGCAATTCTACTAACTCTTCTATCCATCTCCAGGATTTGGATGTCAGTATTGTTGCCAGTAAATCACCTTCTGATGAAAAGTCAGATTTTTTACCCGTGTTCCGCTCAGGAAGTTGTGCAGAAAGAGGACCTAAACAGTACATGGAGGATGAACACATATGTATAGATAACCTTTTTGAACATCTAGGTGCAACTGCAGACTTCCCTTCTCCTGGGGCTTTCTATGGGGTAAGAATGTTGCATACCTACCTCACCTTTGTTACACCTGTTAAATGATTAGAGGAATATCTTATTAATGAATCTCCTCTTCCATGAAAGGCTAGCCAATGTGAGACGTGTAATCAATTTGTCATATATCCATGCAATTCTTTTAGACCATATGGTAAAATTGTTAGTCAATACTCAAAAGCATGCGATCCACTTGATAGGTATTTCACCTAAACCATCGTAAAGTTGGATTATGACGTAACATCAGCACAATTGTGTGGAAGTTCCTTAAACTTGTGAAGATATCCAATCTTCCTTCAGGCTTCTGTTATGCCACTGACCTACAATGGGCTGATTTTCTACCTCTCTATTTCAAAATGCCTTTGTATTTTGCAGTTAAAGTGAAAATTTAGGAGGATATAGATTGTTGAAATAAAGTGGCTGAATGATGGGAGGTAAATGTTACTTTATGTGTCAGTTTGGTATCAACTTATTTTCAATAGCTCCAAAAGGTGAGACAAAAAATTCAAAAATAGTTTATTTCAAAAAAGCTAGTTTATTTGCTCTTTTTTTTTTTTTTTTTTTTTTTAAAAGCTGAGACAAAAAGTGGAAATAAGCAAAGAACAAAAAGCAGCCAAACGGACACTATGTCTGTATATATACAGTGAGTTGGGAGGTTGTTTATTACCACCTTAAGCCGGCCATGTTCAATGAATTGATTTTTATTAATATATGTGCAGGTGTTTGACGGCCATGGAGGTATAGATGCAGCATCATTTATTAGAAAGAACATCCTTAGATTCATAGTTGAAGACTCCCATTTCCCAATTTGTGTGGAGAAGGCAATTTCGAGTGCTTTTGTGAAAGCTGATTATGCATTTGCTGATGATAGTTCTCTTGATATTTCCTCTGGCACCACTGCTCTAACTGCCCTAATTTCTGGCCGGTATGACCTCCTGAGCTGCTTCTATTTAATTTTGCCTTGTGTTTAGATCCAAATTTTGTTCAAGCTGGAAATTTTTGTTCTTTTGTTCTTTTTTTGAGAGGGGGGGGGGGGGGGGGGGAGAGAGGGAGAGAGAGAGAGAGAGAGAGAGAGAGAGAGAGATAAAAAAGACCTAGATTATGTTAGAACATGGTATAATCATCATTAACTGTACTTTTTTTCTAGTTCATTAATTGCACTTGATTATAGTCTGCTGTTATGACAGATTGCTTCTTTTTCTGCATACTGAACAATTTTGTGGGAAAAAAGTTTAGAGTTGCTTGAAAATTCCAATTTGCTATAAGTTAGTCAGAGGTTTTATTGTGTTAAAAGTGAACAGAATATCACAAGCTTTTGTTAAGGAGTGGTGATGTTACCTTGGCATATTACTGAAACTCAAGTCTACTGTTATGTCTGTGTATTTGAATATCTGGAAATACCTCCTGGGTAGGAGGTTAAACTGCCTAGGCCGTCGGTGGCCAAGGGGGTGCCGGAAGGCGGGGAGTATTCCCAACCCCCAATGAAGCCATCGGATTACCTCGTGGGACCAGCCTGGCGGCTGGGTTGGCACCCACCGGAGGTTTTACTGACTAGCGGCAAGTCCTATGGGCTCTTCGTTAGGATGGTTCCTCCGTCATCAAAAAAAAAGTATCTGGAAACATTTTATCCAGATTTCCTAGAATGCTTTATGCTTGCGAATCGACAGTAGATTATCTCTAACAATGTTTTACACTTCACAGGACAATGATAATTGCCAATGCTGGGGATTGTCGAGCAGTGCTAGGGAGGCGAGGTAGAGCAATTGAGATGTCAAAAGACCATAAACCCAATTGCACATCTGAAAGAATAAGAATTGAGAAACTTGGTGGTGTCATTTATGATGGCTACCTCAATGGGCAATTATCTGTGGCTCGTGCATTAGGAGACTGGCACATGAAAGGCCCCAAAGGTTCTGCCTGCCCTTTAAGTGCAGAGCCAGAGTTGCAGGAGACACTCCTGACTGAGGATGATGAATTCTTGATAATGGGCTGTGATGGCCTGTGGGATGTAATGAGCAGCCAGTGTGCTGTGACTATGGCAAGGAAAGAACTGATGCTCCACAATGATCCTGAAAGATGTTCTAGAGAGCTGGTCAGAGAGGCACTCAAGCGCAACACTTGTGATAATTTAACAGTTATTGTGGCTTGTTTTTCTCCAGACCCTCCCCCTCGGATAGAGATACCTCAATCTCATGTCAGGAGGAGTATATCAGCGGAAGGGCTGAATTTACTGAAGGGTGTATTGGACTGTAATTCATGACAAGGAAGGGGAATGGTTGAAAGATGGATGTACATACATTGGGTGACAATTGGTGGGCTGCATTTTACCCAAGCTGCTGTTACTGTCGTTACTTGTGCTGCTGCTGCCCTTGCTGTTGTAGTTGTTGCTGCTGTCCCCTTTTCCACGGCTGACATTGGGTTTCATTCATGGAATTAAGATTATGCAGGATTTGGTTTTCATTTCTTCTTTGAGTTCTAAATCCTGTACATCTCAGAATAGTTATGTTGTGAAGAATTCATTGTTTATGTTGTACCAATAAGTAGAATTCATTGTTTGATTTGGCCCATTCTCCATTTCTTAGAATAAAAACTTGAAATCCTCTGGTCACTCCACCAAGGTTTTTTAAGGGGCCTATTTTAAATTTAAAAGGAAAATGAGTACGTATCACCAGTAGGTGATGATCCGCTTGTTTATTGATTACGAAGTGCCAAGTGTTGGTACTTTGTGAAGAGTTTCTTGGCACACTTCTAATGGTCGTATATGATTTAAAAGTCGAACAGTTACAAAGAATTAGAAAAGTGAAAGAATTCAAGGTTTTGAGGTTGTGTCGAGATTCGATTACAGGTCCAACCGTAATGATTTAATTAATTTTTAATTAAAAAAAATTAACTTGGTAAAAATTACCAAAATTGATTTCATATTTTTTATAAAGTCAATAGAAGATTGTGTATAGTAATTTTTCAAGTATAAATTTTACTCTAAGATAACTAAAAGAACATTTTAAAAATAAATTTATATCACACATTCACATGCAAAAACAAAATTTGTATATCGCAACAGAAATTCAATGATTTTAATACAGATATATTAAAATGAAGAACTATTAATCCATTAAAAGAAATATAAATATAATAGCTATTCAATAATATATACAACAAAGCCATGTGACTTCATGATTATCAATGCATCATGCATGACAGTCAATTGCCCCTTTTAAGGGGTTCTCTCAAATTATTTAAAACTAGTCGCAAACCTGTGAGATGCACAAAAAATGAATTAAAATTAAATCTAAAAAATTATTGGTCTAACTATAATTTTTATTGTCTTTTATATTTTATCTAAATATGAAAATTGATAATTATTAAAAGACATTTATTATTATTGTGTTTATATATAAAATATATTATAGTATTAGGCATTTATTATGATTGTGTTTATATATATGAATAATATATTATTTCTATTAAAGAAAATATAATATGTCAAGATTCTAATGAGATGTTTAATTATAGAATAAAATTTAAATTCAATTAAAATATATATATATATAAAATAATGAGGTGTAAAATTGTGAGAACTCAAAAACTTATGTGGCGCAATATTATGAGGTCAACCAAAAGTCAAAAAGTTTCGGTTATACATTATAGTATAGATTCACGATTTCTAAGAAAAAAAAACATAGCTTGAATGTTTAACCCAGTCGGACCAGACAATCTCGACCGGGTTTAAAAACTAAGACTTCTCTTTTAAAAGCTTGTCGTGAATAATTGATAGAGTGGAAGGAAAGAAAGGACGATATATGATAATGAAAAAGACTGTTGTCTCTCTCTACACATACCCAACCGACGTCAACATTTCCCAATCCGTCCTCATCGTTGGCGAACAATCCGATGTAAAATACACCCACAAGAACTCACCCACCTCAACATCACCGCCATCAAGTCCGCCCCTTTCCCCGTCGACCACAAGAATGGAATCTTCCTCGTCCTCAACTCCCAAGATGTCACCATCCAAGATTTATGTTTTTGGTTTTTGGTTTTTGGTTTAGCATCTATTGAGGCTGATGTGGGAGCATTTTAGAGGATTATAGCTATATTTAAGCAAAAAAAATAGTGGTTTGTTGAGGCTGCTGTGAATGCTCTATGTGTCATTTGAGCTAGACCTCATTCGGTTAACCAAAAGAAGATTTATGATGGGTAAAAGTTTTTTTGACTTAGAAGCAATCATCTTGTGGCCTATGCAGGAAGAGTAACAAGGCTACTTACTAAGTAATTTGATTATCATCAGGAACTTAAAAGTCCTATTCCATACACACACAAGCTATTGTGTCATTGTGTGTTCTTCAAACATATAATCGAGTGAGTTTGACCTATATGGAGTAAAACACATTGGTACATCCTGCCATCAGAACAATTGGAAGCAAAATTTGTGGGGGTTACAAGCATAACTTAATCACTGTGAATAATGATGCCAATTTAAAGTTTTTGACTGCGGGAATTTTTTTTTCATGAGAGTGAATTAGAGTTCTCCATCTGATCCATGATCATTGCCATCCACCTGTTGGGAACCACTGCAATTAACATGAAATTAAATCATATAAGTCTCTCTCAGGAAGTCTCACTACCAAATCATCAAAATAATTGGAATGAATAGAATATGTTGTACCTTCTCAAGTGTGTTGTGAGGGGTTTTTTTTTTTTTTTGACAAGAGTGTATTTGTAAGTTTATAAAAGAAGAAATGGAAACGAAAAAATATATATAATTTTACTATTGGCACTTTTCTCATAATAGGAATAAGATTAATATTTCAACTCCATCTCTTTCATTCCATTCCTTTCCACCCTCCTAAACAAGCTATAAGTTATTAAGTTTTAGTTGGTAAATATGCACAAACTAGAGGTGGCTTAGGAATACGGCTCAAAGCTCCTGCAACTCCCCCCGCCCCTTTTTGGAACAAAAGAAGTAGGTTGAATTACAGGTTTGAAGTTCAAAATTACCTCGTCTGACTGCAGTGCTTGCTTAAATCTTGACAAAGAACCTTGCTTACATCTCCCACTTTAACAGATCCTTTCTTTATCAATTCCGCCAACTGCAAGAGTAACTGGCATCAGTAAACTGAAATATCCATATGCAAAGCATAAACAAAAATGACCTTTGATTTAGGTTGAAATTGACAAGCAGAACATCTAATCATACATCATCTTCTGTTTCCTCAAGTAACCTGTCCCATTGTAAACACAAAAATATCAGACTCAGTGAATCAAAATACTGAAGAGACTAAGAGGTGCATAATGCCCTCATTTATCAGAAGAGTAGAAGGGCATCCGGCATAGAAGTTCAAGATTGACTTCTTGCCGCCAAACGAGATAAGTGGAACTTTTTTATGTCTCACCTTCCACAATAAGATGATATAGCTTTTGAATATGCTCGAGCTTCTTGTTTATCTATCACACCAGAAAACAAACAATTGTTAAAAAGGCATCACAGTTTTTCAAAACACGAATAAATTATTAGGAAACCAGAAAAAAAACTCCATATGAAACCAGTTCACCCTTTTCCAAATTTTTTTTTTTTTTTTTTTTAAGTCTTTAGCATTGTCAAAAGGATTAATAGAATATCAAATCATTCAAGCACATCCAGATTCAACATGTGAAGTGAAGATATTTGTATAAACTAACCTTTACTTGAGGTCATAAAGTTTGTCTTAGATTGAAAAGCAATAATCATCACAAATTTCCAGAGCAGACAAAACATATGAACCATGAGACAAAAAGCTATGTTCTCTTTTTATTAAATGGGAATAGGCGGATTAGCCTACTCTTTATAAATCAGCCAGCAAATATTAATCTTAATTAAAGGAAAATCAACAAGACCATCTAAGCACAAACTGTAGCTAGCATATTTGCAAGAGCGAATTTGAGCTTAAGTAATCCAAGGCATTGTAAAATAATACATACTTGTTGTGAGGTTATCCCAGTCATCCACTTTGATCCACTCTTGCCTGGCTGAATCTATCTGCAAAATGAAGATACAAAATTGAATATACTGCCAATGCATTTGACCACAAGAGTGAGACAATAAAGAAAAAACTCAAAAGTAGAAAGAACCTTGTCAAGAGTGTAATCTTGCATCTTTTCACAAAGGCCATCAAGAAGTTCAACGACTCTGAGCTCACTGACTCTATTGCAAAGAATTGCACAACCATGTAATCAGCCACTTGTAAACGAAACTACAAAACAATAAATTACTTTCGCAAATGATCATATCATATATAATATGGAGACGTATTCACCCATTTTTAGTTTTAGTTTAAACATCTGGATCTAATAACCTATTCCTCAACTCTGATCCATTGTTTTAATCAATTGAGATCGCAAATGACTTAAAAACCCAACAAGAAGAAAGAGATATAGAAGCTATACCTGTAATCAATTAACTTTCCCTTACGTTGACCTTTAGAGTCAAGTCGGTGTCTCAAATCTAAATGATTCCGTGGTTTTTCCTGTAAAAAAAAGTAACATAAAATTTAACAGCGATAATAATACCAATTTTTTGTTTTGTTTTTTTTTTTTTTTTAAGGATTCTTACATTGGAAAGCCCAAACTCTAGCTCATCCTGCAAAATAATTTGGCTCTTAAATCAGATCGCATAATAATAATATAGTATAGGAAAAGAGTGAGAGATGCAATTGATGGTTGGAAAAATATGGATCGTGAAGAAGAAAGAATAGGGATATGGAGATTGTGAAGGCATAAATTGTCTAACCAAGAAAAATAAAGAAAATAAATCTTGCGGACCGAGAGAGAGAGAGAGAAAAAAAAAAAAATTAGAATACCGCGACGGCATTGCAAGCTGAGCATTTTTCATCGACACAATAAGCAACGGAGAAAAAGACGAACATTGTCAGAAGCAGCCACGCCGTGGACCTTCCCATCTTCCGATTTCGCCTCTCTCAGTCTCAAGCCTCAAGTCTCAAGTCACAAAGACTCTGTTAATACTATGGCCACGCTTTTCACACATGCCTGCATTTCTTTCTTTCTTTTTATGGACTGGGCCTTGGACTTCACTCCGGCCCATTTCCAGACAATACGAATTTTTTTTTTTTTTTTTTTTTTTTTTTTTAAAGAAACATACGATATGATGACATAACACCATAAATCAATAATGCATATTTTTTTTCCTCTCATATGAATATGAATGATGAGTTCACAATTGACCATAAATTTAATTAGTAGAACTCATCATTTATGAAAAATAAGAGAATTTGCATTTATTATATTTTGAAAGTACTGAATAATTACTAATAAATAAATAGATTCATTTTAATTCAATTGATAAAGTTTATTGTTTTCAAATAAAAAATTTGGATTTGAATCTTCTTCTTTACACCATAAACCATTGGTGCCTTAACCTGACAATCATTATGGTTATGATAAAATGAAGGGAAAAGTACACAAAACCCTATGTAGTTTCTCCATTAAACACATAAGCCCTAAAGTTTTGACTATTACGCTTAACCTAATGTGGTATTGTTTGAAGTATAAAACATTAATTGTGTAACACAAAACCCCATTATGGTTTTGTTTTATGTGTAAATTTAGAGTTGTATTTTCACATAAAACAATATCATATGAAGGTTTTGTGTTATACTTAAAAACATCAAAGGTTTGAGTATTACACAATTAACGATTTACACATAAAACAATAATACAAGAGGGTTAAGTACTGTTACACTCAAAATCACGTAGGGTTTTACTTGTTTTAAAAGGCAAAGCACGTGAGGATTTGTGTATATATCCTTTAAATGATTTTAACATATAATAACAACTCCTTGTATTTTTTTCATCAAAAAATAAAAATAACAACTTCTTGAATATTATTTGTGTGTATTTTCCTCTTATGACAACATTTTTATTGGTGAGATAAAAGCATCATGCAGGATTTGTTATAGATAGAAATCCTATCGTTTAAAAGAAAATTTATTTATTTCTCAAACTATATCTGTATATCAACATGACTATATTTAAATGTTTATTCCCATTTCACATATAGAAAACCTTAATAGCTAAAAAATAAAAATAAAAACTAAATTATCAATACAGCTACAATTAATTTACATATCCCAATCCTATACATAATGGTGTGTAATATTTTATACGGTTTGAAGAATTCTCAAATTTTTTTTTTGAAGTAAGAAAGAATTCTCTATTAAGAAGGGTACACCTATTAGTATATGAAACCATCCATAATTATAGATCATGTGGTCCAAACCAAAGTTCTCCATCATTCTTTTAATTAAGCTAGATTCTTTGCTCCTAATTCATCATGTATTCACATGCGACCTTTTCTCATACGCTCTCTTTTGGAATTTCATGATGATTGACTGGTAATTTTCTCCACCCTCTACTTGAAAAGTCAATATATGTTAGACATGGTTTTATAGGCCTATGAAGGTCATCAATGAATTTCTTCACTGTTTCCAGCGAGACTTCCTCAAGGTTGGTGAAGTAATAACTCGACCAATAAATTCCCCTTGCTTGATCTACTTTCCCTAAATTTAAATCCTTAACATTATTGTAACTAAAAAGCAAGAAATTAGTGCCGCTGGTTATGATGATGGGAGAAAACAAAGGTCTTGTTGGGTAGAAAAGTTTATGCAAAATAGTTCATTGGATGATATTTGTCCTTTCAAGTGGTGGCCCTAATCCCTACTAATCTTGGTAAATGCAAATATTAATACTGTTTTTGGGCAAAAAATGCATTTTGTGAAAAAGTTGGCATGTTTGGTTGCAGGGGTGGAGTCAGGAATTCAATTTAAGATGGAGACCTTTTGATCTCAAACTTAATAAAAAAAAAAAAACCACCGATATACATTGTTTATATAAACAAAATGTAACAAACAAGAAATTCATTATAGTCTTTTACAATTAATTTCGACGTGTTTTCATATTTTGAAACCATTGCATGAATATTTCAGTATCAATGCTACAAAAATATTTCTCTCTATGTATACAATCAAGTTATCATTCATCTAACTTTCTTTTGAAGTATTTCTCCATTACTATTTCAAAAATATTAGAAGAAAAACATAATTCTTAAAATAAAACTAACACATCATAAAATATAAAATTTAACATTTTTTAAGTTTTTCTTGTGTTTTTCTACACTTAAAACTAACAAACACTCAAATGAAAACAAAACAAAAACCTAGTTTAGCAAAAACAAAACAAAACAAAAACTTATTGATTTACTAAATATAAAAACAATCAATCATATTATCAAAAAAAAAAAAGGGTCACAATAACACAAATACACAATCACTTTTCATTTCATAGTCTCACCACTTTCAGCTTGACTAGGACCACACAACACAAACATAAACACAATTCTACACCTTTTTTTAGGATGGACATTTTATCAAATATATATATATATATATATATATATATATATATATATATATATATATATATATATATATATATATATATATATGAAATGAATTTGGCCAAAAATGCGTTTTCCAAATCCTAATTTATAGAGCAAAAGGCAAAATCCACAAAAACATGGATTCTACCTTTGCATTTTGCTTCTCAGTTTTGTTAAAGCAACTAGGACCCATTGAAATCCTCAGGCTTCACACCCAACTCCCTCACTTACTACGTGGTTTATGTATTCGAGCTTCTTCGCTAGAGCAAGCTCTGGAAGTGATGTGAACCCCGTCAAGAATAACGAGACCCAACAACGAAAGGGAACCCAAGATCGTTCTATGGACAGATTCGAATGGAAGACCTCGACCCTTTGTTTATGACAAACAAGAACCTCGGTATAAGGAAGACGCCACAAACGGTGATGGAGTTTCCGTTTGATAAGTCGAGATGAACGCCACGGGAAATCCCGATAAGTTCAAGTAGTTCTTCAAAGAACCAAAGAGAATAAACCTCACCAGTTTTTATTAATGATCAATGATGTTGTATTACAATGAGTGCAGGCTATTTATAACCTGTTTTCAACCCTAGATGCCTCATACAATAAAGGGAAACGAATTTGGTTCTAAAAGACTAAAATTAAGGGCCTAAAATTAAGGCTAATAATGTCTGACATTAGCAGCCAAAATAGACTGAAATAGATTGAAAGTCTGAAATGCAAAAGTCTAAAATGGATAGAGAAGCAACAGATACTATCATTCTATCTTCTCAAAGTTACTTTATTCTTGAATTGTGACTTTTGTAGTTTCAGTTCTCTCAAACAAAAAAAAAAAAAAAAAAAAGATCTGATTTTTTTTCTTTTTCCTCATTGATTAGTTGTTTCTGCCATATATTTCCTTGCTGTTGGTATTGGTTTAAATTCTGCAAGTTGAATTTCTTGATTAAGTTTATTAGTTTCAGGAAGAACTGAAAAAGGAGAAGCTTTGAGTGGAAAAAGGCAAGAGAGTGTGAGACTAATATTAAAAAAAAAGAAAGAGCAAAAAAGAGATTGAGCAAAAAAGAAAGAGTGAGAGTGAAAATGAGAAAAAAGAAAGAGAGTCTTCTTCTCTTAATCTGGATGAAACTAACCAGTCTCTTCCTAGTTTGGCTGTTTCTTTGTTGCAGGAGTTTGAGCATGTATTCCCAAAGGAGATGCCTAATGAGTTGCCACCCATTAAAGGCATTGAACACCAGTTTGATTTTGTGCCCGGAGCTGCTATTCCAAACCGACCAGCCTATAGGAGTAATCTAGAGGAGACAAAGGAGCTTCAAAGGCAAGTTGAGGATTTGATGAGCAAGGGGTACGAGAGGGAGAGCATGAGCCCATGTGCAGTACCAGTGCTATTAGTTCCTAAGAAGGATGGAACATGGAGAATGTGTGTTGACTGCCGAGCCATCAACAACATAACGGTAAAGTATCGTCATCCCATTCCTAGATTAGATGATATGCTGGATGAATTGCATGGTTCATGTGTCTTTACAAAAATTGATCTTAAGAGTGGATATCATCAGATTAGGATGAAGGAAGGTGATGAATGGAAAACTGCTTTTAAGACTAAATATGGTTTGTATGAGTGGTTTGTGATGCCTTTCGGTTTAACTAATGCTCTGAGCACATTTATGCGTTTAATGAACCATGTTTTGCGTGCATTTATTGGCAGATTTGTCGTTGTGTATTTTGATGATATCCTAATTTATAGCAACAACTTGGAAGAATATGTAATGCATGTGAAATCTGTTTTGGAAATTCTAAGGAAAGAAAAGTTGTTTGCTAATCTCAAGAAGTGCACCTTTTGCACGGATAAACTTGTGTTTCTTGGTTTTGTTGTTAGTAAGAGAGGAATTGAGGTGGACGAGGAAAAGGTGAAGGCAATCCAAGAGTGGCCAACGCCTATAACAATCAGCCAAGTGTGGAGTTTCCACGGCTTAGCTAGCTTCTATAGATGGTTTGTGCGTGATTTTAGTAGCTTAGCCTCACCTCTTACTGAAGTCATCAAGAAAAATGTGCCATTTAAGTGGGGGAAAGAACAAGAAAAGGCATTTAATCTGATCAAAGAAAAGTTAACTAATGCACCTTTGCTTGTTTTACCTAACTTTGCTAAAACTTTTGAAATTGAGTGTGATGCTTCAGGTATAGGTATTGGAGCTGTTTTAATGCAAGAAGGCCGTCCAGTTGCTTATTTCAGTGAAAAGTTGAGTGGGGCAGCCCTAAATTACCCGACTTATGATAAGGAGATATACGCCTTGGTAAGGGCTTTGGAAAATTGGCAGCACTATCTATGGCCCAAGGAATTCGTGATTCACACAAATCATGAATCTTTGAAGCATTTGAAAGGACAGCAAAGGTTGAACAGACGCCATGCCAAGTGGGTGGAATTCATTGAAACATTTCCTTATGTGATCCGATACAAGCAAGTTAATGAAAGGACTAGTTTGGATGGTCAAAAGAAAGCTGAGATGGTGAAGAAACTACATGAAAGCATCCGGCAACACATAGAAAAGAAAAATGAACAATATGCAAACAAAGCCAACAAGGGTCGTAGACAGGTCATCTTTGAACCAGGTGATTGGGTTTGGGTGCATATGAGAAAGGAAAGGTTTCCAGCCCGTAGGCGGTCCAAGCTACATCCTCGCGGGGATGGTCCATTTCAAGTCCTTGAGAGAATCAATGATAATGCATACAAGCAGGATCTTCCTGGTGAGTATAACATTAGTGCTACATTTAATGTTTCTGATCTTTCTCTTTTTGATGTAGGTGACGATTCGAGGTCGAATCCTTTTGAAGAGAGGGGGAATGATGAGAATCAACAAGCACTATTAAAGGATCCATTGCATGTTCCAGTTGGGCCAATTACTAGAGCAAGATCCAAGAAGATCAAAGAAGCACTTAATGGGCTGATTCAAGATATTTGGGCTGATTCTACAA
>OU015764.1:36070043-36275043 GCA_907173295.1 Fagus sylvatica | reverse complement strand
CAAAGCCCTTACCAAGGCGTATATCTCCTTATCATAAGTCGGGTAATTTAGGGCTGCCCCACTCAACTTTTCACTGAAATAAGCAACTGGACGGCCTTCTTGCATCAAAACAGCTCCAATACCTATACCTGAAGCATCACACTCAATTTCAAAAGTTTTAGCAAAGTTAGGTAAAACAAGCAAAGGTGCATTAGTTAACTTTTCTTTGATCAGATTAAATGCCTTTTCTTGTTCTTTCCCCCACTTAAATGGCACATTTTTCTTGATGACTTCAGTAAGAGGTGAGGCTAAGCTACTAAAATCACGCACAAACCATCTATAGAAGCTAGCTAAGCCGTGGAAACTCCACACTTGGCTGATTGTTATAGGCGTTGGCCACTCTTGGATTGCCTTAACCTTTTCCTCATCCACCTTAATTCCTCTCTTACTAACAACAAAACCAAGAAACACAAGTTTATCCGTGCAAAAGGTGCACTTCTTGAGAGTAGCAAACAACTTTTTTTCCTTAGAATTTCCAAAACAGATTTCACATGCATTACATATTCTTCCAAGTTGTTGCTATAAATTAGGATATCATCAAAATACACAACGACAAATCTGCCTAATAAATGCACGCAAAACATGGTTCATTAAACGCATAAATGTGCTCAGGTGCATTAGTTAAACCGAAAGGCATCACAAACCACTCATACAAACCATATTTAGTCTTAAAAGCAGTTTTCCATTCATCACCTTCCTTTCATCCTAATCTTGATGATATCCACTCTTAAGATCAATTTTTGTAAAGACACATGAACCATGCAATTCATCCAGCATATCATCTAATCTAGGAATGGGATGACGATACTTTACCGTTATGTTGTTGATGGCTCCTGCAATCAACACACATTCTCCATGTTCCCATCCTTCTTAGGAACTAATAGCACCGGTACTGCACATGGACTCATGCTCTCCCTCACGTACCCCTTGCTCATCAAATCCTCAACTTGCCTTTGAAGCTTCCTTTGTCTCCTCTAGGATTACTCCTATAGGCTGGTCGGTTTGGAATAGCAGCACCGGGCACAAAATCAATCTGGTGTTCAATGCCTCTAATGGGTGGCAACTCATTAGGCATCTCCTTCGGGAATACATGCTTCAAACTCCTGCAACAAAGAAACAGCCAAACTAGGCAAGAGACTGGTTAGTTTCATCCAGATTAAGAGAAGAAGACTCTCTTTCTTTTTTCTCATTTTCACTCTCACTCTTTCTTTTTTGCTCAATCTCTTTTTTGCTCTTTCTTTTTTGTTCATTTTCACTCTCACTCTTTCTTTCTTGCTCAATCTCTTTTTCACTCTTTCTTTTATGAGCAACCTCACTTTTCAGTTTCAGTTGGTCCTCATAGACCTGGCTTGGAGTTAAAGGAGCAAGCTTAATTGGTTTTGCCCTCCTCTACAAAGCTGTACATGTTCTTGAAACCATCATGTATCGCCCTCCTATCATACTGCCACGGCCTCCCCAACAAAATATGGCCAGCATGCATAGGCAACAACATCACAAAGCACCTCATCCAGATACTTCCCAATTGAAAAAGTAACTTAACACTTGCCTTATCCACCCTTAACCTCTCCACAATCATTCAACCACTGCAATTTGTATGGTCTAGAGTGTTTTAAGGTTGGTAAATTCAATTTCTCAACCAAAATAGTGCTAGCCGCATTAGTACAACTCTCCCCATCAATGATCATACTACATACCTTATTGTTGACGTGGCATCTAGTATGGAAAATGTTCTCTCTCTGTTGCTCTGCATCATCCACCTTAATGTGTGTATTGAGAGCACGCCTGGCAACAAGAGACTCACCTGTCACGGGGTATACCACTCCATCATCATCACTAGCATCAACCAACTCGGGCATCCCATCACTATCATCCTCACTCTCAGTCATCACCTCCCCATTGTCACGCATAATCATCACCTGCCTATTTGGACATTGAGAAGCGATGTGCCCTGAACCCAAACACTTAAAGCATTTAATATCTCTATTCCGTGAAGGTTGAGATTCTACCTTGGGTTTGTTGCTTGTTCCCTCATCTTTACCCTTAGGTGGTTCGGTCTTTCTCTTTGCTTCAGCTGGATCATTCCTATCCCACTTTGATTTCCAGAAGTAGAGGAGCCCGGATTAGAAACCGAAGTGTACCTTGCTGTCCCTTTTCTCTTTAACTGCCTCTCCACCTTCATAGCCATGTGTACCATGTCCTCCAACTCCACATAGTGTTGCAGTTCCACCACATTGGCAATGTCCCGATTCAGCCCATTCAGAAACCTTGCCATGGTAGCTTCTCTATCCTCCTCTACATTAGCCCGAATTAAGGCGATCTCCATCTCCTTGTAGTAGTCATCCACACTCCTATAGCCTTGTGTAAGACTTTGTAATTTCTGATACAAGTCCCTATAATAGTGACTAGGGACAAACCGTCTCCTCATGATGGCCCTCATTTCCTCCCATGTCTCAATAGCCCTCTCATGGTTTCTCCTCCTGTTCATCACAAGCTGATCCCACCATATAATAGCATAGTCAGTAAACTCAATGACAGCGAGTTTTACCTTTTTCTCCTCGGAATAGTTGTGGCATTCAAAGATCAACTCCACCTTCTTCTCCCATTCCAAGTATGCTTCAGGATCATTTTTCCCTTGGAATGACGGTATCTTCATTTTGATGTTTCCTAGGTCTCCGTCAGTCCCATCTCGCCATCTCAGACCAGTTCGGAAACCTCTACCACGCCTTTCTCCCCTTGGCACGAACCTACCGTTCAGTGAAGCTTGATCCTCTTCACCTTCGAACTCATCCTCGTGGTCACCATCAGAATCATCCACGGGTGCACGCCTTGCTTGCCTTCTAACATAAGGGCCTCCCTGAGGACGTCCCTCACGCCAACCAGTAATAACGGCATCTTGCCTATCCATCCGATCCCGAATCTCATTAAACATCACGTCCATGCGTTCAAATTGTTGTTGCATAGCCCGCAACATGAGAGACGACTCCGCCTGTCCTTCTTTGTTTGATGTTTCGCCCCTGGAAGACATAATATATATATATATATATATATAGAGAAATGCTTAAATTAAATTAATTCCTCACAACACTCCCTCACGTGTTTGCACTCAGATTATGTCACTCACACTCGTGTTTCACTCTTAAATTGGCTTTTTCTTTTTCTTTTTTTTCAATATTAGTCTCACACTCTCTTGCCTTTTTCCACTCAAAGCTTCTCCTTTTTCAGTTCTTCCTGAAACTAATAAACTTAATCAAGAAATTCAACTTGCAGAATTTAAACCAATACCAACAGCAAGGAAATATATGGCAGAAACAACTAATCAATGAGGAAAAAGAAAAAAAATCAGATTTTTTTTTTTTTTTGTTTGAGAGAACTGAAACTACAAAAGTCACAATTCAAGAATAAAGTAACTTTGAGAAGATAGAATGATAGTATCTGTTGCTTCAATATCACCTCTTTTTTTTTTTTTCAACTTGGTGCTTCAGTATCACTTTTCTTTTCTTTTCTTTTTTTTTTTTTTTTTTTTTTTTTTTCAACTTGGTGCACAACACAAAAACAAAGAATAAGGAATAAGAACAGAAACGAAAAAAAAATAGAATGATAACAAGAAACAAAAGGTAAACCTGATTTTAGAGCCAAGCTCTGATACCAAATGATGCGAACCTCAACAGACACGCTTTGAGACCCAGCAAACAATATTGGATTACTTGCCCAAGAAAGCTAAAATCAGAGTTTTGATAGAACACCCCAACCCAACGTTTATAAATGAAACGCGAATTGAAAGTATAAAGATAACAGACCCCGACCCAATGATTATGAAAGAATCATGAACCGAAGGTATAAAATTTGAACGCCACAAGGAAGAATCCTTGATAAGTTCACAAGTTCACTGAAGAACTAATAGAAGAAACAAACCTCACGTTTTTCTTTGTATTCAGATTCAATAATGCTCTATTACAATGAGTGCAGGCTATTTATAACCTGTTTTCAACCCTAGATGCCCATACAATAAAGAGAAACGAATTTGGTTCTAAAAGACTAAAATTAAGGGCCTAAAATTAAGGCTAATAATGTCTGACATTAGCAGCCAAAATAGACTGAAATAGATTGAAAGTCTGAAATGGAAAAGTCTAAAATGGCAGGTGCCTAAAATTATGGAAAGTCTGAAATGGAAAAGTCAATCAGCCAAATTAATTGACTTGGAAAAGCAAAGTAAACCAAATTAATTGGCTTGGAGGATAGAGAAGCTACCATGGCAAGGTTTCTGAATGGGCTGAATCGGGACATTGCCAATGTGGTGGAACTGCAACACTATGTGGAGTTGGAGGACATGGTACACATGGCTATGAAGGTGGAGAGGCAGTTAAAGAGAAAAGGGACAGCAAGGTACACTTCGGTTTCTAACGCTACCTGGAAATCAAAGTGGGATAGGAATGAAAAAAAAAAAAAAAAAAAAAAAAAAAAAAAAAAAAAAAAAAAAAAAAAAAAAAAAAAAAAAAAAAAAAAAAAAAAAAAAAAAAAAAAAAAAAAAAAAAAAAAAAAAAAAAAAAAAAAAAAAAAAAAAAAAAAAAAAAAAAAAAAAAAAAAAAATGATCCAGCTGAAGCAAAGAGAAAGACCGAACCACCTAAGGGTAAAGATGAGGGAACAAGCAACAAACCCAAGGTAGAATCTCAACCTTCACGGAATAGAGAACGACCAATAAACACATGGGAGGAGATGAAAGTAGTGATGAGAAAGCGGTTCATTCCAAGTTACTACTACAGAGAGTTGTACAAGAAGCTACAAGGTCTTAGACAAGGGAGTCGAAGCGTAGAAGATTACTACAAGGAGATGGAGATTGCTATGATCCGCGCTAATGTAGAGGAGGATCGGGAGGCCACAATGGCTAGATTTTTACTTGGCTTAAACCGGGAGATCCATGATAAGGTAGAGATGCAGCATTATGTGGAATTGGAAGATATGGTGCATATGGCTATCAAAGTGGAACAACAACTCAAGAGAGGGAGTGGGACACGTGCAGGCCATAACTCTAGTTCTACCTCTTGGAAATCGAGTCATGCCAAGCCACTGGACAAGTCACAAACTCCCAAACCCGAGCCCAAGTCCGTGACCACCAGCCACGTTCCTCAAGGTAAAACCGAAGCCTCTACCTCTAGGAATCGTGATATTAAATGTTTTAGATGTCAAGGCAGGGGCCACATTGCAAGTCAATGTCCAAACAAGCAAGTCATGGTGTTGCAAGCCAATGGTGAGATTGTGACCGATTGTGAAGATTCTGACACCGACGACATGCCGCCATTGGAGGACGTTTTCGAGGAGGAGTATTTAGCCCCTGACGCATTGACATTGGTGGCAAGAAGAGCATTGAGCTTGCAAGCAAAAGGAGTCGATGAAATACAGCGGGAGAACATCTTTCACACTAGGTGCTACGTTAAAGACAAGGTATGTAGTGTGATTATTGATGGTGGTAGTTGTACTAATGTTGCAAGCACAATTATGGTGGAGAAATTGGGATTGCCCATGGCAAAGCACCCTAGACCGTACAAGTTGCAATGGCTAAATGATAGTGGTGAGATAAGGGTGAACAAGCAAGTGCTAGTTGCATTTCGAATCGGTAAATACGAAGATGAAGTGATGTGTGATGTAGTACCGATGCAAGCGGGACATTTATTGCTAGGGCGTCCATGGCAGTTCGATAGGCAAGTGAAGCATGATGGCTTTACGAACAAGTACTCTTTTGTACTTAATCAACGATTAATCACTCTTGTACCATTGACACCGCAGCAAGTATACGAGGATCAAGTGAGATTACAAAAGGAGAGTGATCAAAAGAAAGAGAGTGAGCAAAAGAAAAAGAGTGAAAATCAGAGAGGGGCCGAGAAAAATGAGAGAGAAAAAGAAAATCAAAGTTTGGCCCTTGAGAGAAAATCAGAGAGAACACAAAAGAATTTCTATGCAAAAGTGAGTGAGATCAAGCGAGCAATGTTTTCAAATCAGCCGATGATTGTACTTTTGTACAAAGAGGCACTTTTAAACACTAACGAACTAGACCTTGCTTTGCCTAGTTCTATTGTTTCTCTTTTGCAGGAGTACGAGGATGTCTTCCCCGAGGAAACACCACATGGGTTACCTCCAATCCGAGGGATTGAACATCAAATTGATTTTGTGCCCGGTGCAACCATTCCAAACCGACCAGCTTATAGGAGCAATCCCGAGGAGACAAAGGAGCTTCAACGGCAGGTAAGTGAATTGCTGGAGAAAGGGCATGTGAGGGAGAGCATGAGCCCATGTGCGGTTCCGGTCTTACTTGTACCTAAGAAGGATGGGACGTGGAGAATGTGCGTTGATTGCCGAGCCATCAACAACATAACGGTAAAGTATCGTCATCCTATCCCACGCTTAGATGATATGTTAGATGAGCTGCATGGTTCTTGCATATTTTCTAAAATTGATTTAAAGAGTGGTTATCATCAAATTAGGATAAAAGAAGGAGATGAATGGAAAACCGCCTTTAAAACAAAATATGGTTTGTATGAATGGTTAGTTATGCCTTTTGGTTTGACTAATGCTCCGAGCACCTTTATGAGACTTATGAACCATGTTTTGCGCACATTTATAGGCAGATTTGTTGTTGTCTATTTTGATGATATACTCATTTATAGCAAAAACCTAGATGACCATGTAGTACATGTGAAATCCGTTTTAGATGTGCTGAGGAAAGAAAGGTTGTTTGCTAATTTAAAGAAGTGCACTTTTTACACCGATAAGCTTGTATTTTTGGGATTTGTTGTTAGTGCACAAGGTATACAGGTTGATGAAGAGAAGGTACGTGCAATCCAAGATTGGCCGAGCCCCACAAGTGTAGGTAATGTTCGTAGTTTTCATGGACTTGCTAGTTTCTACCGGCGGTTCGTGAAGGACTTCAGTAGCTTAGCCGCACCACTTACTGAAGTGATCAAGAAGAACGTTGGATTTCGGTGGGGAGAAGAACAAGAGAAGGCATTTCAATTGATCAAAGAGAAGCTGACTAACGCACCTTTGTTGTCTTTACCTAACTTTTCTAAAACGTTTGAAATTGAATGTGATGCTTCAGGTGTTGGTATAGGCGCCGTTCTTATGCAAGAAGGACGACCAATTGCTTACTTCAGCGAGAAACTCAGTGGGGCAGCCTTAAACTACCCAACTTATGACAAGGAGTTGTATGCATTGGTTCGGGCTTTAGAAACATGGCAGCACTACCTATGGCCTAAGGAGTTCGTGATTCACACCGATCATGAGTCCTTGAAACACTTGAAGGGCCAACACAAGCTAAACAAAAGGCATGCGCGATGGGTGGAGTTCATAGAGACGTTTCCATACGTCATTCGGTACAAGCAAGGTGATGATTTGAGGGCAAATCCTTTTCAAGAGGAGGGGAATGATGGAGATCAAGGCACCACTTCAAAGGACCTCGTTCAAGTACCAATTGGGCCAGTTACGAGAGCACGAGTAAAGAAGTTCAAGGATGTACTCAACGGGCTCATTCAAGAGTTATGGGCTCAAGCAAATTCGTGGAGGCCCATTGAGCATGATCCACCTGGGCAACAAAGAATCATCACTTTGATTCAAGTTCTAGAAGGATCCGGTCAAGGCCAATAAATTGGCTGGTTTACTTTCCTTTTCCAAGTCAATTAATTGGGCTGACTGACTTTTCCATTTCAGACTTTCCATAATTTTAGGCACCTTCCATTTTAGACTTTTCCATTTCAGACTTTCAATCTATTTCAGTCTATTTTGGCTGCTAATGTCAGACATTATTAGCCTTAATTTTAGGCCCTTAATTTTAGTCTTTTAGAACCAAATTCGTTTGTCTTTATTGTATGGGCATCTAGGGTTGAAAACAGGTTATAAATAGCCTGCACTCATTGTAATAGAGCATTATTGAATCTAAATACAAAGAAAAACGTGAGGTTTGTTTCTTCTATTAGTTCTTCAGTGAACTTGTGAACTTATCAAGGATTCTTCCTTGTGGCGTTCAAATTTTATACCTTCGGTTCATGATTCTTTCATAATCATTGGGTCGGGGTCTGTTATCTTTATACTTTCAGTTCGCGTTTCATTTATAAACGTTGGGTTGGGGTGTTCTATCAAAACTCTGATTTTAGCTTTCTTGGGCAAGTAATCCAATATTGTTTGCTGGGTCTCAAAGCGTTCTATTGAGGTTCGCATCAGGAAGGTGGGACTCATTGAAGGCATTTGTGCTCTGTTGTCTCCTTGTAAGCGTGTCAGAGTGAGATTTAAAAGTTGAAGCCAATCAATTGGATCCCACAGGTTTGGGTGTTGGGATCTTAGATGGTTTTGTTTTTGAAGAGTTTCGTGTGTTAGGAGAAATGTTTTTGTGTGAATTTGTTTGTGTATAAATATGAAAGATGTGGCAATTGTGAAAAAAAAAAAGTAGTAAATTATAAAAGCAGATTATAATATCTTTTGAGATTTTGTGAAATGATAATATTCATTTTATTATAAAAAAATGTTATATTATTTTTCTGTTAACCATATAAGTAGACAAACTAACAAAGTTAAATGAAAAACTAAAAACGCTTATTTTAACTGTTACTCTATTCACCTACTAGCCTTTGTAACCAGTGGCATAAAGCCACGTGTGCTAACTGTGGCAATAAACCTACTCCAATGACATTTATTTTTTAGAGTAAACAGAGATTAAACGATCGTGATTTTTCTCAAAATTGTTTATCATACTACACAATTTTTCTTTTTTAATGATAATAATTAAAACTAGAAAAGTTATATTAGTGGTATGTTTTAAAAAGATTGGTGGCCATTAGGGGCTTCTCATTGGTTTTGTCACGAACTAATATTCTTTAATAGGATCCAAGAGCGAGTAAAACTATGCATGCACTACATCATCATCTGCTCATCGTTGTAAATGAGTTTTAAATGATTTATTTGAAATGAAATACATTTGCTCATGTAAACATGTTTATGATTTAAATGAATAACAATGGAGATGAAATTTTGGTGAAATCTGAATGTATAATGAATTAATGATTACGAAAATTGTAATATCAGGCTTTTCATGATGATGGTATTAACCGTATTATTCATTCAAAAAAAATAAAAAATAATGATGGTATTACATACTAGTTGTACGGTTAATTTAATTTTCTACTTTTTTTTAAAAGCTCAGATAAAGCTTTTCATTTAACCCCCATCATCGTAAACTTGAAGAAGTTCACTTGTAACTACCCCTCTCATTTTTATTATTATGGAGATCCATAAATTAAGAAGTATAAAGAATAAGATATCTACAATCATCCACAAAGACCCAAAGTGTGATAGAATTTAGAGTCTTAGACACAGTAGTGAGAAAGGAGACCACAACAGGCTCAATAAAAGACATGTGAAAATCTCATAGAATACACTAAAGAAAGACAGTCCCTTAACACCCAAAGTTCCACCATTACACTTGTGACTACTTCAAAATGTATCTTGCGAAACCACATACCTAGAGATGGAGTCATAATTTTTTTTTTTCAACCGGGGCCAAGATATATATAGCAAAAAAAAAAAAATTAAAACCATAAAAAATCTATCACACACATAGTATAAGAGTAATAAAAGAAAAATTGGTTAAATACGCTTTAGGTCTCTAATGATTACCTAAGTAGCACATTTAGCCTCTAACATTTAAAACACGCATAAATGATCCATAATGTTTCAAAATCGTGCACCATTAGTTCTTCTGTTTGTCTTTATTAATTTTGTGTATACGCGACTAACAAATTGATGACATGACCAATTTTTAATTGAGGTGGCCTTTTTTTTTTTTTTTTTTCATTTACAAATAGGATTTGCAAATAAGAGATAGAGGGAGAAGGGAGGGTCTGATTTAATGTTATGGTTTATTTGGGTTTAGTTGGGCTTTTTGAATCAAAATTGGGTGGGTGGGTTTTTAATATAGCAGTAAACCAAAATAGGAATGCAAGCCCCTCTCATATCTATGTCTCTTAAATAATAATTTGTGTACAATTTTCAAGGTGTTAAAACTTAAAACACCCCTAAAAGAACACAAAATTTTAATAATAATCTAGCATAAAAAATTTATAATTTTTTTTCTCATGAGTTTAGATAATTCATTATTATTTGTACAAAAGTGGTATGAATGATAGGTTTATGTGAAAGTGACATTATTTCAATCAAAATATACCATCTTAATAAATTGTAAAAAATGTTAGTGAAATTTTTTGTATCACATACATTTCTAATATATTAAGGTTTATTTCTATTTTCAATATGTAGATATAATTCTTGGGATAGATACAGTGAAACAAACTCGAGTATTGTCAAATCCCAAACAAAGTTATTTGTTGAGGTTGAAAGAATTGGGCAAAAAAAAAAAAACTACATTTATGGTTTTAGGACCACACTATCCCTTTGGTCCATAATTAAAGGTCGTGTGGTCCAAACCTAACCTAAGCTAACCATATTTTGTTATTGATTGATCTGTGTTTCGAAATTCATCATATATTCAAATGTTTATTAATTTCTCCATCATGTATTTGAAGGGCAACAGGCATATGGGGTATTATGAGAATACATAATACTAGTTAAGAACCCCTATTTTTTTTTCGTGGACTCAATCCAACTTTGCGATCAACTGCATCATCCTATATACGATGCTTTACTATTAAAAGGAAAATTGATATTGATGCTTGACATTAGTGCATTCCATACCAAATATATATATATATATATATATATATATTCCTAAAAAAAAAAATTATCTTATTACAAAAGTACGTAGAAATACAAAAAGTAAAGATAAAGAATGACAAGTTATGATTGATGTAATATTAACTTCATATGAACTTATAAACTTCATTTATTGTACATTTATCACAACATATTATTTATTCATCTTTATGAAAAGAACTATGGTTTAAATCATCTTTTCCTCAACTACCTAATTATAAAATGTAAAATGAAATCATAACATATTATGTTAACAATTGTAAAAAAAAATATAATTTTTTGAGAAAATTACATTGGACAAAATTTGAGTACAAACTAAATTGAAGGAGATTCCTCCCTCTTAATCCTATTATGTTATATTTTACAAAACCATCCACTTATATTAAATCATATAATTATTAAATGGGTCAAATAAATTGAGTAACTTTTCCTCCAAAACTAATTTGGGAGGGGATTGGAAAAGTCTCCATCTGCTACAGTGAAATGGAAGTAGTTGGATCGCATAATCGTACCTGGATTCGTATACAGTCAATGGGCCCACCATCCTAACTACCGAAGAAAATTTCACCGCCACTCTTACTGCCCAGCATTTCGGATTCTCAGTTTCTCACACAACCACTGACTCACTCCTCCTGTTAACTACACACGTGTAGCCCACTTGTGCCACAAAAGCAATAAATTTATGGAAAAAAAAAAAAAAAAAAAAAAAAGATGAGAAAGTAAGGAAAAGTAACAAACATAGGCTCGTAGCCGCTGATTCATCGAGAGCTGAGCCCCACATTTGAAAAACGTGACGACACCTCGAGATCCCGCAATCAAAATCATACGGCTATAAACACAAGGTAGCAGAATAAACCGTTAAGAGCACTCCCGTATCACATCGAAACCCAGTGAAAAAGTGAGAAAAAACAAATAATAATGCCAAGTAGTGTTAAAAATAAATAATAATAAAAAAAGAAAAAGAAAAGGAGGTGAAGCTGATGGGTCGCTTTTTAATCAGTGCTTGCATCGCTTTACTAAATTCCAGCCCCGAGAGACCAACCAAACCCACAAAATATATTTATTTGTTTAAAAATTAAAAAGAAGTTTCAGGTCTCCATAGTCGATCCCTGTTTGCCTCTCCATTAAATTAAATTAATCCCAAAACACTCACCCATTCTTCTGAGCTCAAATGATCAAATCTTGTCCCAGATTTACTTTGATTTTCTGCACACATTATGGATTTCTCAACTCAGTTTCACATTCCTGCACCATGTAAGCTTTTCTATTTTTGTTTGGGCTTTCAATTTCACTTGCTTACTCACTAGGATTTGATTTGAAAGAGTGGTGCTGATTTTAGCTTAAGGTTAAATTGATATATAAAGAAGAAATGAAAGTACTTTATTTATCTGTAACCGCTATCAATCTTGAATATGGCTTTTAACTGTATTGAAAATTGAGTGATTTAGGATTAATAGTGTTATCTAAAACGGTCATCACTCTTGTAATAACGGATTTTGTGCTTTAATTATAACTTAATGTTGTGGATCTGGTGAATGGTAATAGTAATTAATTTGATAAAGCTTCTGTTTAATAACACCTATTTTCTTCAATTCGTTTGCTTTAATTTTCCTGAAATTTGGTAAATCGTTGACTCTATGTTTGTGTGGTTGCGGTGAAATTTGTAAAAAGTAAATGTTGAATTCTGAATGAATCGCATGTTTAAGTATGGATTTTCCTTTCAATTCAATGAAAAATCGGTCCAGTTAGTTTCGCTTAGTAGACAAGGTTTTTTGCCTTTAGTTACATCTTAGCATCAAGTAGAAATGTGGCTTGGTGCGATTGTCATTTCAATGAGTAGCTTCGTGTTTAGGTTCAGGCCTAATGTTTCTTGGTTGCTTTGTTTTAGATGAATGATGGAAGGGGAGTTTGGGGATGAGGATTAGTGCAATTTGCGAGATTGTGATTGGGTATGAGATTTTGCCGGCAAAAAGTGGAGAACAGAATGTATTCTGAGAGACTGACAGGAGAAGAATCTCTTGGTCAAGATTTTGAGGCTTTGAGTGTGTCGAAACGTCTTGTCAGAAGTGTTAGCCAGAAGTTGAAGAAGAAGTACAAAGGTGGAGGAGAGGAAGAGGATGATACGCGGGGAGTTTCTCTGAGATGTCTTACTTTATATGGTAGAGGGGGGGGTTGCAAAGTAGGTGCTGATACTAGTGATGGATTTGGGGATCCAAGTGGTAGGAGGAGGTCGAGTTCTGGTGAAGAAGGCAAGGGGTACAAAATGATGTGTGGCACTGAAGAAACTGGAGTGGATTGCTTCTCATATGGGGTGAAGGAGAGGTTTTGGAGGAAAAATAATAGGAAGGATTTTGAACTCGAAGAATCTGTAAGAAACAGTAGAATGCACATATTTCTTCCGGATGACATTCTGGAAATGTGCTTGGTGAGGCTGCCGATGACCAGTCTTATGACTGCTCGGCTTGTCTGCAAGAAATGGCGATACTTGACTACCACTCCCCGGTTTCTACAGATGAGACGGGAAGGTTCACATCAGAATCCATGGTTGTTTCTGTTTGGTGCTGTTAAAGATGGCTATTGTTCTGGCGAGATACATGCATTAGATGTTTGTCAAGGCCAATGGCATAGGATAAATGCTGATATTCTCAAAGGAAGGTTCATGTTCTCTATTGCCAGTATTCAGGATGATATATATGTTGTTGGAGGTTGTTCTAGCTTGACCAACTTCGGGAGGGTGGATAGGAGCTCATATAAGACGCACAAAGGGCTGTTAGTGTTTAGTCCATTGACTAAATCTTGGCGTAAAGTTGCTTCTATGAAGTATGCAAGGTCGATGCCTATTTTAGGGTTTTCTGAGGTCAGTTCGGAGTTTTTACTCAATCAAAATCGTCAAGATAGACGCTGCTACAGATCACGGATTGGTGGGGTGTCAGATGTTTATGAGGATCCTCACAGGCTTTCACTTAGACGACAATACAGAAATGTTATTGACGAAAACGAGGCTTCATTATTGCCCAATAGAAAGTCATACAAATTTCTTAAACAAAAAAGTGATCAGTTGAGCACAAAGGGCTGTAGAAGGTTTGTGCTGATTGCTGTAGGAGGTCTTGGATCTTGGGATGAGCCTTTGGATTCTGCAGAAATCTATGACTCTATTTCAAATAAATGGACAGAAATCCAGAAGATGCCTGTTGATTTCGGAATTGTTTGTTCTGGTGTTGTGTGTAATGGAATGTTTTATGTTTATTCTGAGACCGACAAACTTGCAGGATACGACATAGAAAGGGGCTACTGGATTGGAATCCAAACAACTCCATTCCCATCCCGTGTTCATGAGTATCATCCAAAACTTGTATCTTGTAATGGCCGGCTGTTCATGCTTTCTGTCTCCTGGTGTGAAGGAGATGGTCAAATAGGCAGGAGAAACAAGGCTGTTAGAAAACTGTGGGAGCTAGATCTAATGTATCTTATGTGGACTGAGGTTTCAGTACATCCTGATGCTCCAATGGACTGGAGTGCTGCCTTTGTTGGTGACAGAAACCTGATATTTGGGGTTGAAATGTTCAAAATATTTGGTCAGGTATTGGATTTCTTGACTGTGTGTGATGTGTCTGATCTGGGGGCTAACTGGAGGCATATTTCTAGGAATCATGTAACTCATGAACTGGATGCTTCTTCATGCATGACTAAATCACTGGCAGTGCTACATCTATGAAGTCCGTTGCAGACTGAGACTCATGCAGAAAATCAAAGACATCTGATTGTCCCTCATCATTTTGAGCAGACTTTACGACTGGCAAAATTCTGTTTTAAATTCTTTGCACGAAAGTAATTTGTATCTGGGTGACTACCTCTGGTCTCAGTTTCTTATTCCCAGAGCTATTAAAGGTAAGGTCGGCTCATGTATCCTTCGATGTAATTTATTCACCACCATTCATAAAAATGATTCTGTACTGCTTTCACATATTTTGTACCAATATCCTCTTTCCTGTTTAAGTGTCCAATTTGTGGCTTTCGTTTTTAGCTTGAGTTGTAACCCCTTACACCCCTTCCTCCTGCGGGTACTTTAAGCTGATATTGAATAAGGAACATAGTTTCATAAGTTTTCGAATGTTCGACTTTAAACTCAAGCTTCTTTGAATGTAAGACTAAGTCGCCTCGTTGGGCACATTTCAAGTACCCACAAAAATACGCCTATGCCTCTCCGCTGATGGGTTCTTAATTTGACTTCTTTGATCGAAGCTTCAGTTCCGATCTCAATCTTTGAAAATGGACCATAGATGAAGCATTCCAAGAAGTTGATGTTTTGTTAAAATTTAAGAATTTATTACTTTCTTAAGTATTGACTTAGCTTCCTTCTTTTCTCTTCTTTTTTCTCTCCAGGTTTTTTTTTTTTTTGATAACCTTTTTCTCTCCAGTTATGATATGTAAAGAATTGAGAAAATATATTAAAACGCATTCTGGCTTAATCACCATCAATGACATTTAACTAAGCCCCTTCGTGGAATGCTGGAATGCATTTCATAGATTTTTAAGCATATGAGAATACTTTTTGTTTTTTGTTTTTTGAAAACCAAACAACCATCGTGCCCAGATCACACCCCTCCAGCCTGACCTTGAACTGCAATCGTCACTAGATCCAACTCCCACCCCTCCACTCAAGCAGGGTGAGAACCCACAATCCCTCCACAACCCACACAAATTACTGCAATCCACCCTACAAACACCCAACCGCCACCGTGATCTACCTCAAAAACATCAACCCTTTTATTTTTAATATAAACACAACCCGACCGTATTCTTTTGAACCAAACCTAAGCCCAATCAGATCCCTTTTGGTTATTATTTAAAAAATTATTAATTGGTTAACATTCTAATAAATTTATTATTTAATGGAAAAAATACATTCTCCAATTATAGTATAATTATTTTTTAAATAAAAATTTCAACATACATTGATAATGGTACGGCTGAAGATGTATACATTGGGCAGAGGCAGAGGCAGAGGCTGCATCAGAATAAATTAACTGCATGCGAGATCATTAGAAAAACAAAGGACCTCTAAAAGAGAACCCAGAGTTTTCTACCGAGATGAGCATTAGAGAAATCTAACAATTTTCCACTCTCAATGAAAAAGAAATGGAACTTGATAGAAACAGTATTATTTAGGAGAAAAAAATAAACAGCTTTCAAAACCCTCTACAAATGGGAAATCTGTGTACAACAATATCTACTTTCAACTTGATGCTTTCCATACCAACAACAAACTGCTCGGGACAAAAGAAGAATTACATACAGGTTCTTGCGCACGACAACTTAAGGAGTAAACCATTGAGAAGAGGAGAGGCCTACCCCATGTTCGGAAAGATTCCAGAGAAGTTTGGTATCTTATCAACATGCTTCAAGGCACGCTCAGCAATCTGCCGGGTCCGGTAGTCACCATGCTGAAAAGCATCAACAAGTGCTGTACTCACGTTTGGATCTCCTGAAACTTCATAGGCTATATCATCAGTACGCAAAATTCTCTCAACAGCCCAAACTGCCCTCCTCCTCAAATTGTCTGTTCGTTTCTCGAGTAAAACATCAAGTATAGGTTTGATTCCCTCTGCCTCACACAGCACTGTTACCCCTTGTTCGATATCAACCCCATCATCCAACAAAGTAGATAGTGCTGCAAGTGCAGCCTCAACCACCTTCTCATTTGTGTGGTCTAAAAGAGCTACTAACTTCTCCACAGCCTGTCCTTCTAGAAGACAAAAGGATTCTCTCATTGAACATGTACCCCGGTGAAGCTTACACAATCCAGATATGGTAGGCGGTTTGCTGAAACATGGAAAGATTGAGCCACAAAAACCAGTTGGTGGCAACTCAGGCAATTTTGTTAAATTTTTGGATTCTAGTGATAAGTTCTCCAATGCTGTGGCAGAGACCATCTGTACATTGTCTAGTCCATTCGTCTGAAGCATTTCAATAAACAATGCAGCAAGATTGTTCTCACGGCACAGGGCAATGCAATCAGGTTCATCAGCCAAGACAAATGTAACCCTCGCAAGGACCCGTACAAGCCCTTCTAGAAATGGTGTGACAAAGCGAGTGCCCCTAGTCTCCCCTTGCCGGATCCTAGCCACTCTAGAGATGATCATCTGAAAGGCACCCTCATCCAGCATCTGCCTGGTAAGGCCTAAGTCCCTCTCAGGGAGATCAGCTAAAAGGCCAACAGCTGCAGCCTGCTCTTCAGTGATTCCTATATTTTCTGATATGACTTTAATTAGGCTGCTGAGCTGGCCAACTGAGCCACGTAGGGCATCAGCCAGTTCTTGACCCATGAGTGGGGAGAGGTTCTGGAGAAGTTTAATGGAAGCTACACGCAGATCTTTCTGTGGAGCCTCAATAAACTGAACCAAACTAATAGTAGCACCAGAGCTTTTGATAGCACCAACAACATTAAGAACGGTTGTTTTAGAAGTAGTGAGTCCAACAAGAACCTGGAGAAGCTTGCACTCAATTGCTGGACCTGTGTTGCTAATAAGATGTAGTAGGTTATGGACTATGTCTTCTGAGACCAGTGTCTGGTTGTCAGACCCAACTAGGATAGAATCGAAGTCATAACCTGAGTTCACAACATTAGCAAGAATGGTTGCAGAGACCTCTTTTAGTCTCATGGGAAGCTGATTGGAACCGACAGTGAAAAGGTCCTTCACAAGAGGGGGGAGTATTCCAGCCTCTATCAACACTTTGGCACTTGCCTCATAAGATGAGATCTGGATTAGAGCTTTTAAAGCAGCTTCTCTTGACTGTATAGTACCACTTCTCATGATATTAATCAAAGATGAACCCACAGTATTAGCCACAACGACTTTTACATCATTGTTCAAGACCAGCTCACCAAGGTATGCAGCCATGGACAGTTTGGTTTCCGGTGGGCCTGCAACCATCACATTGAGGAAACAGAGTTAATTGCATGACACTAATTGGAGGATTTTTTTTTTTTTTTTTTTGCAGAGTGACAACAAAAATATCTACATTTAAATATCAAAGACAAAAAAATCGAAGAGAAGTACAGCTCAAACTTAAACAACAAACCCAGTGAGCATTCACTATTTGCTTGGACCCAATGAGTATTGAACCCAACTTCACCCTCCACCCATTCTTACGGGGGTTTCCATTAAAGCTAGAACCCATCGCAGAAGTAGTTAATCTTCTAAATTATTACCAGACCAAAAATAGTTCTACTATTTTCAAATTTTACATTGCTAAGGAGGCCCATGCCTCTATGAAATGCTTCCTTCCCCCATCCCCCAATCCCCCTTTTATTCCTCAAGAAAATAGAAAGATTATGTCTACAAAGACTCATCACTCATTGATGACCAATGATGATTATAGGAATACGCATCATAGATCTCATACAAGAAATCCTTTAAATTGTTCTTTTAGAATGTCATCTTCTTGTTTGGAATGTCTGTTATATTATCATGTGATACAACAAACCACCTCTCCTAGACTCTACAAAAGCAAGAGCCTTGTGTACTGGTACAACATTTTTTACAACAAAATCAATTGTGTGTGTGTTTGGATGAGCTTAAAATCCATATTTTCACTGCCAACTTATGTACAGTTTTTTCAAGTCTCACTTTTTATAGATACAACTTTATTTTTACCATTTTTAAAATTTTTAAAACCCTACATTTCTTTATGTACACCTTTTCCAAACAGCCCGTCTTCAAAAAGGCTGTAAAAATAAGTTGTACCAAATAGGCAATAAGCCATCTCAATGTCGAAAATAGTAAATTGGGAGGTTAAAAGATTTGAGCTATCTAATTTAGCTGTTAACAATTAACTTGCACTTTCCAATACACAGTCTTAACAATTAACTTCAGCAAGCAAAACATAATATGCTTTATTCCACCCCCACCAGAAGCAGTACACGTCTGAATGCCACTATGACCTACCTAGTAGTAAGACCGCAGAGGATACCAGCTTATGACGGCCAAGGAAAAGGCAGAGTAAAAACTGTACTTCTCATTCTCTTGAAGACTATGAAATCTCAGAACTAAGACCCTATTTGTAACATAAGGAATAAGGCAGCACAGTAATAAATACATTGGCAGTTTTACTTTCAACATGGTTCAATATAACTTCAAATTCAAACAAACATAATAAGCATCATTTTTGCAGCCATGTTTTGTTGAGAAAGAAACTGGCCAAGGAGTACAGTTATGTTTGCAACAAATTAAGCAAGCATAAAATAGTAGCCGACAGTGCGAGTACCTTCAAGGATTTGTGTCAGAAGAGGCTGCAGTCTACCATTTTCAGCCATCTGCCGCACATTGTTCACACACTTTTCCAGATTCTCCAGTGTTTTATCAGCCTTCTCAACAGTTAGAAGATTTTCCGATTTGCTGCTTGTCATTCCAACCAATATAAGAATTGCTCCATTGACTGAACCAATCTTCTCGCACAATGTTTCAGATTTGGAAAGCTCATACAGCAAAGAGACAGCTTCCTCCCTCTCTTTGGAGAGCTCATGAGACAAGAACTTTACTATAGTCCGGACAATGTCTCCCTCAGCCAACATTTCCTGCAAAACAAAAAGAAACCATTAACAAGAGGTGCAAAGCCCAGCCACGCTAGTGATTCCATAGAATAGAATCTATAAAGATTCACATAACCTGTGACAACCTTATTCTCAGCATCTTCCTCCACCACAATTCGGAGACTTTCCAAAGCTTTACATCGAACTCTACGGCTGCTGCTCTTCAACATGTCAACAATCAAGGGTATCAACCCTGCACTACGTGCAATATGCTTGTTTGATCGGCTCTTTTGGCAGATGTGCTCAACATACTTCAAAGCATGGAGAATTTCAGTTTCTGAGCTGCCCAGATTCAATGACCTACGAGCCAAATCAAGCTGAACAGCTTCATTCCTAGCAGTCCACTCTTCAATGGTGTTCCGCAAAGCTATACTAGGGTTCAGATCTGTGCTTTTTAATTCTTTTAGCGTTAATGGGCATACCATCTTTCTTCCACTCTCCCTGCACTCCTTGAACCACTTTTCAATTGCTTCGCGTTCAAAAGTTTGCCCATTTTCTAACGTAACTGGATCACACATAACTTGCTTTGTCAATGGGCAGACAAATGCATCATATATAGGCTCAAGGTGCACTCTTTCAAAATGAAAGCTCTCATCTGACTGGCTGCCAATCTCAGAACTCCCATCCCAGCTATCAGCCATCTGATCTAAATTACCCCCTGCAACAAGTTGTGTTTCAGAAAAGATTAACCAATGTGCCAATAGCTCTACAGTTACCAATGGTCAAAGAAGTAATGCAAAAAGATTAAACTAAATCAATTTGAGATTTTTATTATTATTTTTTTTTTTAAAAAAAGGAACTTGCTAGACAATAATAAAAGGAACATGCCTAATTGTGTACCAAAGTATCTGTGCATGTGAAAAAATAACGCAGTCATCATACTCCATTTCTTTGTTGAGGGGATCAAGGGGAGACACAGAATTTTTAGAGATAATGACTAGTATTGGTTGTAGATGGGTTGTTCTAATACTGCAACATGTCACAAAAAGAAAAACTTTGAAGACAAAGGTATATATGGAAGGATCAATAATCTCACTTATATGGGCACTAAAACCACTTTGGACTCAAAATTGGAAACTTGGAATCAACCACTCCAAATCTCCACTGAATTATAAGAGTCATATATCTGGCAGATTATTTAAACTGAAAATAAATCTTATAGTCCCCTGAATTAATTGTAAGAATCCTTTCTACTCTATAAACACCACTAAAAGTGAACCAAACTTTGTCCAAGTTATTACATCTACTCACCCCTCATTAAAGGTCCATGTAAAATGACACATTCAACCACATCCTAAAAAACCTAATTTAAAATTTAATCCAAAATTTTCAAAATTGAATTAACCTTACTTGCAAATTCATCATCAAAATGATGGCTCTGTTTTAATCCTTAAAAAAAAATCAAAATTTTCCAAATTTAGATAATCCCAAATAGCAGCTTACTAATCTCAATGAATCCCAGAAACCCCAATGCTTTCAAAGTGATCAGGAACAACCCACAGAGAGAGAGAGAGAGAGAGAGAGAGAGAGAGTATTACAATTTAGAAATCAAAAGGAAAAGAAATGCAAAAAGCAAAAACAGTAATAAGAAAGGTATGATCAAAAAGCATTATTACCTTTCACTTAATTCTTGGAAGACCCTCAAGGAAACCCTAATTCTAGTTAGATTGACAGTTTGGCAATAATTTGTGGTTGGACAAAGATGATTCCAATACATAGTTGTTGTTGTTCCATGGATAATGATTTGCAGTTGTAAGTCATGAATGAAGTATACGAAGTAGAATTTGGTAGGCTTTTTGTTATTTGAAGAAGTGGGATAGTTTTAAGACAGAAAGAAAAGAAGAAGAAGAAAAAAAAAGGGGGTTTGTGGTTGAGAAAAAGAACAAGCACATCAAAACAAAATAGTAATAGTAGCAGGCTGGTAAATATCGTGGAAGAAAGAAAAGGTTGACTCCACGAGAATAGTCTTCAAGGCTCTAGCAAAGCAAATACATCAGATAGAGAGAAAGAAAGAGTGAAGAAAGAGAGAGCAGCTTCACCAATCCGTTGACCCCACTAAAAGCTTCAAAACCAGGCTGGCTGGCTGGCTGGCTGGCTTTCTTTTCAACATACATATGATAAGAGTGAGAGTGAGACATGGTTGGAACATTGTTCCACGTAGTCAAGTACCAACCACCCGGTCTTTCTTCGCTCTAACAAATTGCGGCCTTTCTGGGCCGGGTCAGGGTAGTTGGATGTTTTCTTCTTTTCTTTTATGTGCAAATTGTAGTGTGTTTATTCTGAGAAATTATATTATATTGTCTGTTCATCATTAAGCTTAAGGATCGGAAATGTGTTTGTTGGATAATCGATCTATCAACAAAACCAATGCGTTTTAAAATAGAATAGATACATATGATAAAGACAATAGCATAATTAAACTTGAGGTTCAGGATGGATTAGTAAACTATTCGACCAACTAGCAAAACCAATGTGTTTCAAGAGCATGGTAAATTTGTAATTCGGGAACACTTCCAATTAGGATGATAATGGAGTGGAGGAAAGTGAGACCAAATCATAGGTGCTTTGTCCCTCTTTGGGATGGAAAAGAGGTATTTTTAGCCTGTTAGGGTGAGACGAGCAATATCCATTCCCCTGGCAAGATGGCAAATGGGGCCAAGATATGTTGTCATTCTATGACCAATTGATGCGTATTGTGGTTTCAAACTCAAATCCAAACCTTAAAATTGTTAGATAGATGTATACCTTTTGTAAATACAATTTTTTTTCTGTTTCTTACTATCTTATGTTTAATTCTCTCCAAAGATATTCTTGTCTTAAGGTGGTTCATTTTGATCAGCGTCTATTACATGGCGTGCAACGATTAATATTTTTCATTTTGTTGAATTATGGTGTCTTGATCAGGAATTCAGGATAAAGAAAAGTATTGCAACGAAAGAGGGTGCTTCTCCTTATGAAACCTTGAGTTGAAAAATGGGACGGAGGCAAGGTCTTGAATGTTCAAGATTCAAGATGCACTGGTAAGTGTACTTGCCAATAAAAAAAATAAAAAAATAAAACCCAAATGTTTATTGTTTAAAAGTCCAAAGTTTCAATCTTATTTCGGCTGGTCATACTGTTCTGAGTTCAAACCTGTTTAAGACCACACGTTAAACCTACCAGAAAATCTTATTTCGGCTGGTCATACTGTTCCAACTTGGTTCTAGCAGTTGGACCAAGTTGCTACATATGAGGAAAGGGCTGCGCCATTTGTTGTGTAGCCCCATCACATTACTTCTATGGAAAGCACATTTAAGATTACTTTCTAACAGCACATTTATGAGCTGTCAAACATTCACACTTCAGGCAGCTTATGGAGTCTCCTCGCCAGGCAACAAGCAAGCTGGATGATGACTCTCATAAAGACCACAACAGTTTCACTTCGTACACTGCTCTAGGTGTCCAAAATACAAAATTTTGAACTCAACCATATGGTAAAATCAACAGATTTCTTCTGCAAATATGATATCAAAGATGGATTGAACTGCAAGGAAAATGCCACAATCAGATGATAAATGTATTATAATCAGCAAGTATTTATGATAGATAAAACCAAAGACAATACAAATAAACTACACAACTTGGTGAAGTAAAATAAAAGCATTACCATACTTTTTCCCTGGCCAAATGTAGTTTTCAACTAGATGGAAAATTGTATAAATCGATGTCAAACAACCCAGCAATCCAATTTGCAGAACCCATCAATGGCCAATAACCAGTATTTCTCTTTTCCCATCTATGTTGTCCATATATTTCTTTGATTTATTTAAATTTTTACCAAATTTGCACATTAAGCTAGAAGAACATTGCTCTTTATTCTTTGTCATCTTCTTTCTTTATCATTTGCTTACCTTCCTCTTTGGGGATGTTAGGCTGATCAACCAAGAGCTGCTGGAGAGCACATAGGTCACTGGCACTGCAATGTAGATAATCCAAGATAAGCATGGAACTAAATAGGACTCAAGATACATGCTAACATAAACACACAGACAAAAATTGCGACAAAGAATAGTTGAGAAAATATATGGAGATCAGGTGACATATGAATGGGTATTACTCAGCAGAATACTCAAAAAATTAGGATGTCATTTCTTTTTCCCCTCTCAAAATAAATTGAAATCATGAAAGCAGGACCCACCAGAAAGAAGAAAAAAAAAAATGTCAAGAGGAAAACAGAAAGATAGAAAGGAAACAAAAAGTTCAACAAATGAAGAGAGGGAAGGGATTTCCAACCTTATGGGTGGTTCTTAGTATTTACAATTTCTTCTTCTCTTTTGGGTTTGATTACAAAATCCTATGCATAAGCTTAATCAAGTTCAAAGAATATGCATAAACCACAAATACCAGACCAACTTAAACTTGGAATGGAATGTCTATGCAAATGAAACAGAGACAGCAAATAATTTTTTACTCACACACCTGGGTTTTAACGTAAGTGCTGATAGCGCTGAAACCACTGAGGCTTTAAGAAGGTACCTAACAAACAAAAAGGTAGGAAGTCATTAATAATCTAGATTCCAGAAGATTATTAATTTGATGAACCTTATCTAGCAGCAAAGCAATACATTAGCACCAACATGGTATGTATTCTCTTGTTATAATTTAGAAGTGAAATCATTAACAAACTCAAAGACATATTTATTAACTGGGGAGCATTTAACTTAAGCACTGGAAGGAATAGGTGATTCATAATCTATCTTCTCTCATGATTATAGAAAAACACAAGACATAGAAAAGTTCCATACTCTGAGTGGTGCATGTCATATAGAAGCATAAGCCCATCCAAGCAATCATCAAGACTGGGTTTTATGCCAACTCGTTGCCGCAGTTGTTTGGCACTCGGGTGATTAGACCCACCTTTAATTTGTTGTCTAGTATCTCGATGAATCTTCTCAATCGAGAAAACAATACCGTGAAACTCTTCCCTGCAACACCCATAACCATAAGATATAAGAATCCTATTCTGTGACAGTACATTTATCAAACAAGTGATATGCATGTTTTGCTTACATGGTTCTTTTCAAAGAAAGCAAAATAAGCTCCAAAGACTCCATCTGCTTTGTGAGCAATGCATCTCCGATTCCAACTAGAGAATTCAAAGAAGCATAATTTTTGGAGTGTTGAAGCAGCTGCAACCTCTGGATGATGGAGGAAGCGTTGTTGAAGAGTGAAATTAAGCGAGACTGAAGGTCGTCCCAACGGTTCATTTCATCCCTAACCTTTCGGAACTTTTGCTGATGTTTCTTCACCATCGCCTCCATGACCCCTTTGTTGCAGTGTTATGGACTCAAACCAAGTGAGGGTTTTTCTTTACTTGAGAATAAAGTGAGGGTATTTTAGGTATTGTGCTGGTTATATAAATAAAAAAACGCAAACTTGATGTAGAGAGCGTGCGTGAATCGTGATGGAAGAAGAAGACGAGCAAAAGCTAAGGTCCACACAAGTAGTAGAAGAAGAAGAAGAAGAGAATGTAGTGCAATTTCTGGATTCCTTGGATACATATCTAACTCTATTCGATTCATTGTCTTCAACACTGCGCCAGGTCACTCCAACTTCCATTCCTATTTTATACTTTTATACCCTAACCCTAATTCAACTGCTAATTATTCACAGGGGTGGCTGGAATTGGCCAGTGCTCGACATTCCATGGGTGTCTCGCGAATCAACGGTGCTTTATTTGACCTCAAATTCCATTCTGCTGCTACATCATTACAATTATCTCAACCTGATGGTAATTTTGTTTCTCGCTCTAGTTGATATTTGCATTGCTTTCTACTCATGTCGAAGTAACTTTTTGTGATTGTAGTTGACTACATGATGAGGCAACCGCATTTTACATTGTGCAAATGGGCATCCTCTAATAATGGAAATTGCTGCTCTGGAGAAGAAAAATTTAGAGACGACAAGTTGCCCACAAAATCTGATAGTCCACAGCTAAGACACCGCTCCCAGTTTTCTGGTATGCTTTTGTGTCCCTGTACAAGGAAATATTTTACCAATTGCTTTACTGTGTATACCATATAACTGGAAAATTTTATTTTGCATTAGTCACCTACTTCTGCCTTGATAGATTCTAAATGGAGTGTATGCTGTTTTGAATTTTTCCATTTCTATTTGTGTGAAGAAACTCCAGACAAAATTTCTACAACAAATGGACCTCCTCTTATAGTTGATGATCAAGTAAGTATCTCACAAGCGTTAATGTTTTCTTATAGTAAAGAGATTGTTTTTTCATGCACTATAATCCTTATTGTGAACCACATTATATTAAGTTCAGTTGCTGAATAAATTCTAAACAACTGAATTTAGAAGGATTCTTAGTAAACTCTTCAAATGTGCAATCATGAAATTTGAATAAAGGAAGTGTGAAATGGAGCTACTGTCTAAATCTTATCCATTCCATATAGGTTCAAAGAGAGCGATCTAAATCACTATCAATGTTCGGGACTTTGGTTTCCCCAAAGCTTCGAGCTGCCCAACTTTCATTTGAGACAGGTGTGTAGCCTGACACAGTTGCTCATCAAGATAAACAAAACTCTGTGTGTGTGTGTGTGTGCATGCGTGCGCGCAATAACCATGTTTTATACCATTGTATTTATGCTACTTATATACCAGTTTGGATTTTGATTTCAATTTGTGTAGATGGTAAGAGATGACTCATTCCAAAAATTGTTTTCATGCAGCTCTGGAGACAGTTGTAGAAATAGCAAATATGCGTTCAACAATGCTTACTACTTCTGATCAAGTCCGAAAAGAATTGGCAGGCACCAAGGAATGACAACAAAAGGTTTTATATAACCCTATTGCTTGAAATTCAGATGCCTCCCCACCTCCCAAAAAAAAAAAAAATACAAATAGGTTGTACCTATGAATAATAGGTAGACAATGAGCAGCAGCATCATAGTGGATCTAAGCGTACCCTATATCATGATTATTGTGCTTACTTTAATACTTTGGATCTAGCCCTGGAGTTCAAATATGAAACGGAAAATGGAAAAGAAGAATAAACTGTCATCTTCAGCTATGGGGAGGTTTTGACTATATCATATGCTTCTTTGTTTCTTTGGTTCATTTACAGTAGATGGTATTTAATTAGATAAAAGATCAATTATTTTTCAACAAAAAAGAAGAAGATAAAAGATCAATTATTGTGCTACATAACCAGCTATGCTCTATGGTATTGAAGTAGAGAAGTGCATTAAGAGTATTGTGTGATCGTAGAATACCTATCAGTTAAATGGACAATTTTATAGACTGCTATAAGACCAGCTATACTGTATGGGACAATGTTAAGAAGCAACATATACATAAAATAAGTATAACTGAAATGAGAATATTAAGATAGATAAGTGGGAATACAATGAAGGATTCGAAATGGAGAAATTTGCTTAGGGGTGGCTCTATTATATTGATGAAAAAATGAGAGAGAATCTCTTGAGATGATTTGTTCATCTGCAGAGGAAAGTGATTAATGTACCGTAAGGAATAGTGAGTTTATTCAAGTTGAGTGAACGAAAAAATGAAGAGGAAGACCTAAAATAACATGAGTAGTAGTAAAAAGAACATATCAGTTAATAAGGTAACAAAGAGCATTATTTTGGATAGAATAAAATGGTAGAATAGAATACACGTGGCTGACCCGATTAGTCCATATCTGACTCCAAAATTCTGGGACTAAGGCTGAGGCTTGGTTGTTGTATAAATAATTATGCTTCTTCCAGTCAAGAAGTTGGCTGATTTGTATAATCCTTAGTTATTTGGTACCAACAGGTTTTGTATTGCTGAAAAGGTTTGTGACTGAAGGTTTCATTCAATCAATTTGGTGCAGTCTCAAGATTCCAGATTTGAGTTTTTACTACATAGCAGTGCGGGTTTACTATTAAAATTGAACCCACAAGTGTTTTTTTTTTTTTTTTTTTCTAACTGAATAACAACTTTTATGCTGTCTTTTCCTCTGACACTTGGGCTAGCTCATTGTAGTTAATGTATGATAACACTAGCTCATTTTGGTTATATACAATATTGTTCTTACACATGCTTGATGCTTGATCTTGTTTTGACATCTCTCCTTTATTCTTCTTATATTGTCAAGACTAGAGAGCGTTTGGATAGAAACGCATGTGCGCACAGTTGAGGGGAGAGCGTTATTGGAAGTGAATATATATATATATTAGGTACCCTGTATGATTGTAAGTCAGCTACTAGCTCCCCACAAACCTTTTAGAGTGGGTAGATCCCTTGAATTTTAGATAGCAAGGTTGTGCTGTTTTATTTTTTTTATTGGAACTTATTTACTCATGCATTGAAAGCCTTATTTGTGCGTTGAAATCAGCTCTATGGGTCTTGCTAGTCTTACTACCTAACACAGTGTTTGAGCTTTGCATCCTATATGTATCTTGTCTCTTTTTTTTCTTTTCTTGTTTCTTTAAAAAAAAAAAAAAAAATTGATAATTTGAGGTTGGAGATTTGAATCTTAGTTCTTCTCGTTAAAGGGACCATCAAATACCAGTTGAGCTACAAGACTCTTGACTTGTATAGTGTCATTTGTACCTTAATTGAAGATGTGTAACAGTAAAGGCCATAAGATGAGCAATTCTACTTGGGGAACTATTAAAACCGCTTAAGCGAAAGCAATATTGTTTTTTTTTTTTTTTTTGTTCACAAGGAGCAATTTTGCAGCTTTATTTTGAGACGCTGGAGGAGACCAGACCCTTCGGGGATTGATGGGATTTGATGACCTCCAAATCTCACAATCGGCCTTCATATTCCACAGATCAGAAATTCTGAATACATTGGCCATCAAGAAACCATTTCTAAGTTTATAGGTTCCGTGCCAGATTTTTGTAAACAAACAACCGCGAACTCTACTTGCTAAAACTTGAAAGGCAGCACGGAGAAATAGTTAGACCGAAGCAGCTTAATAACAGCCACAAGCAAGTTGAACTAAAGCTACTGTGGCTCTTTTGAGCTGGTCAGAATCATTCAAAAGATTTGGAATTTTATTTAGAATCCAAGCTCTTCTTTTTTCTTTTTCTTTAAATTGTGCTATTTCAGCCGCATGTTCCCAAAAGACAAATGTAGATTGTCCTCAAAATAATACAAGGCCATACAATACAACACAATACAATAATACAACCGTCGAGAATTTGTTCCAAGCTATACAGACAATAAAAAATGGCTACCATTAACGACCCCCCCGAAACAAAATGGGGAAAAGGAAGTGAGGAGTAGAAACACAAGGTAAATTGCCAGCTAGAAAGCACTCCAATTATCCGAACCTCTCTTTGGAGTTTGACTCTCTGATGAGACCTTAAACGGGCCAGAGGAACCAAATGGGTCCGTGTCATCAAAAGAAAATGCACCACTGTGGCCGAAGTCTTTCGTGCTATTTATGGAATCAAACCTTGTAAGCCTCTCGCCACCGTAGCCAAAGTCTTTGCTGCTGTTCATGGAATCAAACCTGCCAAAGTCTTTGGTGTTGTTTATGGAATCAAACCTGCCAAAGTCTTTGGAGCTGTTTATGGAATCAAACCTCGAAAGCCTCTCCCGTGGGGAAAATCCACCGTCATGCATGCTGAAGGAATCAAACCTTGAGGAGTTGTCAAAGAAGTGATCCCCTGCCTCACTGTACCTTGGGGAGTTGCCAAACTTGGACATTGGAGTGCCAGGGACAGAATCTTCAAAAGTAAAAGGGCTCTTCGTCTGAAAGATGCTTTCTGCATGTGAGGATCCTGTTCTTACTGGGGTTACACCAAAGTCACTAGATCCAAAGATATCAGTGTGCTTATCTGAGTCCTGCAGATGACATCATGGACAGGAAATTAAACATAATGCATTAACAAGATGAATATGCAACAAAGCATAATGGGATCACAGAAACCTTAGCCTAGCAATATAAAGCTTTGGAAAAAACATTCAAAAAATATTTTCCTAATCTTAGATGGTCAAAAGGAATCAAGAACCTTGAAACTATTCTATAAGTTACACCAATAAAAATGACCAGTCGAAAGCACGTATCAAATGGTTAGTTTTCATCAAGCTCAAACTCTTTCCCACGGTGGAACCTAGATCTTAATCAGCCTATAAGTTGGGTCAAATCATGAACACAACCAAATTCAGAATCTAAGAATTCAGCCGAATAAATAAATAAATCTCACTCTAAGAAGTCAGGTTGAATCCCATGGTACAATATACAGCAAGTTAGAATTTTCTAACCATCTCAAACTGTATGTAAACTCCTTCCAGTATGTTATTTATTAGAGGGAACATATGTTAAGTTGACTGGTCTATGTGTGTCAAGTGCAAGTATATATCTAGGTATGAGATCCATCTAAGCTAGAATATTAGGACATCAGGGTATGGCAAATTCTGTTGAAGCTGTCCAAGTTCTTCAATATGCTAGGGCGGAACCAATCTTCTATTGGACATTGCATGCCTTAATGGGAAATATTATGCTATTACATAAATTCAATGTAAAATTAGAAAAAATGAACACAAGTCCTAGGAAACTTATAAACAATAAAAATATTTTTTACTTTTGTTTCGAAAACACAATTACGTAAATGTCCGACACATTCCATGTACTTAAGAAATTTTGGTTCACCTTGCTATGGGTAGGTTTAAATCCCCACACTGAGTCCACATCATCATTATCGTCAAAGGCACCCCAGGTTGATTCATCAAAACTTCTGTCAACATAAATAAATAATTCCAGCATTATCATGTAGTAGAACATGGTAGTACGAGAGAGAGAGAGAGAGAGAACTGCAAAGTAGGCTAAACAATGACATGAATCAACCCCTGTACCTATGTGTTTCTGCATCTGCTTCAGAACCTTTTCCATACTGAGCATCTGAAAATTCTTGAGATGGACTCTCCAAAGCAGTCCTTCCAGCTGGACTGTCACGAGGGCTTCTTGCCAATTCGTCTTCACTGTGGGAATATGCAGATTCACTCTCAAAGCCATGTTCACTAATACTCAAAGAATTTGCTGCCTTTCCATTAGCATATAAATCAGATGCGGATTGTGGTTTTGGAGGGCCAGAAACATTTTTTGCATCAAGAGTGAGATCATTAGCAAAACCTGAGAATTAAAAAAGCATATCAACATAAATAAATAAATAACCAAATTGTTAATAACTGTCAAATTACTCCATTTCTTTAAATGCATATTTAGACTGACGGCAATAAGTGGAGACAGATAGAACCAAAAGGAAGCATTAAGCATTTAAAAGCAAAGGGGAAAAAGAAAGGCGAGGAACCATAGGGCATACCTTCATCTTCAAACTTATCCCACTCTTCATCCCAGAGAGCCGCTCCCTCTTGAATTCCAGGTTCCCAACCTTTAAAATCAATCATGCAAAATGATCATATTTTTGCCAGTTTAAAAATAATAATAATAAATAAATTAGTACCATGCCCTTAAGTACAAGTAATTAGTATACAAACTATGGCTACACCTATCACAATAACCCCTCCCCCCAACAAAAACCCTCTAGAAAAACAGGGTTAATGGTATACAAACTGCAAAGCAGACCTACAAAAGCAATTGGATGGCAACGCAGGACATTTGCTTCTTATCATATTTAGTAAACAATAGCTATCCACAGTTATTCACTACTTTTTTTTCCATTGGATGCCCATCAGGCAGTGGAACTAAATGAAAGGTGGTCAACTCCAATCCCTCAAACACCCGTCCGTGGTGTCCAAAGTCTCTGGCATGAAACCAAAAGACTTTACCAATTGAACCAGATAGAAAGAAACAAATAAGAGGTTTTCCTTGGAAAGATATTCAGGAGTGAATTTGTGATCCAAATACTAATATAATAAATGAAATCCTCACTCTTACATACAGAAAACCTGCACAATAATTGGTGCCCTAAATAATTAAGCAGCCCAATCAATAAGTAATACGTTCAGGCTTCAACCCACCAGAAAAATAGATACAGGCAGGGGAGTAATGAACAAGAAGAAGGGGTAAAAGACAAGGAATCCAAAGGACACACAATCCAACCCCCCCCCCCCCCCCCCACCCCTCTTTTTCTCCAAAAACAAACTTTACCCCAGGATACAGTTGCAGATTATTAAAACCCACTTTTAAGTGACATTGTCTCCTTCAAGGTCTGTCAAGTTAGACTATAAATCATAGTTGTAGCACGCCACAACCCATCCCATACTTTTATTTGAAAAAGAATCAGCTTGAAAACAAAACATGAGTGCTATAACAGGTTTAAGAACTTTGATCACTACGCTTTTACATAAAATAGAATTGAATATCCCAACACAGCACGTACGTGTTAGAAAATCATAAAGCAAGACATTGAAAAAGACATGGCTTCCTATTAGATAGGAAGCCACATGGAAGAATTGACACAAAGGGTTAACATGGGACTGAAGGTACCAATAGGAAGCTCAATTAATGCAGTTGACTTAACATCCAATCCATGTTTCTTGCAACGTTCAGTTAAAGCCTTCAGTAGCTCCTCAAGATCTGATTGAATACGATCAGCTCGAACCTATAGAAGCAGCAACACAACGGTGTTGAAAATAATAAATGGAATCTCCATTGACTCATCATTGCAAATTGGTTAGATGTACCTGAAGAATACCATCTGCACTGCCTCCATGTTCCATGTTAACAATTGCTTGATGCAACTCCATCTTCCTCCCCTAAAAACAAAATCAAGTAAACTTAAAGAAACATACAACAAAATGAGCATAAAAATGATATGATGATGAGAAACACACCCCACCCCACCCCCAACCCAAACACAGACACAAAAAGATGCTGAGAAGAATTTGTGTCAAGAGGAAGAAGGTTGAATAAAAAATCAACGCATCCATGATTGATAATTGAAAAATGAGTTGACTTCCATTTTGGAAAGATATTAATGTCTTGACTACCTCTAAAAAAACACTTCAAAACAAAATAAGAGGAAATCGAAAGACTATTCATGCTAATTGAAGAAACTATGATTACAGGTGGAGGGCCCAAAAGGCCATCAACTGTGGTGGAGGAAACACTACAAGGACCATCGCTGTATGCGAAATCATGGCTCTAATTGAGCAATGAGAAAGAAAAAAAGGCTGTAGTGTCCCATATGTTCACTGGACATTCTCCAAGCTCACAGCCTCACCCTCTTATAAGCAACCCCAGACCATCAGTACATGAAAATTAAGAACACCAAGTACCTGAATATCACGAAATCTGGCCTCTTCAATAGTTAATTTAGATGCAATTTCTGCCACTTGCTTGTACTTCTCTTCATATTTCTTACCCAATGACTCTGCCTGGAATACAAAATGTCAACGTAAATACAATGAAAATCTAATTCTGACCACCGACAGTAACACAATTCTTTACATCTTAGGAAATACCTCACGCTTATCAGCAGATGCCCTTTCTGTAATCTCGTTGAGTTTATTATCACATCTGCTTTTATAAAGAACCTGATAACCAGAGAATAAAAATGAACAATGACAACTAAGACAAAGAAAAAGAAAAAGAAAACATGACCTGTAAAAGATTCACTATGAGCTTCAAGGCTACACCGCTTAAGAGGAATACCTAACTGTAGTTACCATACAAGATGAAATTCCATGAACATATTAAGGCTCCCAATAATGCTTTCATGACAGAGTAGCCATTTCATTATTGAATTCCAACAGTCTATTTCAGCAAATAAGTTACTGCACGGACTCAAGGTTCTACAAAGGTTTGTGGAAGGTAGTCATAGTGTTTTCATCAAAATCACTCTGTATTTAACATGCAGTCTTTGGAAGTTGGAACAACTCAAAGCCCTAAGCAAACTGGGCTGGTTAATTGATTCCATTTTTATTATCAGAACATTTTGTTTTCATTATCCCCATTGAATTTGAAATAAGTCCTCCAATTCGGTACAGAACCCATGGGCTGCAAGTTGGTTGAGTGATTGTTAATGAAATTCTGTATTTACCCTACACTGACATTCTAGCATCACTAATCACGCACAAAAAGGAAAGCAGCATGCCTTTCCAATACACTGCAAACCTGGCCAGAACTAGTTATTACACTTATAGTACAAAAATTTAACAAGGTTGAATATTATGAAAATAACTAGTAGCAAAGGAATAGGAGAAGGAAACTACTCACAAGTTCCTGCATTTTTGTGCGGTAGAACTCAAGCTTCTCTTTAGAATCCAGTATCACGTTTTCAGTTTCTTGAACCTAACATGAATAAAAGCAAATATATACTTCTATATCCCTCAGAAGAGTACAAGAACATTGAAAAGGTAAACTTAGATATTAACAGCCCTCAAAAACATAAAAGAAAAAAAGAATACTGATATTAAAAAAGTACATAAGTCACAGACTCTTTAAATGATTATCTTGATCTCAACCATCTTGCTATAAATTAAGAGGAGTGAAAAAAAAAATAATAGCTAAAATGAGATGAACCAATTCATTTTGGCCTAAAAACTTTAAAGATAATCTTTAGACATCTTTTTTGACAAATTTTGTGTTAAAATTGGGGAACATTGAAAAAAGTTGAGTGCACTTTTTGAGATAAATTGATAAAACAAGGATGTATACCAAAATACAAATTAATCAATTACATCCTTCCACATCATGTTTTTCCAACACTTAGAAGGTGCAAGGATATTTACTTTCTTGCTTTTGTCTTAAGAAAATATTAATATAATGTAAAGATTTTTATTAAGATTATTCTTACCTTAAGAAGTTACCCACACACCCGACAGGTTTCAAACCCAAAACCTCACCCTCCACCCTACTCTTACAAAGGTAGTAGGTCCCATTTGAGTTAAAAGCTCATTAGATAAGGTAAGAATAATCTTTTACCAAAAACTTATTCACAGTGCAATTAATATTATGGTAAGTGAACCAAAAGGACAAAGAAGATACCTTTTTCCCAGAAGTTGTTGCCTCTTGAGGATTTGAGTTTGCTGGATTTTGTCCTCCAGTATCATTTTGGTTTAGAAAGGAATCCTCCAATGAAGGTGCTCCTGGTTTTTGCTGATTGGATTGCATTGCATGGGGGCCACTTACCTGCACTGGTGGCCTCAAACCAGTTGCAGGCGCCATTGGTTGAGCACCTGGCATCACTTGCTGCTGTCCAAAACCTAATCATAAAGAAAGAACAAACGATTCATCAGGAAACATCTATATGGAAAGAGGAAGGAAATTAAAGATATTAAAAGCAATTCTAACCAATACCAGGACCGGGGCCCCAAGCTGTGTTTGCATAAGAGACTTTGGGTTGACCAGTCATAGAGAGCAGTGTTTCGTCAAACATGACATGACTTGGCAAAGCAGCTGGAAGAGGACGACCTTCCCTGTATCTTTCCATCAAATAGAGAGAAAAGCAAAATTCCCTCAAAGAAAGCATACTATCATTATCCTGGTCGGATAAGTCCCACACCTGCTTTAAAACCTCTGCAAAAAGGTCCAACAAGGACATTATTTGGCATATGTAATCCTAAACAAACAAACAAAAAGTCCCCAGGAAGCTTGTCCAAGAAGAAAAAATTACTCCAGTAACACAAGAGAACATAATACTTCCATAACAATAACACAATTTTGGCTATAATATAATGGTGGAAAAGAATACATGTGGCCGACCCTGACTAGTCTATTGAAGATCCATAGCCGACCCCAAGATTTTAGGAGTAAGGTTTAGTTTTTGTTGTTATTATATTTATCAATTTGGATGCTATATACAAAACAAGAATACTCTTTTACTTCACTATTTACTTACCCCCAAAAAATCATTACGTGTCAAAAAGCATTATGATAAAGGCAATTGGGTGAAAAAAAAAAATATATATATATATATATATATGGTACAACAATTGCAGTTTGTTTGGAACAGAATTTAAGAATTATAGAAACTTAGAGCTTCATGTTGGAGATGGAAGAATGTTATTATAACACCTGCATATTTGTGGTTGTAGGCATGTTGTTTTCCAACTCTTTTATTTTCTGGACTCCATGTACTAGGTGTCATCTTGATTAGATAGTCATATAACCAAAACATTGTATGGGTCTTATGCAGTCAGGGTTCCCCCTTCCTTTTCTGATAAAACTAAAAAAGCAGAGAGTGCAACTGCAACATTGAATATTGTTGACTTGACCATGCATAATGATAATGCTTCAACCAAAAAAGAAGGCTTGAGAGTGCAGTTTCAGAATCAGCCAACCTAGTATACATAAAACGCATAAAGGCTACAGACCCTTACCTCTTGGTAATCTCCAACTCAAAAAGAGATTCCGTGCCTGCTCACCAGTGATTTTCCCATCTCTGTCAGTGTCTACTTCCGTAAACACTTTTGTATACTTCTGAACATCAGATGGTTTCATCTTTGGCCAAGGCAACTGTGAATTATCAGAAGTAGAATTTCCAGGTCCAACCGAAATCCCAGATGATGCAAGTGGGGAAGCACCTTGAGCTGAAACCTGTTGACTTGGGCTTAATGATGACTGGGTCCGCGGAAGCTGACCACCAGCAGGTTGCATTGAGAATGCACTTTGCAATGAGTCAAGTGAGCTTTGCTTACCCAAAGGTTGAGGCCCACTAGAAACAGGTAAGATGGCAGAAGAGGCAGGAGCACTACTAGAAGAGTAACTTGGCCCAGAAGGTTCTTTTTTTATTCCAGATGGGATTGCAGAAAACACATCACCTCCAGAAATGGGGTCAGAAGCAAACCCATTTCCTGAAACAACTAATGTTTTAGAGGCATTAGCTGTAGGCTGGGAACCCATAGCAACAGGAGAAGCCATAGAGACTGGAGCCTGCAACTGTGAAGTAGGCAAGGGCATTGCTGGGCTAACCCCTCTGGGCCCATTAGGAACTGCACCAGTTCTTCCACCGAGCCATTCATTCGATATGTTTGAGTTGGGAACATTGGGACCTAACATATTACCTCCCCTATTCAGTTCTGGACCAGAAATACCCTGAGGTGGACGGGAAGCAGTAGCAGGAGGCATGACTTGAGCTGGTCTCATGGCCTGATTTTGCTGAGAAGGAAAGTAATGCTGGTTCATAATTGGATTTGGAACTCCTTGTGCTCTAAAGCCAAGATTTTGAGAGGATGTTGGTGCAACCACACCCATCTGTGGGGCAGATGCAGCACCCACTGAATTCAATTGGGGTGTAGGTGTGGCTGGAAGATTGATTTGGGGTGCAGGTATTTTCGCTGCAGCAGGACCATATAGGGCTGCCTTGACAATATCTGGGGTTAAGTCTCGCTTACTCTGTGCCACAGTTACAAGTTTGAGAGCATTAAAAAATTCTGTGCGACCAAGGAAACCAGTTTTGCTCTGATCAGCATGCATCCATATCTGTAAGTCATATAGAAGAGTTAGCTCAAAATGCAGCCATAGCAGTATACACCAGTCTTAAAATTACTTCCAAAATTCTCCTATGTTATCAAAAAAATAAATAGATAAAATTACTATATAAGATACGATCAGTAGCAGCCAAGGTCTACTAAAATACAACTTCCACGCTGTGCAGAAACACATTAACAAAATACATAATATAAAGCTTTTTATGCTTAACACAAGTAGCAAAGTAAATTACACAAACCCAAACACGGTCTTAAGAATCCTGTTAAAGATCTGAAAGCCAAAGGTCTGAGATCCAACTCTTTAATTTGGGAAGATTTATTAGCATAAGTAAGCCAGACCATCATATATAGGATTACTAAACAGTAATCCATTGCACTCTCTCACAGCCACAGGGAAACTTAACTGGTTAAGGAAGAGATTATCGTTTGTAAACATCCATGACAACCTATATGAAATATCTCAGATCACACTTTAACAAATCTCACTATATATATTATAAGAAAAAGAGCCTTGTCCAAATTCAGAAACAAAAATGAATTATAAAATGTAGAATTGGTGGTTAAAAATAATAATAATGAAGAAGAAGAAGAACCTGAGCAAGGACTTGTTTGGACAAATTGGATCCTTGAAAGAAAGAAACAGCTTCAGCTCCGCTGATCCTGCCATCGCCGTCCAAATCGGCTCGTCTAAAGTACGCTTCGAACAGATCCATTTGATTTTGCCCCGCCATTTCCTATTATTTCATTACGATCTTCTCCAACGCTTTTCAATTCAAATCCCCCAGCAATCAAAATCGAATATCAAGAAATCAGAAACTATGCCAAAATCAAACGTATAAATCCGAATGAGTTTACGGAGAAATATTTGGGGGATTCGATTCGTGGGATCGAGGGATTAGTTGAATATAGATTGTTGGGTATAGGAGAGACAAGTGTGTTAGTTAAATTAGTATGAATTTGGAGATTTGAAGCGTCAAAAGAGAGAAACAAGGATATGGCGTATTGTCCCTCTCCATCGAGGTTGTAACGGTAAATAGCATTATTTTTATTTATTTTATTTTTTAACAAGAGCCTTAAAAATAAAATAAAATAAAAAATTAGTGGTACATTTTAGACTTTGGAGGGTATACCTAGCCGTAACGGGTTAAGAGCTTATGTGAACAGTCTTTTTGTGTACCATTGGTAAGTAGGTATCCAACTTTGTCATCATCAATTCTACCTTTTATTTTCTAATTTTCAGGTGGATTCGGTAAATTGAAAATGTGCCACACGACTGAAAATGACTTTTTTTGGATCACAAAGCAAAAAATAAAGTTGAATATTATTATTTGAAGCCAACCACTGCATATTCAATCGGGTGATTGACTGGTTCAGTTTAGACTTCGCTGGCTCTATAGTCTATACCCCTCCGTTTTTCTCGTTACTGAAACATAACGATTAACGAGACTGCAATAACCACTGTTTTTTTTTTTTTTTTTTTGGGGGGGGGGTGATTTGGCCCAGTGTAGCAGCATAAAATTCATGATAGTACAGGCTGATTGAGATTAAAATTGAAAAAACATAGATAAGACATCAGGGAAAAAATTATACAGACAAAGAAGGATCCTCTACAACTGAGAGACCCAAGCACCTACTAAAAACCTATCACTCGCCACTCAGATCCAATGATATGCACAAGACAATTCACATTGACAATTGCCACTGGAAACCCTCATTTCTCGCTTCACACTGTGTGACTAATTATGGGCTTGCCATCATGGCCTTGAAATTAGACAACAATGAACTGCTTTCCATTTACGGTGAGGTACAACTCAGAAAGCAGGGGTTCTTTTATAGTGTTGAACGGCCACACAGCAGCTTTTCAACCAAAAAAACACGCTTCTTGTTATTCACCATCTTCTGCAGGAGAATCTGTGGTTTCTCCACAATAAGTAGCAGCACACAGAGCCTTCCAGATGGGTACCAACAGTCTTACTGGCGGTTGTACTGCCTGCAGAACAACTTTTCAAGATCCGGTAAGGTGATATTGTGACAATTTTTTTTTTTATCGGTAATAATGAAATTTTATTAAAAGAAAAAATCCCCAAGCACACATCCTGTGTGCTTAAAGGAAGAGAAATTAAAACAAAGTACAAGAGTCTAAGAACTCCTCAAAATAGGAGGGACTATAGTTGCTGCTACAATGCAGCCAATTAAAAAGTGTGACAATATTTACCAAATTAAAACAAAAAAAATGAAGAATATGTATGACTTTAATGCCAATTATTCTTTGTGATGTTTTGGGCAGGCGCCTAAGCCTTATTCACCAAATCATTAGTGCCTAACTAATTGAAGTCAGACAACCAAACCCCTTACCCTTCTACTTCTCCCCATTCTGTATTTTAGCGTTCACAATTCTACTCTCATCACAACTTGGCTCCTTGTTGACTCTGCTGACCCAAAGTGGCATCACTAGCTTTTCAATTCCTTAACAGGATAAATATTGTGCTCTTTTTAATTTAAGTTCAATGATAATGATATCCAGTTCCAACTTATAATAGGCATGGACCAACATGTCTAACCTTGAATGCCAAAATTAGTTCTTTTTTGCCACTGACAAGCAAAACCAGGCTCCAGTAACAAGTATTTGGAGTCACATTCTCATTCAGGACAGGCTTCAGTATTTTGTCAATAGGAATAAAGCTACGAACAACTCTCCCACTGTAGATTAAAAAAATGTATAAAAAATGAAAGGAATAAAAAAGCAGAATAAAAAATTATCAATTAAGAAGGAATGAGCTATGCCACTATCAATTCATGTTTCTTTGATGTGACTGACAGATGTAATGGAAATCATGCATCGATAACATCAACGAACCAGTGTCATAACACCAATTCTAAGTATTATGTGAGATGAAAGAATTACCTCCAATAGTGAGCTTCAAGTTGCACTCCGAGTGCAGGCATAATTACAACAGACTCTGCATTTGAACAAAAAAAGCAATGAGTGCATGGGACAATTATATCTGATGTAAATTTCAAACGGTCATATGCCACCATAGAACTTTAGTAAGTTTAAGAAATCAATCAGAGAAATAAGGTGATATCTAAATTGATTTATTCAAAACCAGCAGCATGCAGAAATTGTTATTCTAAAGCTTGAGGTGCTACTCCTCACTTTATTATAGTCCTGAAGATAAGAATTATATATATATATATATATATAAAGGAGCAGTCTTTAGATTTTCACCTTTCTCAATAAGTGTGTCATAATATGATTTGACAAAGCAAGCACTTGAAAGCATGCTCAAAAGGAAAATGGTACCTAATGTTCCCTGTCACCAGAGATGCCATCAAGTTAAAAATTCTATCTATCTATCTAATCTCAAGTGTTATAACAAATAATGTTTGTCATAGTCATAAAAGCATAAATTTGCAACCCATCCCCCCAATATCTGACACCAAAAAAACTCTTTACAACAATTAAGAATAGGTGTTACTTAAATATTTGTTTAAATAAAAAAATATATTTGTATATATATATTCTTTGAGACATTCCTAGATATTAAAAAGTACAACACAAATCAAACATGTTGACTTGGGATGGCAGAAGGTTTGAAAATTTAAAAGTATCTCATGTTCAGATACATGAGATACAAATTTGACTAGATGCTTCCTAACATGGGTATCCTAGGCTATAGATGGCTTCCATACCAACCACTTGGCGGATCTACTGCTACTGTTTCCAGTAACCTGATCAATCATAATGCCAATAACTCATCGGCACTTAATAATATACTACATGATGAACAACTGAAATTCTGAACTCTAAAGTAAACTGAAATGATGTGTATTCGATTTTGCTTAGTTCTAGCCAGACAGAAAAACCAAGGGAAAAGTGTAAAATGCTAAAGAATTAAATATGAAACAAAATAAAAGATATTACATTTAATAAGCAGAGATAGAAGGCCTTTATGAACAGCAAAAGAACAAATAGATGGGCAAGGAAAACCCATGCAGAATTCCTTTGGATGACAATATGGTGAGAGTCCAGCTGATGAGGCCCTTCACAGTCATCATGCATATACAAGTATCGCGAATTAGCAAGTTGGATATTGGTCATTTCGAAATTAAAGCTGAAAACTTATTAAGATGATCTGCATATGCTCATATAGTCCAATCAAAGGAAGCACCTGCACATAATAAAATGGTATAAGACAACCTTGGATGATGAAAATAAATGTACTACAACCGCTATCTTAGCAACACAAATATAAATGAACAAACAAGGGAAAGAATGATACTATGTCAGAAAACAGTTTCTCAAAACACAGAAAGTGATTGCATGAAAGATGTGTTTAAAGTATGCACAAGGTGCTACTGTAAACGATTAACAGAACGTCGAGCATGTACTTACAAGAAGAATTATTTCATGCTGCACGAAAGTTTGGAACTTGCTGCAAGAAATGCAAGCCAAGGATAAACAAATTGCACTTGCTGCTGACAAACATGCCAGTTCAGAAGTGCCAGCCATTAGCACGCCAATATCTCCTAGCATTTTCATCACGACGAGCATCTTTGATCTTCAAATATAACCTATAAGCCCTTTCTACTTTATTTGAAGCCAATAGTTTGTTATTTAGTTTGCTATATATAAGTCTGTCAGGGCAAAAACCCTTCCGCAAAGACTCTTCCATAACAAGTACAGCATTTTCAAGCTGCCCTATGTTGCAAAGTCCATTGATGACATACTCATAAACTTCCATGTCTGAAGAATAACCGCATTCTTGCATCTCATCCCACATGTTTAACAACATTCCGCACTTACCAAACCTAGAAAGCCGCATGAGCAATAGCTTATAAGCACTCAGCGATATGCTACATCCAACTTTTCTTGCTTTATTGTAAATCATCATAGCAGCATGAGGCGGACCATAGCTACACAAGGGTTCAATGAAGGAGGTTATAGTCCCAGTACAGGGAATAAGACCACGACTTAACATCTCATCAAACATTTCAAGTGCATCGGCCACTTTACGGGCTTTAAGAAAAGCAGAAATTAATTTGGTAAAAGTGAGAATATCCGGGTAACAGTTATTACTCAACATACTCTTATAATACCTCATGCATCCATCAAAATCTCCAACAGATATAGAGTTAAATATCATTGCATTGTAAGCTCCAGTGTCTGGCACACAACCTTTCTCCTTCATGTGCTCAAAAATCTCAACGGCATCATCAATCTGACCAGCCCTCCCTAAACCCTCAATAAGGTAACTGAAAGTCAAGCAATCAGGACTAAACCCATCCACTAACATTGCTTTCAAAACACTCTCAATTTCACTAACTCTACCAAATTTTGACCACCCACCAATAATAATATTATAGGTCATACAATCAAACAGTATCTTCCCTTTAACTGAATTAAAAAATGAATTTGCAGCACCGACATGGGATCGCTGACACAGACATTGTAAAAGAACATTCAAAGACTCGGTATCACATTTCAACCCAAACTCTTCTAGGTTTCCAAACATTTGAATTGCTTTTGACACTTGACGAGCCCTAACGAAATTGTCCAACACAATTGATAGAGTGTCCAAATCAAGGCTTAAGCCTTCCGTCCTCACGTCACGCAATATTTCCATCACAAACTTAAAGAACTTTCTTCTTCCTAAAGCTTTAATAATTACACGGTAACTATTAATGTCCTTAGGTATCTCCGGCTGCTTAATCGCCCAATTAAAAAAGATAACCATTGCTTCACCACCTAAATTCCCTTTGTCCACTACACTAGCAACAACATCAAGACTCAATTCAACACCGACGTTCGTCAAAGCCTGCTCGATTACAGTTTTACCCTTCAGTTTCTGAAGGAAAACCCCTCGTAATTTTTCTTCGGGCAATAAAAACCCATCAACTGCTCTAACTTCTGCTACTTGTTTTCTTGGATTATCGCAATCTCTAAATCGGTTCGGGGCTGAAGAGTTACGAGGGATTGATAAGAGGTCAGAGAGTTGGTCAAGAATGAAACGTTCGTTCTTGATGCGATTCGGTGATGGCTGGTCATCCAATAAGTTTGAAGGAACATCTAGGGTTGAAAATGGAAATGGAAATGGAAATAATGAAGTTGGTGAAGAGAGGAAATGGGAATGGTACCTGGTTCTATTGAAGCGCGCGAGAATCCCGAGATATCGCGGGGATTGAAACGCCATGAAGGTCCTTCGAGAACCAGAGAAGCAATAATCACTTGCCGGTGAGAACAAAGTTTCACCACTAGCAGCAGTAGGTGGACAACGTTAACTTGTGGGCATTTGGAAGTTAGGCTCAGCTGCTCCAATATTAAGCTCATTTCCACTAGTCCATAATTGAATTCTATTTTACCACGTAATCATAATTTATATAATATCAAACTCTGATTCAAAAATAATATATATATCAAACTCGTGATAATCAAATAACGTGATAAAATTTAACTCACATATTTTAAAAGGAATAAATAGGATTTTATGAATTTTATTATTGAGCTATCCTAAAAACTTCATAAAATCCTAATCTTAAATTTAAAGTCAGCAACAGAAAGTTGTGTTGCTTCTCAATATTTGTAACTTTTTATTATGTAAGGGAAAAAAAAAAAAAAATGAGACTTTAACCATCTGGGTATCTTAATGCTTGCAACAATAACTAAGATATGATAGACTTCTTAATTTATAAAGATAATATTTTGTAATTAGTGTAACACCAGTTTCATTAAAACCACATTTGATATTAATTTTATCGTACACCGGTCACAATATGTCATTTCAACAATTATGAACAACATCGTGCAATTTGTTATCATTAGATTTATTGCAATGTTTGTTCATGTCTGAAATATATATAACATATTATCTACTAGTGAACCTTTTGGAGTAAAGAATTATCAATATTTCATTCAATAATTGTGATATGAGGTGTGCGCGTTCGATTTGAGGGAGGTATTTTCAATGAGTTGACAAAGTTGGTTTCCCATTATGCCTGACCACACCACACTACTACAAGGGGGATCAACCTCTACTCGACAAGGTTAATTGGGTCAGTGTGGGTAATGTGTGTTAGGTTGGGCCTTTGAAACTATTTTTCCATGTTAAGGTTTAGAGTGATTCGATTAGGTTGACCAAAAAAGCCACTGGTTGTGTTGTTATAAGTTTTAAAGCACATTGTGTGTGTGTATGATATGAGGAACTATATACACGTAATGAATAATCAAGTGCTCGAATAGTTATGGATACTTCATTATGAATATGGTAAATTACTTTTTAAACCTTATAATTGTGGATATATTTCATTTAAACCTAAAAATTTCAAAAAAAAAAATAATTGAAATATTCTATTACATTTTCTATTAAACATCATGACGAAATATATTTTAAAAATTGATATTTAAATGAAATTGGCCGAAAACTCAAAAGGTTTAAATAATAATTAAAAAAAAACTATAAGATTTAAATGAAATGTTTTTAAAAACTTTTAAAATTAAATAAAACATTTTCAAAGTTTTAGGTTAATTAAACTAAACTAAACTAAAAAGAAGCACCGTGTACCCCTTTGTCAAATTCACACAAATCCAAATTCCCGCCAAAACCCCCCCAAAATAAACCGCGAATAAATTTGATCACAACTCCCAATTGTTCTCTGATAAATGCAATCATACTCGCCACAACATAAAGAAATGGCATCTGCAATTCCTCCAGGTCCTAACCCTAAGAAGCCTAAAAATGCGTACCACATCGGAGGCATCCAAGTGGAATTCCCATACCAGCCGTACGGGTCGCAGCTCGCGTTCATGGGCCGGGTCATCTCGACACTGGATCGCGCCCAGAGAGAGGGCCACTTCCACGCACTACTCGAGTCCCCGACTGGTACCGGAAAATCGCTCTCGCTTCTTTGCTCCACTCTCGCTTGGCAGCAGAGCTGTAAATTGAAGAACCAGTACGCCAATCTCTCTCACTCCAAGCCCGCGCCTGAGGCCTTCACCGATCCTCTGGCTCATGGTGGTGGATTTGTTCCTGAAGTGGAACCTTCTGGTAAACAACGATTTAAAAGCTAAATCCTCAATATTGATGTTGTTAGATTAGCAATTAATTTAAAGCCCTAATGCGTTACTGGATTCGGAGGAAAAGAACATAGAATGAAATTTTTGGTTATTGGATTTTCTACTTGATGAATTTTGATAGGTGGAGTCAAATTTTTGGGATGGGGCAAACAATCCCTTAATCAGTTTTTATATTTCACTATTTGACGCGCAATGCAGCTGACATTGCAATTTTTATTAGGTAACGCAGGGCCGGAAAATTTGGAGCCAGCTCAATCCGCAGCAAACAACAAGAACCAAAAGAAGAAGGCAGCACCTACCATATATTATGCATCGTACGTTTTATTCTATCTGTTCGCACTCGGATTCTTCTATTTATTTTTTTTGTGTTGTTTGTTTGTTTATTTAGGTCATACTGTCATAGAAATTTGTGATTTAGATAGTCTATTGCTTTTTAAACTTCACATAAAACACCGGACACTCGCTTCATAAAAAAAAAAAAAAAAAAAGTGTGTTCACCGACAACAAAATCTCTTAAATATGTTTACAAATACCAAAATGTATGTGTAGGATAATTGCAGTTTATTTAGAAGCATTGCTGTTTTCAAGTAAAATTTCTTTCGTTAGGCTGAGTTCTAGCTGTATGTTTTTATTTCTGATACTATTCTACTTTGGTGTTGAGATAAGGATCTCATATCTTCCCATGTAAAGTTATAGTTGCAATTTTTGTAATTTCATGGAGTATGACTGACTTTGTAACTTCTGAGATTTAATTCGAAACTGACTGTGACTTGACATCTATAATTTCTTCTTACACTATTATCAATAATTTATTTAAACTAGGAATGTGACATTAATCATTTTTGTCTTTTCCTTTGGAAGATTCTACAAATTCGTTAGTATTAGAACATTGATTTTTTTGTCAAACTCTAATGGTTGTAAACTGTTTTCTGTTTATTTAAGGAGGACACATTCACAAATTTCTCAAGTAATTCGTGAATACCGGAAAACTGCTTACCGGGTGCCAATGGCAGTTTTGGTAGGTTTACTGATTCCTTGTCAGTTAATGTTCAGTTTGGAATCCTTTCTCATGTATACAAATCTGATAATTGGTTTGAGTTGTATTGTTTCTCACCCTAGATATGGTAACATGGAAAATTTTATTGGCCTTCTTCCCTCTCTGTGTTTGTTGTCTTTTTCTTGATTGTGAATTTGTGATATCATTCCAATAAAAATGATTATCATTTGTAAACGATAATCTTTTTCTTATGCTTGACACTTGCATGCATCTCTAGACAAGACTTCAAATTTGTTAGTTGAAAAAATATTGTTTTTGCTTAAACATATTGGGACCATTTGGATTTGTCCTATTTTCTTGTTGTACAAGTTAAAATATCAAAGTGTGCCGTCTTCTCTCCTATATTGTCTAAAATGTAGCCAAGTTTAACTAACACTAACAGTATAGGTGAAAGTGGATGAATAAGCTAGGCTAGACTGCTTTCTAATCTTTTAAACACTATAGGATATATTTTTCCTTGTTTTCACTTGTTAAGTGAGCATTCCAAAAGGAATTTTTCTTTTCTGCAAGAAAAATGCATTTTTGGACGGATATTGAGTCATCATTGGATATACGGGGTAGAATTTTCATTCTTCTATTCCATAGGGGTAAATAGCTGTTTCAACTCAAATTTGTTTGAATGTCTCTTTGTGTGTACACTTGATTTTGACTCTCTCTCTCTCTCTCTCTCTCTCTCTCTCTCTCTCTCTCTCTCTCTCTCTCTAGGCATCAAGGAAGCATTACTGCACAAACAAGCATATACGTGGGAAAGAGAATATGGATGAAGAATGGTGCCCTTTTGACCCTAAAGGCCTATTTTTTATTTACAAATAAAGAAAAAATCCTTTTTATTTTTCCTAGCTAACAATGGTTTTGGAAATATTCAGCAAGTTGCTTTTGAGGAATCGAGAAGTAGGATGCCCAGAATTTAAGTGAGTTATATCTCTTATTGTATATTGTCCCTTAATCTTAATTATCTCTGTTTACGTTATTAAGTTGTATGTTTTTATTACAAATAGAAATGTACATAAAGTCAAAGGTCACCCATCACTTCAGAAAGGAGGTTGCCATGAGGCCCATGATATAGAAGATCTCGTGAGAGTTGGACAAGTTGTGAAAGGTTCATTTATATGTATATATATATTAAATTTATTTCTAACACATGTCATGTTGCTATAAAAATAACCTAAAGTATTTTCTTCTTTCTTTAGGTTGTTCATATTATGCAGCACGTTCTATGTCAGATGATGCACAATTGGTTTTCTGCCCATACAGCTATGTCATCAATCCAGTCATTCGAGGAGCGATGGACGTAGATATTAAAGGAGCTATTGTGATTCTTGATGAAGCCCAGTATGTTTCAAGTCCTTGATTATTTTAAATTTTTATGGCCCTTCTCTTTGACTGTTGAGAGAATGTGAAAGGTGAAAGAAATCAATAAGTTTACAGCCTTCTCTTTGACTAATAAGTGGTGAATTTCTAATTTGTGAAATATCATTTTTCCAGATTGGCTCTGGAAGCATATGCAAATTCATAAATTGGATTCTTTTTCTTTATGGAATGCAAAGTAGTTATTTATTTTGTATGCCCTAAGATGAATATGTGAATTTCTTGAAAGATATGTTGATTTTATTCTTGCTTGTTGGCATAGGTTTTGTGTTCCCTGAACAGTTTCTATTTTCGATGATTCTTGATGATCTATTCAATCCCATGCAACTTGTGGAAGGAGTTTTCTAAGGCACAATGTAGTTAATGCATTTTCTTAAATAGCAAGTTTAGAAGCATCTCCTTTCGGAGCTTTGCAAAAACAATACATCTGCATTTAAAGGGCATGAATTTATTTGCTTGCCTCCAGATATGTGCAAGTCTATTCTGTTCTTTAGAAAATGTATTTTGTGTTACATGATTAAGTTATTAAAGTTGGGTTTCTTTTAAATTTTTAGATCAATTTCTCTACTTCTGAATTAATTTAACTTGTTTGCAGCAATATAGAGGATATTGCTCGAGATGCTGGCAGTGTGGATGTTGAAGAAGACATTTTGTACAGTAGGTTATGAAACCAATACCCTTTTTTGTTTCTTGATTTCATGTGTTTGTTGCTTATAGTTGTCATACCTTCTTAAAGAATTGCAGACGGAGCTAGAGCAGCTCTGCATAGTTGATGTTTTAACTTATCAACCTTTATACGAAATGACACAGGTAATCGTTTTAGACACTATACTGACAATAGTTTTGTCCAAAATTCCTTGATGATTAAATGAGCTAAATGAGTGTCACTAATGTTTAGGACCTTATAAGTTGGATTGAGCGAAGGAAAAGTACATTAGAAAAACGGGACTTTCAGCATTACGTCTCTTGGTGAGTCAACTTTCAGCATTACGCCTCCCTCCCAGCGGGTGGAAGTGTGCAGATTATGTGATAGAATCCTTGGTTAAATCTCTCTTGTGAAAATAATCAGTTTATCCTGTCTTCTTTTCACCATTGAAATCATGGGCACTGTGTTCATGTTAGATCTCTCTTGTGAAAATGGTCAATTTTTATTTGTCTTCTGTTCACCATTAATAGTTTTGTTTCTTCTTCCATTATACCAATGATAAAGGAAGTAAAGGAGTGAGGGTTCACCTGTTTTTTTTTGGTTTTTTGTTTTTATATTTATAAATATGTCAGTTGGACTGGTGATAAGGCTTTAAGAGAGCTCCAAGAAGCTAATATTTCACAGCAGTGCTTCCCAATCTTGCTAGAATGTGCCACAAAGGTATCTTGAGTATCAGATTTTTCATTCATTTATTGGGTCTTGATTGTTTTCAGTTTTTGCTGAAACCTATTTGTTTTTTGTTTAAGGCAATCAAAGCTGCTTCAGATTTGGAGTCGACTGAAGCACATCTAAGTGGCATGTCAGTTATAACATTGGAAGGTACAAGCTTCATATTTTCATGTTTATGTATCCTGAGCTCATGTATGAAGCTTTACTATTGTAATTGACTGTTTTTGCAAATGTTACACAGGGTTGTTCTCTTCTCTTACTTATTTTTTCTCAAGAAATGGGAGTCACATTTTTGATTATCAGCTTGCTTTACACCGATATGTTAAAAGAGATGCTGGTAAGTGGAAGGCTGTCTTTCGTAAATTTTTTAAAAGGTTAACTAACTGAGGCTAAAAATATTCAGCACATGTCATATTGGTTTTGATGGTTATTGTGTTTCTAAAGCACTTTGCTGTTATTATTGTAATGTAGAAGCTATATTGATTTTTCTTTTGTATTTCTTTATTAAAGTTTTTGTGAGATGAGATTTATCAAAAAAAAAAAAAAATTGGTGAGATGAGTTATATCTGCGGCTATAGTTATTGGTCATTGTCACTATTATTGTTTTTGTTTTTTGTTGTATCAGGAAAAGTTGGCAATTGGACACATACTTTCAGTTTGTGGTGTATGAATCCAGCTGTTGTTTTTAGAGACATTGCTGATCTTTCTTTGTCTGTTGTATTAACATCTGGGTAAGCATACTACATAAGAACACTTGAGCTGCTAAACTGAGTTTGTAGTTGCGATATCCGTAATTACTAGTCCAGAAAGTAGGGTATGCCACTTATACAAATTTGTAATATTCTTTTGTCCCCAGCTTTCTGGGCAAGTATGTCCATTAGCAAAATGAACTTCATCGTGGCCAAAAGTGACCTCTTTTGACTTGCCTGTATGGTCATGCTCTTCCCAAAATAGGCCATCACAGTAGTTTGCTAAAATTAAGTTAGCATAACTACTGCCACCACGCACGCACTCTCAACTTTCACCAAAAAATTGACAGATACAAGTATAAAACGTCTCATACTGTGCTACAACTTGATGGGAAGTTCACAGATATTTGATTGTGCTGTTTCTTATTTCCCTGCAATTGCTTCTGTTGCCATATCCCAAAGTAAAAAATTTCTTCTACAATAATACTCACCTAGTTTTTTGTTCTGTTTTGTAATTCAGGACTTTGTCACCAATGAATTCCTTTTCATCTGAGCTTGGGGTTCAGTTTGGAACTTGTCTGGAAGCTCCACATGTGATTGATGTTGAATCACAGGTTTGAAAGCAATTTGTTTTTTCTTGTATGCATTAGTTTGTTTTGGTTCAACAGCTGTTCTAGTTACGGCTTATAAACATTGCCACTGCAGGTGTGGCCTGCCATAATATCCACTGGTTCAGGTAATTATCCACTGAATGCAAGTTATAAAACAGCGGATACATATGCATTTCAGGTATTTCTGCCTTTTCTTATTTATTTTAAATTAATTGAGTAATGTATATGTCCTCTAATTTGTGCATAACCTATTGTTTGCTGTGAAGGATGCACTTGGGAAATCTTTAGAGGAGATTTTTAACGTTGTTCCCGGCGGTTGTCTTGTGTTCTTCCCAAGTTATAAGCTGATGGAGAAACTATGCAATCGTTGGAGTGAAACTGGTCAATGGTCACAACTAACTGCAAAGAAATCCCTTTTTGTTGGTAAGACTTCTTCTGTCCCTTTTTTTTCCTCATGCATGTTAATCTCTTAAAGAGCAAATATTCCTTTAATAAACTTTAACGAACAATGCTAAGTCCCTGTGTGCTCTCTTTCAGCATTAATGCTAAGGTTGAGCTCATCTTACCTGGCATTCCTACCTGAGTTAATTTTTTATTGTCTCTTAGCAATAATTTTAGTAATATTGAGAGTGCTTATTTTGCTTTGGTTTGTGCAGAGCCAAGAGGAGGAAGCCAAGATGATTTTGAGCCTGTTTTGAAAGGTTATTATGACTCAATTCGTCAAGGCAATAAACCTGCTTTTGGGAGAAAGAGACGGGTTAAGAAAATAGACGTTAATCACTTAAACGCAGTCGAGTCCCCAGAAAATTCAAAGAAAGGAGCTGCGTTTCTTGCAGTTTGCCGAGGAAAGGTACATACTTATATTTCATTACTGACAGTATTTTTAGAAAGAGATTTTAAATTAACAAATTCTATTTACCTTGCAAGGCCAACAAAGTTCAACTTGATTGCTCTAAGCGATGTCAACTAGAACCAAATGAAGAATCACACAATCCTATTAATATGCGTAAGACTAAAACTAATTTTATTTGTGGAAAAATAATCAATTAGAAAATAGAAATGCAACTATTTCAAATCCATTAAGGAAGGCCCAAAGAGATACATGGTAATACCCAAACTCCACACAATAGAGCTGTCCAATGGTGCACAAAATGGGTCTCTAAGAGACCGAAAAATTGGTGTGTCGTCATGAAAGCTTGGGAATTCTTAAAACATTTCGATACTTAATTTTGAAGTTTAAATATGACATTTAATGAGGAGCTTGGTAATTTTAGGATAGATTTATTGGGGTTCCTTAAAATCAAGCTTTAAGCTTAAAAATCCTGGGTTTGGAAAATATTGGCAGATTTCTGTCGGAATTTGCACTAGCCTAGGCTATGGAAACCTTATTTGAACTTTTAAAACATACTAAGACTTTTATTTGAGTGGTTTTGGGGGCTGGAATAGTGGATGTATAATGGGAGCTTATTTGGGAGGCTGGAGCAGTGGGACCCATTGTTATGTGAGAGGAGGGAAAATTACTCATATCAAAATGTCCTTAACCTCCCAACATTCTAAAGTTACTAGGTGCAACTCATAACCAACTAAGAGCTATGGGTAAAGTGTATGTCTAACTATGGACTTTAGTCTCAACCAGCCTATGGAAGGCTTAAATTTCTAGTTTTGTAGGGATATTACAGCATTATAACTCAATGAATTTATCCCCACACTAACCCTCAAATCTCTTTCAATAACCACAAAGATCATAAATCCCTAAAATAGGGGGGTGGATTTCAGCCCCCTAGTCCTACAACTTCTAAATTGGTCCTCACTTCACCAATTGCCCATCTTATAATCCTAAAACAACCCCCTTTTCATTGAATACTAAGAAAATTTGAATATTATTTTACCAATTTTAAAATATCACAAAATCCATAGGCACCCTCTTCCTCCCAACCACCAATTCATTCATTTAAACCATGTAATTACTTAACTGAATTCGGTAAACATCAAATTATAATGAGCCCAACCATCAAATCATTCACAAAACCCTTTAATTTCTTAATTAAGTTTTGTAAACATCAGGCAATAACGAATTCCTAACATCTGCATTCCAGAAAACAAGAGAAAATTGTGAATTTACCTTGATTCTTGTGAAAAGAGAGAACAAACGAAAGGTATGGGGGCCATTAGGGTTTCGGTACAATTACTAAAGTGCCCCCACTTAAAAGTTACTTCTCAAATTTTGCCCAGCAGAAATTAAGGTTCAATGGCTCTTAAAAAAAATCTCATCTTCCAATATCCAAAATAAATATATATTGTTAACAAGGGAATTGCTTACTAAGATTTATGGGGTGTTACAATGGACAAAAACAATTTCTGACGGAAACCAATTGGTTGGGCATGGGGTGAGTAGGCCGACTTGAGCTGGCGTGGATTAGCAATTTCTTGATTTAGTTTGCAGTCAAACTAAATTTTTAGCTAGAAGAGGTAGAGAGGAATGTTTGATCTTCTTGAAAATGGGAAGATCTTGGATAGGTGGCCAACCTCCTGGAGAGAGTGATTGTCAATACAAGTCTAGGATTCCTTCGCAACCTTGCTCAATAGTGGTGTGGTATATGGTGAGGTGCAACATTAAATTTAAATGTAGAGACGTTCAGGTGCATTGAATGAGATTGGTTCCATGGTTCATTGGTGCTGTTGTTCGTAAAACTTACTGATGGACCTTTTAAAATTTCAAAGACATGAGGTGATCATTAGGGCATTTGCATTGACTTTGTGGAACCTGTTTGTCTGGGATGGTTTAGTATAATCCTGCAATACAGCAAGGTTGTAGGACAGATCATGCTGTTCTAGCATTATAACAGCCAAAGTGCAGTCTTGTATATAGTATATGGATATGGCCTTTTGTTCAGTTTGCATATGCTGATTATATTATGCTTGCAGGTTTCAGAAGGAATTGACTTCTCTGATGATAATGCCCGAGTGGTTGTATCCTTTTTGCCCTCTTTGAAGCCTGTTGTCGAATTTCTTAGTTTCGGGTAGTGATCTATTGCCACTTCAGCCCGCAAGATATCTCTACTAGAAAGTAGTAGAAGAGACTAAACAACACCTGTTGTTTATCGTCTTTGACTCTTTGTAAATTACTGATTCTTAATTAACTAAAAATATTGATTTGAATTAGAAAAATTTATATTCTTAGCTTTTACATAGGTGCTTGTTGACTATTGATAGTGTGAATTCTTGACTATCTCAGATAATTGTTGGAATTCCTTTTCCCAACATGTAAGAGTTCTTTCCTTTGATGTTTTATGTTGAAGAAATATTCTACTAGATAAGAAATAACTTTCTGATTGGTTGAAATTATCAGAAATGATATCCAAGTTGCATTAAAGAAGAAATATAATGATACACATAAATCATCCAAAAGCCTTCTAAGTGGGAATGAGTGGTATTGTAACCAAGCCTTCCGAGCTCTAAATCAAGCTGCAGGTATGCTCTGTCATGATTTCAATTTCAACATTTCTAACTGGATTTGATTCTATTGTAGTTTTTAGGGGTATGAAGTGTGTTGTTATTTTATTTAGCTGTCATATTTTTTCTGCAATTTGTTGTATTGCATGTAAATGACAAGTTTATATCTAAAAAGCATGGACACGTACATGACACGTTACACAACGACATGATAATTTTTGAAAAATTAGGACATGACACGGTGGAAATGTGACAATAAATAAATTAATTAATATGTATCTTTAGGTATATTTTATATATTATAGGCACATTTTATGTTTAAGTTTTCAAAATAAATAACAACGATAATTTAAAAAAAAAAATTTTAAATCAATGGAATTTTTTTTGTATAAACAAATATATTTTTTTCCTCCCAACACAATGAGGCCACACATTCGGGCATTAAACACGCCTGGATTTTGAAGTAGTCTATGCTTCTTAGGTTAAATGCATCTTTGATAGTTGTTGCTCCTGGCACTTTTTTTTTATGATAGTAACCACCTTTGACTTAATGCAGGACGTTGTATACGACATAAGTTTGATTATGGAGCCATCATCTTATTAGGTAAATGTTTGGAGCTTACTGATTTGGTTATTCTTGTAAATTAGCTTCATTAATAGTTATCTCTAGTCGAGTTTTATATATTCATGGGAAAAATATCTCCTAGAAAAATATTTTCCATTGAAACAAATACAGAATCCAACATAAAGCTTCTGCAGGCTGCTGTGGCAACCCTTTTTTTTTTTGGTTGGGGGGGGGGGGGGGGGGACTGAAATTCAGAATGTGCCTTCAACTTTAATTAAAATTATTATTACTTCTGTTGGGGGCTGCTTGCAACTCACATTCTTCTGTCATTGGAATTTCTTTGATAGCATATTTTTACAAATTTCTGTATCTTATGCTGATTAAACTCTCCCTTTTTTAATCTAGTCACCATTGACTTTGGGGTAATTGTTTTTTGCAAGCAGATGAGCGCTATCGGGAAGAAAGGAATAGAGCATACATATCAAAGTGGCTAAGGAAGTCAATTAGACAATATGACAACTTTGACTCTTCAATTGACGGATTAAAATCTTTTTTCAAAGATGTGAAGGTCCCATATATGCTGCCATTGTTGGTTCTTAATCTAGTTTCCAATTTCTTTTTCTTTCATGGTTAAGTTGTTGGATGAACAATATATACTAAGAGGTTAACTTGCTTGCAGGAATGGATTGGGGAGAATACAGTAAATGTACTACAGAATTTTGACATTAAAGAGGAAAAGTATAAAAGTGTGATCGCTGTGGGTCAAAGTAAAGGGCTGGGAAGAAAGGAAAATCAAAAACTGAACAAGTCTGATCATTGTGGACAGAAAGTAATATCTGTGGCAAAGTATGATGCTTCCCTTCCCTTGAAATCTCAAGGTGAAGTCAAAGTTCAGGCATCTCTGAAAATGGATATGGACACTAGCGACTGTATAGAATATGTTGACCTTGAATGCAGTTTTCAGAAAGACACAAGGTAATTCTAGAATCCCTTTGTTCAATATTTGTATAAACTTTTAGTGTAGTTCTTCTAGGTAATTGGACAGACCATTGGTCTTCAGGTAATATGATCTGTAGGCTGTAGCTGCCTCTTAAAGTTTCTGGATCAAATTTTTGAGTTTCACTAGATATAAGATGTCAGCTGGAAACTAGCCTATGCCGAATGGGTTAAAGGTGCCCCTCCAACTACCAAAAGGGAATAAAATAAAAGAACTGGATAGTGGTAAATGGAACTGAAAGCCAAAAAGTAGGAACTTTAATTGTGTGATTTCTATTAATTTCTACCTCTTTTCAGCTGGATCAGATAGACATAATCCATGTCTTGAGCAAAAATTGAAAGAAAGATGTAATTCATACAATTATCTGTTATGTATAAAAATTATTCATCCATACTTGTCAAAAAAATAAAAATTATTCATCCATAAAGAGGAGTTTTTGATTTGTTCAGTATATGCGTTGTTCAGGCCCCTGACTTGATTTTCAGCATCTGCTATCTGAATTTTGAATTTTAGTAGTAATTTTCAAACAGTTACAACTCCATTACAAGATAAGGGGCATCTTTTTGCAGGTGCTCTGAGGATTTATCCATGGCATTCTCCGTTGAAGATCCAGATGTATCCGTTGTCAAGGCAACCCCATATACTACAGCTAGTCCAGAATCCTTGTCTAAGGATGATTATTCTAGTTCAACTATAATTGAGGCTTCTATTGAATTTCCAGATCAAGTATCGGTTCATTCAATCGGTTTAGTTGACCAAAGCAAATCTCTATCTGGAGCCCAATGTTCGGTGGTAGTTACTCCTGAAAAGAATATCACTATGAACACCTACAGCCCTATGCCAGAAATGGAATCATCTTTGAATTTAAGCGTTAATTCTCATACCCAAAAAAGGAGAAAGTCCATGGGAGCTCCGATTATTAACCTCATAGAAGACGAACCATCTGATGCCCCCAATGCTATGACCCCTGTCTGTACTAGTTCAACAAGAAGCTCAATGGCCAGCAAAGATGCGAATCGCAGAATTGAATTTGGTTTTGAGTCCAGTTGTGCAGAACACAAATCTAAGAAGTCCAGCGTTTCTCGATTGCTCACAAAGAACAATTCTGTTGCTTCTTGTGTGTCTTCTATTCCGTTTGAGGAGAAAAGATTACAAATTTCTTGTTTGCTCTGCAAAAACCATTTGGGTCTTCCTGAGAACCATCTATATGTAATGTGCCTGTTAACATCATCATCGAAAGTCCACCTAGCATCTGTTCTAAAAGAAAAATTGGAACCTCATGATGTGAATACTCCAAGAAGCATACAAGTTGTCATGACTGACAGTACATTTGTTCATCCACAGCTCTACACCAGAAGTGCTCTGGGACAGGGTATCTGGTGTGAAGAAGATGGGTGTGTATTCAATACCATTTTCTGTCCTTTCTGCAGTAACCCCAGCTGGTGTCTTGGTGTGCAAATTGTGGCAACTGATGCATCAAATGTTCATTTACTTAATAAGGTATCCCAATAAACTCAGAGGACATTTTATTGTGCTTGAATCTTGCAATTGTTTGATGCTCCAAATTAATGGAACTTATGATTTGTGCCATTCTGCTTTGGTAACTCTTTTCCCAACTGACATTTATTTTTCTGACTGCAAATCATGGGCAGATATTGTTTTACCGTGAGCATTTGGAAATTAAGAATCTTGAAACATCAAGTGACAAGGTTTCAGAGGAAAAGGTAACTTTTTACTGTATGATTTCTTAGTCATTTCTGTAATGCTTAACTAGGTTGTTAATTAATTGTCATAACACTAAAATGCTCTTGTCGTTTATTTGTGTGCATGTGCACATGTCAGCTGCCCAGATAAGGAAGATAGACGAGGAGAAACTAAAAATTGAAATTATCAACTGATGGATAATGGGAAATAGATGAATAGAACAAAAAAATTAAAAAAAGATGAATATGCCCATGAATTTAAAATTTAAGAGTTTCTTCTGTATCAAGAATTTTTTGTTGGTCTTATTTTGTAACACTTAGTAAATAGCAAGATGCTGGTTCCTGGAATGTTTGGTAGGCAAAAAGAAAATTCTATTGGCTATGTTATTAAAATAGGGATGAAGATTTATTTCAATAATTTATCTAAGAATTAATTCATTTTCATCAGTAACTTGAACTATAATCTCCTTTGGAAAAGGATAAATAACATTTTAAAACATGATTGTAGAATTTGTTGCCAGTCAATGGCCCAGGCACGGAAAAAATAGCCCTCTTGAATTCCATCAATAAATTCTCTTACTCCCCACAGCCGCAGAACTCAGGAGGCTGGAGGACTACAAAATCAAAGGTTAGAAATTAAGAGATGTTTCAAGCTCTTGATCTGGGGCATTTTACATTGCTAGAAGTTACATTTCATTTTTGTTAATGTTGCAGTTAAAACTACCAAAGAAAGGCTTGCTTTCTAATGCAAAAGGTTAATCTGGAAGAAGCATACTGGACTTTAAATGCATATCTGATTTTGAACAGTATAGATTGGGAAGATTATGTCCTTCTCCATACCTTGGTTACATAATCCATACCTTGGTTACATAAAAAGCTAGGCCAAGATGTCACTTCTGAAAGTTGAGTTTCCAGTTGATGTGCTTCACCACTGCTACATTGAATAGCTTTTGGGAGTTGAGCACTGACCAGGAATATTTTGCATTCTCCAATAGTGTAATGAGGTTGACTTTGATTCTGCATTCTGCTGCACTGAGGCATTGTAGGGGAACCACTAACTACTTACCTGCAGCAGCAGCATTAGCGGTCTTCCATATCCTGTAGAGGAACTGAGAAGCTAGTTGACCTTGCAGCTCATGATAAGTTGAAACCAGTTGGATTATTGCAGTTCATGATAAGGAAAGTCAGTTGGATTGGATGACTTTGGTGTTTCTGATTCTAATTTAAGTTGTTTATCAACAAAAAATAGTAAAGTCGACCATTTTGAAGGCATTGTTTAGTAGCGCCATTGTAGCGATGTTCATATGTTAGTATCATTCTTATCACATCCAAGGAGCAGTGAGAAAAAATACAAAACTGCAGGTTGTAACATGTCAATTCCAATCAACAACAAAATAGTGAAGTCGATCACTTATAAGGCATTGTTTTGAGCATTTTGGAATGACGCACAGATATAAGATCTTTAATACATTTATGAGATGTTAGAATCATCATTTTGATCACGTCCAAGTAGAAGTGAAAATACTCAAGTTTTGCAGGCTATTGTCGAAATTCATATTCCAATAGTAGTAGCAATGTAGCATGGATCCCATCGTTGAGATTCACAGGATCAGTACAACACTTAAACACATCAGTCCCCAGTTCATTTTAGTTCCCACCCGACGAAAATATCTACCCAATTAACATGGAAGACATAAAGCATGCATGCTGAGCGTTGGTCTTTACTTTTTGGGACCCGGGGGTACAATATCCTAATATAATTTACTCCACTTGAAAAACTGAGTTAAAAAAAAAAATCCTGGGACATTTGACCCACACACAAAAAAATCCCTAAACCCTTTTCTCTCTTCCTGTGCTCTCTCACAAGCCTCTATCCACTTTTCTTGTGCCATTGTGAGGAGCGCTTGGGTTGTTGGTGCTGGTTTGATCTCCACGTGTGGTGGGTTGCCGAATGGGTTTCGATGATTTTGGAGTGGGTTAATTTGGAACTAGAAATTTGTCTTGGCGAGGGCCAAAAGAAGAAAAAAAATATGGTCATCCTTCATTTGCTGCGAAACATAATTTTGATAATATTCATGATTGACATTGCTCATTTCATAGTTGTAATAGAATTTAGAAGAATACAATACAAATACAACCACTATATAATCATATTGGTAGGTTATTGATCTTTAAGTTCTTACTAACCATGGGCATGATTCAAAAGTATTTAACACTTTTTAAAACTACAGATGTCTAATTATATTATACTAATAATAGTGAAGTTCTATTTCAACAGTAGTTTTTCATAATTTGTGAATCTTTGCAGATAAAATTTATTCACTAAACAAACAAATATCATAAATTCTAAAAAAGATTCGCGTGCCTCTTGAAAATCAAAGATTAGAGTTGAGTTAAAAATAAGCAAATATATTATATGTTCACTAAACCAATGATTGAATTATTGTAAAGTGACCACCTAACTCATATATACCAAAACAATAATAAAAATCATTTTATAATAAGAAAAAAAAAAATCTCCGCTCATAAAGAATGCAAATGACTTGTACATTATAATTATGTGTCCATGCTTAGCTTAACACCACCATTGACCAAGCAATGGGTCACATTTCTTTATGTGTAGGCGGAAAGTCGTTGGACGGCAAGCATGCAGTCTTTGTCAAGTGGAGTGAATTTTTAGCCTTGTCTGCAGCGCAGCGGTGAGTTTGTGAAGCAAGAACGCAATTGTTGATGTTCATGGCTGAAGAAGAGGAGAGCAAGAGAGCTGAGACAGAGGTAACACCAATACCACTCCTCACTTCCTACAAAATGGGAAACTTCAATCTCTCTCACAGGTTAGTATGAATATTCAAGGAAAGCTAAACCCACTTGGATTAGTTGCTCTTTATTAATTGTTTAACGTTTAATGGATTCCTAGGATGGTTTTGGGACCGTTAACAAGAACAAGATCTTACAACTTCGTTGCTCAGCCACATGCCGTTTTGTATTACTCTCAGAGAACAACAAAGGGTGGCTTCTTGATTGGAGAAGCCTCTGGGATTTCAGACACAGCTCAAGGGTAAAAATCTTTGATTTGTGTTAAAGAAATTGTGATTTGCATGGTTATACTCTAATTTGATTACAAAAGTATTTAAAACACATAGAATCAAGGAAACAAAATCTTAAATCTTAAAATTTTGAAAATGATTAAACGACCACATGGAGTTTTCATTTGGAAATTGAGATGTCCCACTCAAAATATTTTAATCTGGCTCTCAAACATATATGGTTGAGGATTGATAATTAAATCATACATTTTAAACCCAATAAAACTAATATGTTGTACCACTTTGTAATTAATAAAATCATTTGGCTTACGTTCAAATCAATGAGAACTTTTCCAATTTTCTTAATGTTCTCAACCTCAAATCTTTCTGTACATCGACACTTTTGTGAATCTTCTCAATAACATCCATCTTTGTTTTTTTCTCACCAATATCGATGTAATCTTGATTTTCCAGTTCTCTAACAATAATTTAATTACAATATTTGTAGCTCTTTTGTGGAATCTGCTTTTTAGAACGATTATTGAGAACAAATTGATCACTATTTCTACTTCTAATTATAAAATCCCAAAACATCTTATGTATACTTTTATTTTTACTTTTAAAGTGGCCCAAATACTCCTGGCATTTGGACAAGAGAACAGGTTGAAGCATGGAAACCAATCGTGAGTGCTGTTCATGAAAAAGGGGGCATATTCTTTTGCCAACTTTGGCATGCAGGGAGAGCTTCCGATTATTGTAACTTTCCTTTCCCTTTTGTTCTACTCGTTGTATTCATCATGGTTAAAATTTTTAGTCCAATTTGGACGAAAAATGTTTTTATAGAAAATTACTCTGTTTTTCTAGATTTTTTTTTTTGGAAAATTTGGCTCATGTTCTTATATTTGATTTCGTACTTGCAAATGAATTTAGAAAACATTTTCTGTTGTTTGATTCATAGAGAAAATTATTAAATTTTCTAATAAGCCTATATAGTTATATGAACAAAAATTCTCCTTCACATAAACAGACCTCAAATGGGAAAATATTTTCTATTTTCTATGTCATTTGAGGTTTCAAATGGGAAAACAAATCCCAATATGAAATCTACATGAAAAATATCTAGGTTCAACAAAAAAAATGTTTTGAAAACGTTAAACATCAAAAAAATGCAACAACAACAAAAAATCGTCGAAACAAACGGAGAGTTAAGGTATATATACCTTGTAATTGCATGTTCCACAGGCTATCAACCCGATGGTCAACCGCCAATATCTTGCACGGACAAGCCGATATCAGCTCTGCTTCAAATTGATGGCACTAGTGCTGCAGATTACCCACCTCCTCGACGGCTAAGAACTGATGAAATCTTGAAAGTTGTCAACGACTTCAGAATTGCAGCAAAAAATGCTATGGAAGCAGGTAATTCTTAATAGAGAAAGTTTAAGTTTTCACTAAAGATGTTTAGAAAAGTGGTTTGACATCCACTGGCATTAAAAGCATTGTTACTAAGGGCTCTATATTGTGGACCTGGATCATCATCTTCATAGTATAACCATCAACCCAATTGCATTGAGGCAGGCAGCTAGCATTGTTACTAAAATATCTCTAAAAAAGTCATTCTGTCAATATTACGTTAGAAATAGGCTGATGTTGATGGAATATTACAGGTTTTGACGGAGTGGAGATTCATGGAGCCAATGGCTACTTGCTTGATCAATTCCTGAAGGATCAAGTTAATGATAGAAGAGATGAATATGGGGGGAGCTTAGAAAATCGTTGTCGCTTCCCACTTGAAGTAGTTAAAGCTGTTGTTGATGAGATTGGAGCCGGTAAAGTTGGGATTAGGCTCTCTCCATTTGCTGATTACAATGACTCTGGTGACTCCAACCCTGTAGCTCTTGGCCTTTACATGGCTGAGTCCTTGAACAAATACGGAATACTCTATTGTCATATGATTGAGCCAAGGATGATCACCCAGTTTGAAAAGCAAGAGACAAAACGTAGTCTGTTACCCATGAGGAAGGCCTTCAAGGGGACATTCATTGTTGCAGGTGGATATAATAGGGAAGATGGTAATGAAGTAATTGCTAGTGGTAGTGCTGATTTAGTTGCATTTGGACGTTTGTTTCTGGCAAACCCGGATCTGCCAAGGAGATTTGAGATCAATGCAAAGCTTAACAAGTATGACAGAAGCACCTTTTACACGCATGATCCTGTTGTTGGGTACACAGACTACCCATTTCTTGAATCCCACACTTAAAATGATATGAAATGAAATCCATTTTATGGTTAGAATTTTATTTCTTAAATCTAACAAAGTAAGATGTCATTTATAACTTTAAAGTGCTATGACATGCACCTTTAAATTTGTAATATTTCATATGAACTATTAAAATTAATCAATTTCAAATGAAAATGATCATTATTCCATCGTAATATTTAAACAATAGAGACTATCCATTTCTTGAGCCCAATTTGATTTTAAAGCTACTGTTCTATGAGCAGATTTTGCATGATACTTTTATGAGGTCCTTTCTATGTCTGATATTATCATTACTTTTCAGTATAAGATACCTTGAGTATGAGTGTGTCTTTAGGGGGTTGGGTTAATCTCTCTTTCTTTTTCTTTTTTTGTAAACAGATAAGTAATCAATTTAACCAGGGAAGTTCCATAATTCCTGCCTAATGTTGTCTCCTTGGCAACTCTGTTGATGCTCTTAACAATGGACCGTATTAGATGGACTTGTTTGGTTTGGTTTCCTTGTGTTGTAGCCTAATGACGGAATCATTCTCCATGTGATCAATGATTACACTGCATTAGCATATATGTTGGGTAGTCTTTCGTATTTGAATTGCACCGTTGTGGATTTAGGTTGTCCAAATGATACCTTTCCACCTCCCGCAGAAACCTTACCCCATCCAATTCCATTTTTTGTGACGTCCACATCTTCAACCCTACTAAATGGAGCCACCGATCAACTCGCATGTTTCTCTGGTCATATAGTACAGTGGCAAGTTGTGGATTTAGTCCTAGAACGACACCAAATTCAGGTGTATTTGCTATGGTTGTGTAAGGCTATCAAATACATTTAATTCTAACAATTGCACATCAAAAAGCCATGGGCTCTCGTTCATGACTAGCTTTGTCAACTTCATTGCTAAACTCAAACAAAAAGATTTTCACCAACAACCTTTACTGTGGCCCATTACAACCAACTCCATAGCTTCACCATCATGGACTTCAAGGCTTATTTGTTGAAATACTTCCCAATCACCAATCATACCAATAGGTAATTAATACCAATGGCCTTTCTTTTAGAACTAGCACTTTCTTAAATTGATCAAGGACCCGAGAAGGTCACAAGCAGAAAAAATTAGTGGGCAAATCAAAAAGCAATACTCGACAATTTCATAGTGATATTGAATTGATAAGTTATTATTAGTTCTTATTCGAAACCAACACTTACATCACTTTATTATTTACCATTCACAACGTGACACATCAATATTGTTATGAAATTATTATGTCCATAGCTTTATTGTTAATCAAATAACGAGTCTAAGCTCTTTAAGAATGCAAGCTTCAAGTCAGATGTCCGGTTTAATAACACAAATCAAAATTAAAATTGACATTGCATTACACCTATTTTTTCATTGTACAATAAAGGTCTCTCAATTCCACCCTTAAATTGTTCTCATTACTTGCATTAGCTGTTGCGAGTAGACCACTTTAGAAGAGGTCGCTAACTATTCGGATTTGGTTGTCTATAGTTTTACCTGACATTGCAATGGTTAAGTTATCTTGTTCATAATTTGTTTTTGGATATTATGCTTGGCAAAGAGAACCATATGATTATAGACAAATGCAAGTGCTATACAAGTCAATCGACCTGTCACTCACCGACTCTGTTTATGTTGGAAGCGTTCACACGCTATTGATTGAGTTTGTTGATGTTGATTGCACACATTCAGGGAAAAAAAAAAAAAAAAAAAACCAGAGGTTGATTGCACACCACTTCTGGGTGTAACCATTGGGATTTTTGGTCGACAATAGGTTTGGCAGTCATATGATATAGGAATAGCAAGATATAAACAGTTTTGGCTATTGCTAGTAGCAAATAGCAATAAGATGGACGGTTTTGACTATAAGCAAGATTTTGAGAGTGGCATTGAAAGATGAGTGGCAATACATCAAAAATTTGTTGCGTGGTAATAAAAAAGGAAAATGCCAAGCTAATATAAAAACCATTTACTCAAAACACAAGTAAATTACAAGAAAGCCTTTGCCCTCATTGCCCCAATAACCCGTGATGATAAAGAAAGCATGTAACAGCATTTAACAGCTGTTCCCAAGACGTATATTAGATTTACAACAGAAAACACTGTTTGACATGCCCCTGTGCAAGAAAAATATCTCTATCCATTTTGAGAGCAAACACAATCTAAACAAGCAAAATCACAATAACTCATACTATTTGTTATGTAAATCATGACAAACCCCACATGAGCAATCCGCCCATACATACATTTGCATGTAGATCAATCCGCACAATTACCTCAAAATTACCAATATTATAGAGGAAGTGGAGTTGCTGGTACGTAAGCTAAATTAGATTCTCTTGCAAACATAAGTGCCAAATCTAGAATGCAATTGTAACACAATAACAATGCAAAACATGGGAAAAAGAAGAAGAGGAAAAAAAACCCAACTCAAAATCTAGGGCTAGAAGAAAACCATGTCACATAATCAATGAGAGTTTATATCCCTTATTGCTTTGGAAGGATGCAAGAGAAGCCCAAACAAACATTATGTTTTCACAAAACATTTAGAAACAATCCTATCCACCATTAATTCTTCACAAAAAAATTCAATAATTGTAATTTGACAATAACAACATAGATCAAGGTCAATGGTATGATTGTGATCAAATACCTGTGACGAAAACATAACTGAATAGTAAGCTCATTTTCCACAACTTCAAACAAACCACAACATCAAACCACCTCAAAATGAATCGTCCTATCAAACCACACAAATGTAATAAGATGTCCACCAGTTAAAACTAACTTGACTACACGTCAGTCTATATAACAAGTAAATGTTGACTTATCTCAACAAGTTTAAACCAAATTTTGAAAGGACACTCCACAAAACGACTCATTACCATCTTTATAACTCCAATAACATGAGCAAAGTGCACTATGGCACCACATCCCTAGAAAATTGAAAGGAATAAGAAAACCATAGTCAGAATGAAAATTCTCCAAAAAAGGAGAATCCAATCATACTTCACATAACAAAAATAACATGCAAAAACAAATAGGAACATACACGAAAAACATCCAACACATTGATTTGAAACCACACACCTGATAAAATGAAGAAACAATGTGTGGGTGGGCACATCTCATGCCTAATTGCAAGGACCAGTAAGAAAAAAGTAGATAAATAACTTTAATAGAACTGAGATTTAATCCTAAGGACCAACCACACATTCTTTTAAAAAATTTAAATATTAAAATTTGTGAAGATCACTACTCATCAAACTACTTCATGAAAACTATAAAATTGAAGTCATTCAAGCATCAACTTATATATCAAGACATAAATTATATGTGTTCCACCCAAATACCATTTATTCAGCAAAACTAGCAAAACAACCAAAAACAGGTCATTGCAACAACTCATGCAAACCATTTGGGGATATATTTTCACCCAAAAATAACTACAAAATATAAACACACCAAAGGAAAAAGGTCCAAACATCAAATGAGTGGGAGCAAAACAAAAACTTGAAGGAAAAAAAAACAATGCATTAACATGAAATGCATAATAAAGGGGACAAGATGCTGAAACTCTACAACAGATGATACCCCTTAGCTAAATCATTAGAATTCATTTCAAAAGTACAAATAGAGGTCAACTTCCCATCTATAACTATCCATTTCCTGAAAGAGCAAAACAAATGACGAGAGCAGGGATATATTTCTTGGAAAGAAGAACAAAAGTTTAGACATAAAATGATCAAACCATTAACATGGGATGATCAAATAGTTTGAGAGCCTAAATGAATATCCTATCATTCAAGCCACTTGCTACTCGTCATCATCCTCCTGCAGTTTTTGTAAATATAAAATCAGTACAAATAAAAATTAAAAAATTAATAATTATTATATGGAATGCAGATTTAGAATAAAATTGAACAAACCTCATCGCTACCCTCTTCATCTCCTTCATCCTCATCATTGACCTCAGACATGGACTTCTCAGACTCTACTTCATCCTCCGCTGCATTGGCACCTTCAGCCTAATCAAACAATACAAAGAAAGAAGCATATGAATCACCAATAGGATACACAAACTCACAAGAAAACAAATATAAATAAATGAATTACCTGCTTCTTGTTATAAGCTTTCATGTTCTTCTCATAGTCAGCCTTCCTTTTCTCTGCCTTTGCAGCATAGGGTGCTTTTTCCTGCAATTTATTATGTTGTTTAGTTGAAATATCTGGAAAAACTTAATTAATAAAATTCATATCTGGAAATACTTACAGCATCAGTGAGAGACTTCCATTTTGCACCAGCAGCTTTACCAACCTATTTATTTAAAAGCAACAACAATATATTTCAAGCTAATAAGTAGCACACAAGTTTCAAAACAGTTTCCAACCAACAAAAAAGAATTAATCAAAGCTTACAGCAGATACTGATTTATTGTCAGGATGCTCCTTGTTGAACTGTTTCCTGAAATCTTCCCTGTAATGATAAGTAAAAAAGTCTATTTTACAAACGGTCTAGTCTAGATTCTTGAATTAAGATTTTCAAATGTGGTTTTGACTTTTTGCAAAAATACAAATACAAATAAATTTCTATCTAGCTCGTGAAGAAAAACAGTTACATGAATACGAAGAAAGCACTTGGAGGCCTCTTGGGCTTGTTAGGGTCCTTCGCTGCCTTTCCCTTCCTTGCTGCCGGTTTGGTGGAAGCACCGCCTTTCTTATTCACCGAAAGCCTAACACAACACACGAAACCAGATCAGAATTAAAAATATACGGAAAGATCTACGATCTGATCGGAGAGGAAAACTTACTTGGAATCAGCTTTCTTCGACTCAGACCTCGATTTTGCTCCTTTCATAATGAATCCTGCAAATTTGAGACTGGATCAGTGCAAAAATCGACCGAAACACGTGAAAATTCGTCGAAAATGGATCGAAAATGATGGACTTACAGGTTTGGTAAAGTAGGGTTAGGTTTAGAGTTGGGGCTAAAGTTTCAACGCGTAAAAGAGAGAGAGAGAGAGAGAGAAGAAGGAATGATGGTGAGGGGGCTAGAAATGCCGAAAGGCGGAGATATTTAGTTCGGGGTTAAATTGAAATTCAATTGCGAACGAAATGAAATTTGGGGGTTTAGGCGGGATTTTAAAATTTATGCCACGTCATCGATCCGTGCGCTTCTATGTTATTGGCTTTCCCTGCGTTAATCTTAAGCGTCTTCATCCTTTTTGTGTTTTCCTTTGTGTTTCTTTCTTCTCACTCGGTCGGTCAGCGGTATCTCTCGTGGACTCGGATCTTCTAACCCAGCTGGTCAACGCAAGGCCCAATTCCTTCTTCTCTTCTTTTTTGGGTCTTTGGCATTCGGCAAGCCCATTTCTACTGAACTGGTCTCAATCACCCAAGCTCAAACTACGCTGATATAGGTCGTTGTTGGGTTAAGTGCATCAAATATGAAGATGATATTTTTTTGACAATGAAATGACACATTGACACTTTATTTAATTCATATTCTCAATTTAATATCCATTGTAACCATAAATAAATATTCTCTATGAATTTCACTTTTAAATTTTGTCGCGTATACATGTTTTGTGGTCTAATTATAAGTTTCCTTGAAAACATTTTATTGATATAAGGAAAATTATAGATGTTCTACATGATTAGTGTTTATAATCACGGTTCTAAAAGATATATGTCTGAATCAATGTTAATAACTATAATATAAATTAGGGAGTGCACGATGGGGTGCAAATCCAATTATTTTCATTGATCAAATTGTTGGAAAATAAGTATTTCGAATTTCTAAAACTCAATAATTGTGAAAAAGTAGATAAAGTAGGTGATCAGTGTGTATAGCATAGTCCCCCTCCTAGATATGTTAAATGTAATGTGGATACAGCAATCACAAAGGATAATGCATGGATTGCAGTCATAACCCATGATGATAATTGCAATATCATGCATTGGTGTGCTAGGAAGATACCCAACTGTGAACTGCTAGTGGCTGAAGCATCTGCTGTGATGTGAGATGTTCAGTTAGCCAAGGCAAAAGGGTACTCATGTCTCATTGTTGAAGGGGATTCGAAAATTAGCTTAGATGTTTTTAAATGAAATGTATGGAGAGTGTCCATGGTTTTTTTTTTACACTTTGTAATGACATTGTGATGTGTAGTGCTTTATTTAGTTGGGTTAAGAGAGGAGTTAACTATGTTGCTTAATCATTAGCCAAAATTGCAGCCCACAACTCTATGGATTTTGTTTGTAATGACTCCCCTATTCCTTCTCCTATTTGGACTGCTTGGAATATGGATGTTCTTGTTTTGCCTATTTAGTGAAAGTATGGTTGTTTTGTATGAGATTACCCTGTCCTTCTATATTTCGTGTCATTGGTACTTTTCAGGGGTGTGTATTTGTAGAGATATTCTGCCAATGCAAACTAAAATATTTGATAAAAGGTATATCTCACACTTACTATTACAAACTAGATTTTTTAATGAATTTGATGGAATACTAGATTTTTTTAATACCCAAACTCTCCTTATTATACATTTTTTTTTTTCCCCAAGAAGATTAGATCATTAAAAGGGAGAGGTTATAACTTAATCTCTTATTTATTTACATATTACATTTATTGTATTGTTTATTTTATTGGACGGGAGAGACCTATCTCATTTTCTATAAGGTATGATATGGAGATGTCGTTCATATATTTTTATTTCAAGATGTTGTTCTTATGGACTATATATACATATTTTTGCTAATTGTTCCTCTAAAGTATTTTGTACGGGAATTAGTTCAGTAACATTTTTTAATAACCATTTATTGGGTAATTTTACATCTTTCCATTCAATTTGTGTGGGAACTTTAACATGAGAATCACTTGTACTAGCTTGCAATAATAAAGTTTTACCTTTCGGACTTTCTATCAAAGCTTGAGATTCTAAAGTGATTTTCATCAGCTTGTAATATATTCTAAAAACAATTACTAAAGGTTGTGCACCTTCATACATATTATAACCTGAAGTTTCTATATCTAACTCTAAAGTTTTTAACGCAGTTTTATCTTATGGATTACTAAATCAACATAGAAACTAGGAGAAAATAAGATGACTAATTTTCCTTTGTATAATTTTCTCTCTATTTTTCATAATACATAATACAAAATATCCTTACTCATAAAAAAAAAAAAAAAAAAACAAAAAAAAAAACTAGGAACCGACAGTCACAGATTAAACTTAAGCATGGGCCATTGCAACTAGTTCCACAGCCCAAAAAATTTATAGCCACAGAAAGAAAGACAAACAGACGGGCTTGAAGGGTTTCAGAGACGTCTCAAAAGCCCAGAAGACCCATACCCACTCAGCGAGTGAACGTTAAATCTTTCGACGAAGAAAAACCCCAAAAAATTGTGAAGTAGAAATTCAGTAAAAGACTATTTAGCCAAAAAAAAAAAAGAGCAGAGAGAGACTGAGAAAGTCTATGCGAGGGAGAGAAAAAAGAAAAAGAAAGGGAAAGAAAGTGGAGTACTGAGTCCGTAGTTCAAGGCAGATCGGCAGAGGCAGGCGGGCGGTGAGGCGAGGCGAGGCGGGCGGCGATTGGTGCGGGCGCTGCAACGGGTACGCCGGTACGGTGAAATTGCCGTGTTGGGTTTTTTGAAATTGTGATTTATTGTTAGGGTTTTGGGATTTATTTTGTCGGTTTTGTTTGGTTGCCGGTTATGTGGTGGGCAGATTGGGAAAAAAATTTGAACCGGTTGGGTATATATATTTTTAGCCTATATTTAAAAAAAATCTGACAACATAGGTCCGTCTCTGAGTAAGGAGAAGGAGAACTCTTTGTAGAATCAGAATGGGTGGTAGTGGCAGCTGAGCTGGCTAAGCCGCTAAGGAATCCTCACTCACTCTCAAGTCTCATCTTCCTCAACCTTGCTTAAACCTCATCATCAGGTTCAGGTATAAGCATAATATATCTTTACTTTTATTTATTTTTCTTAGATTACTCTATGCGCAAATCGAACTAGGGTTCCCCTACAGTCCGATTAGCACGAGAGCCCCACTGCAACGTCCTTCTTCTTTTAGCTTTGTTTTGGGCTAGGTTTTTACAGGTTACGCTATTCCTGTAAATTAAGTTCATATTAATTTTAGGCGTTATGCTCAAACACCTCAACAGGCATAAAATGGTGGTCCAGGGTTGTGTTCAAATTTCATTTTTCACAATTTGAAATGCTCAAAGATGCACAATTGGAAGGCAAACTGGAGCTGCATTCCATGTTTAAATATATATTTTGTTGGTATTTGCTTGTGACAAACCATGATGCGTGGGAATGGGCGATTCTGCTATTGGTAATTTGGTGTAAAAGCATATCATCATTTTCTTGTATTGATTACAATTTACCTCTATATGAACATGCATATTAGTTGCGATGGCTTAAGCAGAGTAGTATAATTCAATTCTAAGACAATCAAATTGTTGAAGAGGCCTATCCTTTCTTCAATTTGACGGTTCTAATGGTTTAAATTTGTAACTTTTGTCTTGTCTGAAATGTTTCCCTTCTCTCTCTTGTTCCTTATTGATTAATGCAAGTTTGTGAAAATTTAATCACTATTTTGTTTTAATGTTATTATGCTTTATAATTTTATTATTACTGTTATGGTTTAATACGTATATTAGACATGGGTATATGATGCTTGTGAAATCCATGTACTTTTCAATATAATGTGTTAATTTTGCTAGTTTTTAACAATCCAAAGATAATGATATGCTGCTAGGCTGCTTTTTTTTGGGTGCAAAGTTACTGCACATGATGGTTTACACTTGATCTCTGAACTTCAGGTAAGTTCACTTGTTGACAAGTAATGTACTGATGCTCTTTCTCTGCACCTTTTGTTTGAATATCCACACACACTTGCGTGTATACATATATGTATTAGTTTTGGTGCAAAGTTATTGCATATGATGGTTTACACTTGATCTCTGAACTTCAGGTAAGTTTGCTTGTTGACAAGTACTTGTACTGATCCTCTTTCTTTGCACCTTTTGTTTGAATACACACACACACACACACACACTAGCTTGCATATACATATATGTATTTATTTTGTTGCAAAATTATTGCACATGATGGTTTACCCTTGATCTCTGAACTTCAGGTAAGTTCGCTTGTTGACAAGTAAATTGACTGATGCTCTTTTTTGCACCTTTTGTTTCAACACACACACACACACACTTGCATTCCATATACGTATATGTATTTTTTTTGGTGAAAAGTTATTGCACATGATGGTTTACACTTTGATCTCTGAACTTCAGGTAAGTTCGCATGTTGACGAGCACATTTGCTGATGCTCTTTCCTTGCACTTTTTGTTTGAATACACACACACACACACTAGCATGCATATATATATATGTATATATATATATGTGTGTGTGTGTATGTATTTATTTTGTAGCAAAATTATTGCACATGATGGTTTACACTTGATCTCTGAACTTCAGGTAAGTTCGCTTGTTGACAAGTAAATTGACTGATGCTCTTTTTTGCACCTTTTGTTTCTATACACACACACACACACACACACACACACACACTTGTATGCATATACGTATATGTATTTGTTTTGGTGCAAAGTTATTGCACATGATGGTTTACACTTGATCTCTGAACTTCAGGTAAGTTCGCATGTTGACAAGCACATTTACTGATGCTCTTTCCTTGCACCTTTTGTTTGAATACACACAAACACACACACACACACACACACACACACTAGCATGTATGTACATATATGTATCTATTTTGTTGCAAAGTTATTGCACATGATGGTTTACACTTGATCTCTGAACTTCAGGTAAGTTCGCTTGTTGACAAGTAATTTGACTGATGCTCTTTCTTTGCACCGTTTTTTTGAATGCACACACTTGGATGCATGTATGTATATGTATTTGTTTTGGTGCAAAGAAATTGCGCCTGATGGTTTACACTTGATCTCTGAACTTGAGGTAAGTTTGCTTGTTGACAAGTACATGTACTGATGCTATTTCCTTGCATCTTTTGTATTTTGAAGCACACACACCCATATATATATATACATATTTGTTCTATGGATGGAAGTGAAGATAAGAGAAATGGAGGGAAGACGGTATAATTTGTTTGAACTTAGAAGTTTGGGTAATTTCTTTACAAGTTGAGAGAGTTGTAGAATAGTGACCATTCCACAGCCCCTCTCATAATTCATTTGCTCGGGAGATGTGCGGAAAGAATTTAAGTTTTTGCTAAATTTATTCTTACCTTCTATTGGTCTTATAAAGCATATCTCAGCTTACTTGTTGAGAAATAACGGATAAATTTTTTTGATTTCAATCAGTACATCTGCCTTAATCTTTTAATTGTCATGATGAATTAGATTTATTCAAACAGCAAAAACAACACTTCAGATTACAAGCAGCAAGCTGCAGACACAAACAACAACCAACCTTTACCCTGTCTCTCAAAGTCTCAAACAACTACAAAGCCAAGCAGCAAAACCCTGTGAGCCTTACAAAACCCTGTGAGCCTTACATTCAAGTTTTGCTGTGAGCCTATCCTCAAAATCCTGCACTATTGACTTCTGTATTTCTACTTCGTTCTGTGTCTTCCCGTTATGAACTTATTCATAACTATCTCCCCAAATATGGTTGGGAAAATTACATTTTAAACCCCATAGCTTAGGGGTAGTTTCAAATTAAACCCTCCGCAAAACGTTTCAATTTAAACTATACACTCATTTATGGTGATGCCATTAATGGAAAATGTTTAAACAAAATGACACTGTGTGGTGAAATCCTTCCAACCACTGTTGGTGAGACGAATATATATAATAAGTCTCTGTTTCATTCTAATTAGCTAACCAAACAGAATTAATTACCTTCCATCAAGTAATACATAACGGGTTTGATTAGGATCCCTGTTTATCTTATGTATGTTTATCTCCTATTTCTTTTGATATGCAGACAATACAAATGGGAAACAAAAAAAGGACTAATGTCGATAAAAGGGACATAGTAAAGTGGACAGAACGTTGGGACGACTTTTTTGTTGAAGCACTTGTTCACCAACAAAGCATGGGAAACAGAATTGACAAGGTTTTCACGACAAAAGCATATGATAATATTGTAAAAGAACTGCGTGAAAAGATTGGAAAGCCATTTGAAAAAGATCACTTGAAGAATCGAATGAAAACTCTTAAACATAATTTCAATGAGTGTTATGACCTTTTTAAGGATATGAATGGTTTTACATGGAGTTCGGAAACAAAAATGTGGACTGCGAAGCCTGAGGTGTGGAAAGCATTGATAAAGGTTTGTTTCCTTGTCATAATTTAAATAGTATGAAAACCCCAAGGGGTAGCAGAATCAGCTGGGGACCATGCTCATGAAGCCATGGTCACTAGTTTGAATCTCCCTTTCCCCCTTGGGATCAAAACTTATAAAAAAATGATAACTTAAATTCTATGAAATTCATATGTAAAGCAACCTTTTTTTTTTAATCATAGGCAAAACCTGGTGCAAAAAAATGGATGACTACACCCATTAGCAACTATGATAAGTTGTTGTTACTCTTTGCAAAAGAAAGGGAAATTGCAAGGGGTTCAAAGGAGGATGCACACCGACGTGGTAGCTCACGAAATGGATGCTTACTTTATGATATTAATCAAGTGATGTCACAGAATGAAATTACTCTTACTCTGGAGGACTTGAATGATATGAATGATGGTACTAATCAGTTACCTCCTCCTATTGAAGCAAATTCTCAGGCAGATTCCCAACCACCTTCTCAGTCTGCTACATCATTGAAAGGCAAGAAACGAAAGGCTCCAAGGGATGTATTTGAGGGAAATATTTATCAAAGGAAAACAGATGCTTTTGAGAGAGAGTTTGAAAGTATAAGGGAAGCAATAAAAGATGTTGCACAGGCAATTAGGGAGGGAAATGTTATTGCAGAAAGAGGTCGACCACGTGTGTACTCAGAACAAGAAGTTTACACGGAATTGGTGAAGATTGGTGTTGATGTGCAGTTACGCTATAAAGCCTACACCTTCCTTCTTGCAAATGCTGGAAGAGTGAGGGCGTTCTTTGGTTGCCCAGCTGAGGAACGTAAGGAATTTTTGCTCCAGTTGATGTATAGTCCCCCTGAATCTTGATGGGTTTTCATTATTGTCGATGGGGCCTTTGTAGGCACTGGGAAGGCTGGTGTATGGTCTTTGATGATTTTATAACTAACTAGTATAGGTTAGGATTGTCTTTTTGCTTTGTATGTCTCAGTGTGGAAATATGTTGATCAGTAGTAGGTTGATTGATGTCCCTACCAGACATTCAATTAGATACAATTATAGCTTGTTAGTTTTCATTATCAAGTCCTACTTTAACCCCTCCTCCCTTCTCTCTCTCTGTATATAAGATTGCAATCAGAAGTCAGTAGATTCCTTGTAACAAGTATATACATTCTGCAGGAGGTGATGCTGAAGCAAATTGTGACAGTATTGTAATTGGACAAATAGATGAATGTTGAATTCACATTGTTCGACCCTATAGGAAGAGGTTCCTATATTATGTACTGAGGGTGAAGAAGCAAGATTGAGTAGCTCATCTAAAGAAAAAAGAATTAAATACATCACATATCTTGCAATGGGAGGTTGATATTATGATTAGCTTATAGAGGTTTCTTGTGAAATTAGAGGACAACCAAGCCCATATTATGCTCGTCCATGCTTAGGTATTTCAATTATGAAGTTTATTGGTACAAAAATTTATGGCCCACAAAGCCAAAAATGCTTTTGTGTATTTTTTATAATTAACTTTTTAAAAAATTATGGTAAAAATGTACCAATTTGTGATCTTATTACACTTCCTAACAAAATCATTGCTTGTCAAGAGTTTTGTATTTTAACTTGCTTTTTTATTTTTATTTATTTATATGTAGAGAAGGTGTGTTGAAATTATCCTTCCCAATTATCAAATTATATATATATATATAAAAAAAAACTTCCTGAAAAGCCTATAAAGCTCGATAATATGGCAACTAGTTGTCTAGCCCAAAAACACATGTCTAATGGGTTTTACATACAGCAGCCCATATCCATCAATCAGCCCACTTTAATCTTTAGAGGTAAAAAGTGTTATAAGATTTGGTGGAAGCCTCTGTAGTCTCATCTTCCTCACCTTCTGATATGAGGTACAAAGTTTTTTGTTTTTAGTTTCTTGTTCGTTCAATGTGACCCAAACATAATTGTTTTATTTTGATGCTGTTCAAATATACTCGTTTCAATTTGTGTAATAGCTTATGAGCATGTGTTTGACAACACTTGTGACTTGTGAGAAAACAAGAAGCTGTTTTTCATTTTTCTCGGACTCTTGGTTGTATCATGTGGGGGCTTCTTCTTGTATAATATTCAGATTTGGGTATTGAATTTCAACCAACAAAGAAAAAAAGATTATAATTAGCATTTAAAATATTTCTTCGAATTTCAGATTTTAGATAGTTCGCTGCCCTCTTTTGTTTTGCACTCCAATTGGAAGGTGAATAGGTGATGACTGATGCACTCTCTCATTCCTGCCTATCCAGCTCCAGCTCCAGGTGATTCACCACATTAGACAAATCATTCCTCCGTTGTCATTATTTCTATCATGTGGATGTCAAAATATGGCAGATCAAGTGTTTGCTGAAATTTCTCTGTACCAGCACATTTTCAAACTCACACACATCCATTTTTTTAAACAATGGATTGCACATTCTTCACCATTAGTAGCCTGTATCCCATCCCATGTGGGAGAGATTTTCCAAAAAATGGAAGGGTAGCTTTGATGGCCGCCAATTCAAGTACCAAGAGAAGACTTCCCAAGAACCTTCGTTATCCACGGAGCACCAAGCTTCCTCCGGACTTTGGTGTTAATTTATTCTTAAAGAAGAAAACCACAGACCCATCACTAACAGATTTGATAAATAGTCATTTGGCTGAAGAAGGAGAAGAAGATACCCAAGAAGAAGATACTGGTATTGTTTGGGATTCGGATGAGATTGAAGCTATTTCATCCCTTTTCCGAGGGAGAATCCCTCAGAAACCTGGAAAGTTGAATAGACAAAGGCCACTTCCACTCCCACTTCCCTATAAGCTTCGACCTGCGGGACTTCCTGCACCAAAGAAGCATGTTAAATCAGTTTCTCCTTCGGCACTTTCTTCACGCGCATCCCTATCCAAACAGCTCTACAAGAATCCGGGTGTCCTTATTGGTATAGCCAGAGAGATCAAAAGCCTTAGTTCAGAGGAAGACGTGTCTGTAATTCTTAACAAGTGGGCTAGCTTTCTAAGGAAGGGGTCCCTGTCATTGACAATTCGGGAATTGGGTCACATGGGTCTTCCTGAGAGAGCTTTAAAGACATTCTGTTGGGCTCAGAAACAACCCCAACTCTTCCCGGATGATCGGATTTTGGCTTCCACGGTTGAGGTCCTGGCTAGGAACCATGAGCTGAAGGTGCCATTCAACTTAGAAAAGTTCACTGCTTTGGCGAGTCGGGGTGTGATTGAGGCAATGGTGAGAGGGTTCATTAGAGGAGGAAGCTTGCATCTTGCCAGGAAGGTTCTGTTGATAGCCAAGCATGGTAAAAGAATGTTGGATTCTAGCGTTTATGCAAAGTTAATATTGGAGCTTGGGAAGAACCCGGATAAACAACTGCTTGTTGTGGCCTTACTGGATGAGCTTGGGGAAAGAGATGATTTCAATCTAAGCCAACAGGACTGTACAGCTATCATGAAAGTTTGCATTAGGCTTAGGAAATTTGACATTGTAGAGAGTCTGTTTAATTGGTTCAAACAATCTGGGCATGACCCAAGTGTCGTTATGTACACTACTTTGATTCATAGCCGTTATTCAGAGAAGAAATACAGGGAGGCGTTGGCTGTGGTTTGGGAAATGGAGGCTTCTAACTGTCTCTTTGATCTTCCAGCTTATCGTGTGGTAATTAGGCTTTTTGTTGCTCTGAGTGATCTCTCAAGGGCTGTAAGATATTTTTCGAAGCTTAAAGAAGCAGGTTTTTGCCCCACGTACGACCTATACAGGGACCTGATTAAAATTTACATGATTTCTGGGAGGCTAGCCAAGTGTAAGGAGGTCTGCAAGGAGGCAGGGCAAGCAGGATTCAAGTTGGATAAAGAAACAACGTCATGGTTGTTGCAATTTGAAAGAGAAAAAGGTTAGGGTTTTAGTATGACAATGGCTTCTAGTGTATTTACGGATGCTCCTCATCCTTTTTGTTTTGTTTAATTTTATATTTTTGAAGGGGGGAAGGGGTTGGGATCTTATCTGTATCAAAGATAAGAGACACAATGGATATTTGCGTATTTCTTTCAAAGATGAAGACATCACAAAGTCTTAATTTAAGATTTACAATTTAAATGGATTAAAAACGCTTGGGCAATAAACACATCCACACATAAGAAGAACACAACTGCAGTTACATCATATAGTTTAGAATATACGTGCACTGGGTAACTAAGGTAAAGTAAAATGATGTCATTGTAATTCATGCAGTATACGAGATGAGTTTATCAATCTGTGTTTGAAAGTGTGTTTCAATGCATAAATAGGATTGTAGATTGCAAGTTTATGAAATGTCTGTGTTTCTATAATTACCATTGACTGTGATGAGGTATACATATCCTGTAATTTCTTCATTCTAGGGAATGGTTAGTTTATTCAGTTTCCCTCAAACCATATTCATAAATTTTGGATGATTCTAAAAATTCTTCTTTGTTTTAGACCAATTTATTACACACGTTTCGATAACTTTTGTATTTTATTACAGCATCTAATCTTTCTAAATAGTATTTAAAGACATACATTTTTCTTTCTTATGCATGAATATTGCTTTTCTTTCACTCAGCAAAGAATTTTGTGTTACACTGGATACCTCTAATAAATTCCAGGTTCACATATTCCTATCAATTAATTCCCATGCTATTAGTTTGTCAGTAATGGTGGAGACTCTCAAATATGCACCCACACTTTTGAAATAGGTTGTATCATCAGAACAGGTTGCTTGACAAATAAAACGGAGTACTGCATTTGTGCAATTCGTTGTCTTTGTTCAAGTCTCTGGTTTCTTGCTTCTAATTAGCATAGACTCAATACTTATAAAAAAAAAATTACCATAGACTCAATCACCTTGTCTGCTTGACTTTCCTCTGCTTGAGTCTGTTTCCATATGTGCACTTCCCTAGTCTTTTTTTTTAGGGATAAGTCACTTCCCCTGGTTAAGTTTCTGGAGAACATAAGATCCGTGATTAATTGCCTTCTTAATTTGATTATTGGTTTTGGGAATCTGTTATGATATAATATGCTTTTGTTAGGCCTTTATTTATGCATTTACAAAATACATCAACCAAGCGGCTTATTGCATACATGTGAGTAAATAGATGAGCGATCTCTTATTCCTGCACTGGCTTTCTGTTGCTTTATCTCTATTTATGATTTCAGCCTCTGAATATGGTAATTCACAGTTTTTTCCTTCCACGTGTTGTTGTCAAGATACATCTCATAAAAGCTTACTTCCCCACTTGCTTTTATGGTTAATGCGGCAGAGCTCCTAGTGCCATAAAGTCCCTGTACATCACAAGATAGATGGATGAGTAAAACTTAGAAATTTCCCTGGGTGGGAATAGAATACAGCTAACAATGTTTACCAGTGGGGTGTCAACTTCAACGAATATGGAGCTTAAGTTGAACTCCCAGTCAAGGGAACAAATTTGAGGTAATTTGCTTTCATCAGCTTTAACTGTGTCCCTCATTAGCTTATCAATCATCTCCTTCAGAGGTATCTCACCCTTACCATATTTAGCAAGTCTTTCCTTAAAACTCAGTCCTAAGCGCTGAGCCTGCAGAATTTATAAAATAAGAAGGAAAAGTTGATTGTTTATTTGGTTATACACTTTATTTTAAGGTTAAAACAATGTGCATACTTGCACATTGAGGATGATACTCTGCTGGATGAATCTGCTAACATATACTGAGCAGATAATGGAAGTGTACTTGTTGTGTTCTGGTGTGTTGGAAATTAAGAATGAAACACATTGGAAATCTCATTTTCAAATCATGGTATAAGGAAAAACAATCCATGGTACGTAGGGAAAAAATATCTTCATATTTAAGCTACTTTATGTTGTTCTGTATATTACTTGTGTTTTAAGTTGCCTAAACTACGATGAATTTTTCTTCTTCTTGTCTTGTCCATCCTATAAATATAATATAGGGGGGGTGGGGGGAACCTGCTAATCTTAGTAGCCAATTTTGCATTATGTATTTTTCCTTTTCCATTGTGTTTCTTCTGTTTTGAGTATTATATTAATAAGAGTGAGGAGTACATGTTCTAACCTTATGCCACGGGGAGTCAAGGTTTGCGTTCGAAAGAACGTGAATGCCTGGAGAAACCTCTTGCATGATAGCGGGTTCTCCTTTTGGCCTGTTGGAGACATAAACCATGGTTTTGGAAGAGATATCAGCCACAATAAGGTTAAATCCATTGTATTGATGGGCCTCTGTAATCAGTTCCGCTGCAAACTCCTTGGGAGTCTTTGTGCTCTGCCATCATTACATGTTAGAAAGTCAAAGGTGAACCAACTACGAAATTGAGACAATAACAGTAATAATTGGATAAGGATTCCTTATTTTACAGTCATTAGGTTTATTCGGCTGTAGCCTGTAGGAGTATATTTGTTTTATTAAAAAATTAAATAAAAAATCTCACGTACACCATTATTATATATTTATATATATACCTCTAAGAAAAGCACAGGCAGGTCTCCACGACTCTTTGCCTCGGGGAGAGTATGAAGCTCCAACACGTTTGTTAGAAAAGCCACCCTCCCTCCTCTTGAACAAGCCAACCATGTGCCTCCTGCAACCTCATCTCTCCCTCCTACTATCTCACAACTTTCCCACCACGCCAGTGGCTTTGTAGGCCTTCAAGCACACCAAAAATACCGACCCCATTATATTACTGAAATTTAAACAAACATATATAAAGAAAAAAAAAAAGACCAATCAAAATGAATCGGCATGCCTGTTGTGATATTCATCTCTATTTTGCAAGAGAAGAAAAGGGAAGAGCGGGTGGGCTTGCCAAGCAAACGCCGCTATACACATTGTTGTAATGGAATTCTGAATTTTGAGAGAGTATGAAAGCTTTGGCCTTTTTAGTCACGGCTGAAATGGAAGAAACCTTATAGTAAAGCAAGAATATGGTGGAAGAAGGAATAGGGATAGGGAACTTTAACTTGACCATCAACTGCTTTTGCATGCGTTTAAGCTTAACAATCGTATGGAGTAATGTATGCTGACTTTTTATAGGCTGCTGAAGTGGGTACGACTAGTTATTGCGGTTTGTACAAAACAAGTGGCCATGGCTGAACTGTTAGTAGTTTAGTACTCTAGCTCGGTTCTTATCCCTATGATAAAAAAAAATCTCATACGGTCTAATAATAAGATATTTTTTTGATGAGAAACAACATAATAAGATATGATAAATAAATCCCTTTGTGGGTAAATGACATGTCACTTCACTTGTAGGGGATATGATAAAATGATCTGCTCGTGAAATAAAATAAAACTCCTTGTGGGTATATTAATTAATATTATTATGCTCAAGGCCCTATTTATTTAGATAAGGCAGCTTGACTACTTGGGTTTCACCGAACGAGTTTCCAGTTAATTGATAAGCATTAAAGTGTTAAGGGGGCTTGCATCCGCGCTTCCATTTTAAGAAATGAGAGGCGCCGACACTTTAAAAGGCCACCTTTTAATTTGTGCAAAATTATCCATATTGTGACTTTTGAAATCAAGTGTTCGGTAGGCTTCATTTCTATACCCGGAAACTTTTTTTCTTCCTTGCTTCTTCGTTGTTTGTTTATTTTGGAATTGGACATGATGAAATGGTTGTGTACCGACTATAAATTGATTTTTTATTTAAAAAAAAAACTGTATCTTGATTTACGTAAAATTTCATAACTTCACATCTTATAGTCAAGTAAATGTAAGCATATATAGGAAGACAATTCCATTTATTGCAAGAAGGACCTTCCATGCATTTAATATTAAAGTTGGCATCTATATATATATATATATATATATATATATATATATATATATAATTGATAATTTTAACGTCCAATTTTCTATACTTTAAAATATTGCTATGACCTAATTGATAGAGATTTAGATAAATTAAAATATTTAAATTTGTCCATAAAATTGTACTGTCATAACAGGCTGACACATACCCAAGTAAAAAAGACATTCTCAAATTAAATGATTGAATAAAAAATGAAAGTAAAATTCGAATTCTATAAAGTTTTTTGGTAAATTAGTTGCGAACTACTTGCAAATTGCATGTAAATTAGAGCTAGTAGTTTACATGTAAATTGCAAGTAGTTTATAAGAGTATTTAAACACATGGTTGTTTCCAACTTTAGGTTTCATATAAAATAGATTTAAACAATGATGTGATTACTTTATTTAGGTCAAGTTCATGCATGAAAGTATTGCCATATATGTCATATTATATATAGAATATTCGTGTATAAGATGATTCACCGATCTTCTTTTAACACAAATCTATCCATTCATCAAAACTCATTGGCCACAACAAAAATTAGAGCAAACTAATAATATAAAATTCGAAATTAAAACCAGAAGCAGCCCCCATTAGTTCTATTCCCTGTTCATAACTAAAAAAATTTCTGGCCCTTTGCAAACTAATGCTAAAACTACTGAAATAAGAAATATTAAAATAGGAATAAAACTGATATTATGCGAAGAAAATATCATATGTTTAAATTAGAAACTTTGATGGACTATTTGCATGTGAAAAATATAAAGGAATTCAGAATTTGAATTAGTTGTCTAAGTCATCTATAATTCTTTAGTCAAAAGACTCAAAACAAACGATATTCCAATAAGATGATAGATATCCAATGCGCATAACATGCTTAAATCCAATTTAGTAGTTTGTTAATTCAAACGGTGACATATTATGCCAAAAAGGCTTGAGAAAAAGCGCATCTTAATTTTAGGTTGATTCAAACTAGATTGCCACATGTTTTGGAAAAATATAAGCAGACCTACTTGTTGATATATTCATAATACTACTTGCCAGCTCACTTCACATAAAAGGGATATGCGTTATCTAATACTATTAAGAGGATTCATGTCCTCATGTCCACTTTAATGTACTATCAAAAATACCCCTCACATCTTCCAACTTTCTTAATTTAATCATTAATTTCAAATAATAATGTGTCTTCAAAAGAAGGATATAATAGTCACATTCCTATATAGAAAATTGTCCATTTTAGTGCACGCTAAAATATCCCATATTTAAAATCTATTGATTTGTTTTAGGATCAATAGAGTTTGAAACAACTCCACGTTCACGTTTCAGTTTTTTTTTTTTTTTTTAAATGGTGGTTTGATTGTCCCTTTTTTCTCTCTCATTGTCCCTTATCCTTATAACTGCTTTCTGAATTAAAAAAAAAAAAAAAAAAAAAAAGACTTCATATTTTAAATCTATACGTAAATGAGATTAAATAGGCTAACTTACTACTTTTTTTTTTTTTAATAACAGAGGAGAGTTTAAATTGTTGTCTCTTCTCTCTCTCTCTCTCTCTCTCTCTCTCTCTCATAATATCCATATTCAACTTTTTTTTCTTTCTCATTTGAATTGAACAACTCACGCCACTATTTAAATGTATTTTTCTTTTAGTTTTTTATTTGAATTCAAACTCTTATCCCATACAAATATAGTTAATAAAAAAAAAAAAAAAACCTAATCTTTATCCCATTCCATTTACCTAAAAAGATAACTATAAAATATTTCAAACTATTATTAAAAAAAATTTAGGACAGATAAGAAAATTCATTAGAGTAAATATCAATCCAAAAAAATTCACCATTCAACGTAACAAATAAGAAAAATTACATTTAAAATTCCACTATTTCATTTTTTTTTTTCAAATATTCCACTCCACTTTTTTTTTTTTTTTTATGACTCTCCCTTTTTTTCCCTCACATCTCCCATTTTCTAAAAACCCTATTAAAAAAATTAAAAAAAGCAACACAACCTTATCTTGAAGTTATATGATAACCAATCAAACATTAAGTGATAAATATTCGGTTTTTTGTATCAAAACAGTTATCACCGGTTTTTTTAAAAAATGTATATTTAATGGCTTAGGAAAAGAAATGAGCAATTTTTAACAGTTAATGTTTAAAAAAAAAAAAATTCATCCTAATTTTAAGGATATGGCCGTACGTGACTAAGAAAAAAAAAGGATATAATTTTAAAGAGAGAACATGCCTATGCGAGGAAAAAAAAAAAACTAATCAAGATTCCGTTATAATTTTTTTCTTCAAAAAAGTGTGTATCTCAACTCTCAACTCTCTTCATAAAAGATTAAACTCTCAACTCTCAAATCTTACAGATAAACTTTCACTGTTTTTTTCTATATTATGTCTATAAACATCATTTTTTCATTTTTATTTTTGAATATTAATGGGGTTGTTTTTGTTGTATATGCAGGATTGTTGAAAACATAGATATGGTTTGCAATGGACATACATAGGGATTTACTATGTGTGTTTTTTTCAATATAATGTCTATAAACATCGTTTTTTCATTTTTATTTTATTTTTGAATTTTAATGGTTTTTTTTTTTTTTTTTTTTTTTTTTTTTTTTTTTTTTTTTTTGTTGTATATGCAAGGATTGTTGAAAACATAGATATGGTTTGCAATGAACATACATAAGGATTTACTATGTGTGAAGAACTACAAGGTTAATACATGAAACACATGAAACTCTCAATGTTTCTTATCTTGTACTTGACATGTATTTAAGTCCTTTGTTGATAAGGTCGAATTAAGCAGTCCTATGCAGCATCATCTTTGAAGCTTCACGTCTATTAGACCATTAATCAAAATCACCAGAATATCTCTCTCTCTCTCTCTCTCTAAACTTCAACATTATTTGAATTTTCGTTTGAAAGGAACAAAGGCTTCGTTTAATTAAATGCAAACTACAACAGGAAAGCCATAGAGATATTTTATTCGCCTGTAGTGCATGTTAGAAATATGGAAGATGGTGATGGTGATGGTGATGGCAATGGCGGCATTCTAATTAAGCAGTCATATGCAGCATCATCTTTGAAGCTTCACGTCTATTGGACCATTAATCAAAATCTCCAGAATATCTCTCTCTCTTTCTCTAAACTTCAACATCATTTGAATTTTCGTTTGAAAGGAACAAAGGCTTCGTTTAATTAAATGCAAACTACAACAGGAAAGCCATAGAGATATTTTATTTGCCTGTAGTGAATGTTAGAAATATGGAAGATGGTGATGGTGATGGTGATGGCAATGGCGGCATTCTAATTAAGCAATCCTATGCAGCATCATCTTTGAAGCTTCACGTCTATTGGACCATTAATCAAAATCTCCAGAATATCTCTCTCTCTTTCTCTAAACTTCAACATCATTTGAATTTTCATTTGAAAGGAACAAAGGCTTCGTTTAATTAAATGCAAACTACAACAGGAAAGCCATAGAGATATTTTATTCGCCTGTAGTGAATGTTAGAAAGATGGCGATGGCGGCGGTCTAATTAAGCAGTCATATGCAACATCATCTTTGAAGCTTCATTTCTATTGGACCATTAATCAAAATCTCCAGAATATCTCTCTCTCTCTCTCTCTAAACTTCAACATCATTTGAATTTTCATTTGAAAGGAACAAAGGCTTCGTTTAATTAAATGCAAACTACAACAAGAAAGCCATAGAGATATTTTATTCACCTGTAGTGAATGTTAGAAAGATGGAAGATGGTGATGATGATGGCGATGGCGATGGCGGTGGTGGTGGAGATGGCTTAGGCGTTATTAGTGCCAGCACTCATGGCTGTTCATGAGTTTCAATCTTTCATTTGGAGATTTTCTGGTTTTGGGGAAAATAATAGTAAACTGATTTAGGGATTTATGGATTTGGGCGGGACTGTAGGCATCTGGGTTATGAATTAATCCAAGTTAGCTTATGGGTATTTTGATTATGTGTAATTTTTATTTAAAAAAATATTTTACCACATCATTAAAAAAAATGTCACATTATCCTTCTGTTAGTCATATAGATAATTAAACTAACGGACTTGGATGGAAGGATCAATAACGCTCATTTTTTAAACTTTAGGGACTAATAGCCCTCATTTCAAACTTCATGGACCAAAAGCGCTCAACATGTAAACTTTAAGGACCAACAATGTATTTTAGCCTAAATTAAACTATCATTCTTTTATAGTGTGTTTGGATGAAGAAATTGTTAAATACACAGAATTTTACAAATGATGGGACCCATCATTTTTAAATTTTCTTGTTTGTTTGTAATCGTTGTAAAAAAATTAAAATGATAGAAATTGTAAATTTTGTAGTTTGAGTATAATCATAATTTGTAATGAATTTGTTTATCTTCTCCAATGCTGTCACCTTCCCATGGTCATGTTCCAATATTCTTGCCTAATTACATTTTCACATCACCTTAATCTAACTAAAGGGTAACTTTTACACGGTTAAAAAAAATAATAACTAAAGGATAAATGTTACACAGTTAACCCTTAACACAGGAGAAAAGTTAAAATTGAAAGAACAACCCATCTAACATCTTGAGAGAGCAAGATAAGCAAATTTAGGTTCAAGTGGCCCGGGATAATGACCGCACCTGCGAGTCCCTTAAAAAGAGATAAGCAAAATGTCCCTTAGAAGAATCTTTTACTATATTATTCTTATCTTTGAATTCTAATAAACATTTTATGTGGAATGGAATACATTGGATTTGATCAGATATTCAGAATCATCGGAGTCTAAGTTAAGTCATAAAAGTGGAAAGTTTCAACTTGAACTCAAATGATACTCCTATAAAAAAAATATATATATATATATATATATGCAATATAACTTGGCCTCCCAAGATCCTAGACAAGCAAAACAACTTATTATATCTTTCCCATCTTGTTGTAGTCTGGTAGAGTCACTTTCTGTGGTATATTATCTTCATTTAAAACAAATTTAGGGAACATTATTTGGAAAGTAACTTGGCCTCTCAAATTCTAGACATACAATACAATAGCCTTAATATGTCTTTCATCTTGTCATTAAATAAGTAGGTTAGATCTAGACTGGTCCAAATCTAATCCATACAATTTGATCCTTAATGGTTGGAACCATTAATAGTCGTTTAGGTTAGAGACTAATAGTTCAAGTGCAAACTGTAAACTTCATTCTCTTCGTCTTAGGCTTTTTTGTATGATACACTCACGAACTTTAATTCCTACCAATAATTTCACGTGATCATTATATGTAACCAATTTTGAGGCTTGTAATTGCTTGCAACGCCTCATAATGTGTTGGAAATTAAGCTCTTTTCCCTAGGCCTTAGGCATTCTTCTTAATGTTTGGATGAACATGTCCTTTGTTGATAAAATTTGCGAGACGACTTATAGGGATTTGTCATATATGTTTGTGAAAGAGCTTGTTTTGTCTCAACTGAATTCTCATTCTCGTAAAAACCATGTTTCAGGCTTTTCTCTTAGACATGATTGAACAATGAAAGATTAGGTTTATATTATATAGACAATATTAGTTTTCACTTTTCAGTACTAATTATTTATCGTTATTATTGCGAAATCCAAACTTGAAACTTCTTTTTTTTTTTTTTTTTGGCGGCTAGATTTTCCCAGTAGTTGTCTTGAGTCTAAATTGGATATTAAATATTAACTAGAAGTAATTAGCTAGGGTTGATGTAAATAATTAAGTTCTAACTTAAATGACATTTCCTCCATTTGTAAGAGTAAAATGGAAAGGAACATGAGAAATTGTGAAGGATGTGGCTTTACCACCAAAGGGAAGCAATAGAATTTGAATTTCGGTCACAATTCAATTTTTTAATTAAAATTTATAGTCCATTAAAGAGGGGCATTCAACCAATACTTTGTGATTTTAAGAACTGAAAGAATGCATTGAAATCGGGTGATGAAAACTTTGCTTAATTCTTGTTTTCCTCTTGGATTTGGCATTTTTGTTTTTTTTTTAAGAACAACTTGGCCTGTTCACATGGGCCATAAGGCCATATGCATGGAAGAGTTCTGTCGTGGGCCTCGTGCAAATCATTTTGGACAAGTAAAAAATATAAAACGCCAAATCTAATCAAGTTTGCCTAGTTGGTTCAGCCCCTTCATACGGGAGAATCCTATATTATTATTATTATTATTATTCTTTTTTAGTAAAACAGAATCCTACACCGAGATAGGATCATAGGACCAATCATGCAAATCATTTTGGACATTGTGCCAACCAACTAGGGCCATAACCCATGGGGTGGCTCAAGTGGTGAAAGTTTTGATTTGGTTTCGTAGAAATGCTCACTACAAAGGTTTAAGGTTCAATACCATTCAATCCTTAATTGGAGGTTATCGGAATGGAAGAATTAATTGCCCCTTGAAATACCTGATGTACACTTGTGGGAAATTTTTTTGCTGAGGGTTTGTGTCACTCGAGCTTAGTCGGAGCAAATATTTTGGACACCTTGTGCTAACCAAAAAAAAGAAAAAAAAAATCAACCAGGGACATTGATAAGTTCTCCTAATTGTTATGCTAGTGCAAGTCGATGAGCAGTGAATCCATTCACTAATTGGATGGAAAAATAATAATTGCAATTTGCTCCAAGCTTCATTGAGGTTTAATGATACGTTCCATAATTTAAAGGAAAAATAAATTAAAAAAGAGGATAATGAAATGGGATAGTCTCTAATTTCCTCAAAAACTTTTGTTATATCTCGACCTCTTTTTCTCATAGACATCCGTATTCTCAAATCTTCCAGCATAAGAGAATTCAAAAATATTTTAACCAAACTTGGATTGCTATTATCCCAAAATGCCAATGTCCTGAAACTTTGAATAACTATCGTCCCATCAGCTTGTGCAACACTATTTATAGACCAGACCAGACCAATTGTGTGAAGGTTTGTTGGGTGATGTGGTAGTGGTATATCCACTTCATACTGCTTTTGTACTTGACAACACAATTGTAGTGCAGTGAAGAAGAATGGGAGTTATGGGGGCTTTGATCGAATTATTGAGTCTTTTCAACTTCCTTATCATTACAACTTCAACTTCAACTTCAACTTCAACTTGTTCCATTTTGGTTTTGTTTAATTCATTCTACCCTTAACATTGATCCACTAGAAAAGAAATAAGTTCCTTTAAAGCAAACTCATTAGTATGTCACGTGGCATAGCGTTGATATCACGTGAGCTTGAGTCCGTGGCGTAACTCGCACTTACCGACCCAATCCCAATTCCCAATATCCCTAAACATAATAAACTTTGTTTGGGGAGAGAGAAAAAGCAAAGACAAACAAAATGGGCGAGGTATCAGGGACGACGATGACGATGCAACAGGATAATAAGAAGAAGAAGAAAAAGGGACGCCCCTCTCTCTTAGATCTCCAAAGGCGCTCTCTCAAACAACAACAACAACAACAGGAAGAAGAAGAAGAAAGAAACCCTAATTCTTTCAATTTAAGCTCTAACCCTAGCCGTCGCTCTAATCGCCGGAACCCTAACTCGGACTGGATTTCCGGAGACCAAGAAAACGATGACGAGGATGAGCGCAAAGAGAAGAAGCACAAACTCCTTCACGGCCTGAATCCCCATCCAGAATACCCGACATTGTTGCCGAATTCATTGTCATTTACTTTGAATCCGTACGGCTCTGATCTTCAGGATGCCAAGATCACCGCCGTCCATCACGGATCTGATGCAATGGTGACGATCATTTTTATTTTTTATTTTCTTTGTGAACTGATTTCCTTAAATTAAAACAAAACAACTCTCTATTTTGTTTGAAAGTAATTCGTGTCGTTTTGGATTCCGCGCGCAATTTCATAGATTTCTTTTTGGGTGGTTGGTGGGCTCGTTGGATGAATGAGTTTGACTCGGTCCAATTTAGTATTCTTTTTATTTTTATTGAAATCTGGGTGCCTTTCACTTTTTATTTTATTTTATTTTATTTTTCCAAATTTAAATCTTCTATTTATTTATTTATTTTTATATATTATCATTGTCTGTATTAATACACAGAGACAAACACACAGCTCTCATGTCTGAAAATAAAAAAGCTTTAATTTGTCTTTGTCTTTAATTATTTTTCAGTTTTTCTCTTTCCCCACATCACCTGTACTGTACTTCCTCTGCAACCTTTTCTGTAACTTTCCATTCAATTATTTTTGTTTGTAATAATGACACAAAGTATTTATCCAATTCTTTTTCTTTATTTATTTCCACCATTGATATTGGACTAGTTTTGCAGGGTGAAAAGGTTTGGAAAGCGACTGACACCATACAAGGTATCGAACTGTCAATCAATCTTACTTGTTTGCTGAAAAGCCATTCTGTGGAATTTTTATTCTGAATAGTGAGTAAATTTAATAATGCTCACATTTTCTATGGACAGGGTCGCAGCTCGAGTCCGGTCCCACGACACCTTTGCCAGACAAAAAGTTGTTAGTGTTCATCCTTGACAGGCTTCAAAAGTGTGTGTTTTTATTTATTTATTTATTTTTTTTTCTAACATTTTATTGGCTTACGTTTTTAACTAGGTTTCTTCTAATTCTATTGCAGAAAGGACACTCATGGGGTATTCTCAGAGCCTGTGGATCCGGAAGAGGTAATTCCTAATTTTGGATTCCTGTATCATATTTCAATACCCCTTTCTTCATTTCTCTTAACTTTATTTCTTTACAGCTTCCTGATTACCATGATATCATTCACAACCCAATGGACTTTGGAACCGTCAGGAAGAAACTAGATGCTGGAGCTTATGCCAACTTGGAACAGTTTGAGGTTCGTTTTAGAAACCATTTTCTACAATTTTACACACACGTTCATATATATTGTTTATTTTTCTGATAAGTAAGTTTTGCTGTCAATGGGAGGTACCAATTAGTGACCTCCACTTCTTATATATATATAGATTGTAGATTTTCTCATCTGTGATCAGAGTTGCATAAGTTTCAATCAGTATCTGAATTATAATTCAGTTTTGACAATCATATAGATTGTAGATTTTCTCGTCTGTTTTCACTGGGTAGTTTATGTGTACCACCTACTCTGTGTATGATTTGGGATCTCCTGCAACATAGTTAATAATCTTGGTCCCTTCCCCCTACCATAAAGGTAAAGGGAAAAAAGAATAAGGAAAGTTAAGTACCAAACCTATTGTTGTTTGTGGATATGAAAATGTGTAAGACTTTCATATGTGAACTTTGGCTGAATGATCTTTGACTTTCAAATTAATATTTGCTAAAATTTCTTGTTTTCTAGGTTATGTTGACATGAGTATTACTTGAATACTGCAAATATACTTCATCTTGTTTTTCTCAAAGCTACATGTTTCAGTTGTCCTTTTGGCCTTTAGGTGTTGATGGATCCCATTCATTTTAGGCAAGTGATCTCTCTACTAATGATTTTCAATGCATTGTGACATTTATCATGTACTAATTTCAGTCTGTCTTTTGAACAAATTAGTGTATATTTTGTTGAATGATTCTAAAAAAAAAAACAGGAAGAACTAATTTGATTCAACTTGAGACTGCTATAATTACAAAAGGAACCTGCAACTGGGAAACATGAGGATAATCTACAATTCTTTTGTCATTAGAGCTTACTGTATGGCCTTACACTATCTACGGTTAAAATATAAAGTGAAACCTGATCAATATATGAAATGGTCTGGGCTCCAGAGATTGCGCAGGCCGTCTTTAATCGAATGTTCTTGTACAGTATGGCTTATATAGTCCAACAGCTTTGTTAAATGGCATGTGCTGTTGTATCTAATGGTTTTTATGTGGTATTTTCTAGTGCGAAATTATTATATATATTTGGCTTTCATCTGGTATCAGCGAACAAAGGCGAGTCCACAACATGGTATTATGCTGCTTTGTGACTTCTGATGTTAAAAATGTAGCAAAATGTTATTGTACCTTTCGCCTGTACACAGGAGTTAGTTTCCTTTACTCTTGGTTATTGCCAAGATTTTTTGCCCCTTTAACTGGTCAACTGAGTGGAATCTAAAATCTATATTATTTAATTTGTGCAGAAAGACGTGCTCCTAATTTGTACAAATGCAATGCAGTATAATGCACCAGATACTGTATTTTTTAGACAGGTTTGTCATGTCTGAACTTGTATTCACATCTCTGATTTGGGGTTCTCTTTATTGCATTATTGGAAGTTTACTGTTTTCTTAGGCACGGTCTATGCAAGAGTTGGCAAAAAAGGACTTTGAAAATTTGAGGCAAGATAGCGATGATAATGAGCCACAACCGAAAGTTGTTCGGAGAGGCAGGCCTCCAGGCAAGAACCTGAAGAAGTCCCTTGGCAGATCTCCTTATGAGCATGTTTGTCCTGAGCCTTCCCTGGATGCAACTCCTGCCTCTGGAGGAGGTAATTCAGGGGGTTCCAATGCTTACAATTTAAGAAAAGGACTTACTTCGTACAAGTCTCCCCCTGCTGATGCATTTGTCAGGGCCTCCCATGGGTCTCTGAACAGTGAAGCTTGCACTAGTTGGTGGTCTGAATGGGAGAATGAATTTCCTGGTAAGCTTTGAAATGAGTTTGTATTGGGTTATATATATATATATGTATATACCATCTTTACTTATCTAGTGTGATTTCAAAATCCTAGCTTTTCTGACAATTTCCAAGCCATTTTTCTTTTGGATTGCAGCTTCTGTTTTGAAAAGTGTATTGAAGTATGGGAAGAAGCAATTTGCAATAGATGAGAATAGGCGTGACACCTATGAGCATTCCATGGATTCTGGGCATGGGCCATCTGTCTTGGCCACCTTTGAAGGAGAATTGAAGCAACTAATGGCGGTATGTTTGGATTTTTTATTTATTTCTTGGAATGAGAGACCAAAAGAGGGGGGGGGGGGGGGGGGGGGGGGGAAGGATGGTGGTGGTGGTGCTTTTATTAGAGAGAAGTGAAAGGATTTAGAAATGGAGACTATTGATTGTAATATGTGCAAACTATCTTTTTCTCTAAGAAGCACGGACACCTCAAAATCCCTGGACACGTAGGGGACAATTCTGCATGCATGTCCTCAGTGTTTTGGGAGGAAAAAAAATATTTTTAATTGGACAAAGTTTACTTTCAAACCGGATTGGAGTTGTCCAACCCATTACCTGGCGGTTCATAAGACCATCCAAGTAGTGGGTTGGATGAAAATTTTGTCATTTTTATTTATTTTTTAAAATTCATTGATTTTAGATGTGTTACTAAGTATTTTGATAGTTGTTATTTATTTTGAAAACTTAAAATAAACAGAACATATGCCTATAATTAAATGAAATATACCTAAGATAAATATTAATTAATTATCGTATCCCTACTGTGTCATGTCCTAATTTTTCAAGAATTTATGTGTTGTCGTATTAGTGTCTGTGTCCATGTTTCTTAGCTTTTCTGAATGCTATGCACATCCTCTATAATGAAATTTGATTGCTGAAAATCAGAAAATATTGTACCTGAAGTTGGTGATTTTCTTGGTTTTGTATATTGTTAAGATTGTGTAATTGCTGTTTGTGGACGTGCTTTATATTGTTGTCTACTTGTAACAATTTTTTCTTATGTAAATGTATTACTCAGGTAGGTCTACACTTGGAGCATGGTTATGCAAGAAGCCTAACTCGATTTGCTGCAGGTCTTGGGCCTGTAGTTTGGAAGATTGCTTCACAAAAAATTGAAAGAGTTTTGCCCATTGGACTCAAGTTTGGTCCTGGATGGATAGGAGAAAATGAGGCATCAATGCAGCAGCAGTCTTTATTTACTGAGGAGAAATCTTCAGATGGCACAATACCCGGTAACAACGATACAAGCAAGGTTGTACATCACCGCACATCTAGCTTAAACACTGTTGTTGCAAATGGATTCTTGATGCAAGATCAAGAAGACTTTCGAAGTACAGAAGTAGATTCCCAATGTGAGTTGACTTCACTGAACAGCAGTTTTGGTGGGATAAAACCGGTGCCTCCTTTTCGGGTTCAGCAGAAACCAATAATTTCCTCTGATATCAATGGATTAAACGACGGGTTTGGGTCTGATTTTTCATCACAAATTAGGATGGTAAGACTTGCCTCGTTAACTGGAATGTCTGGTTCTGATGATACTTTAGTGCGTTCTCAAATGCATGGCATAAATTCAAGTGGCAAGAATAGCATCTACCAAATGGCCCAAAATGATATCGAATCGAATGAAGCCAGGTTCTCTGAAATTGCGAGAACAGACTCTGGAAATCCATTGGGCCTGGGCTCTGGCCTCGAGTCGCATGGAACATCAGAAGTGGTGCCTGGTGGGAAAGCATCTTGGGAGAGATTGTCAATGTACCATAAGCATGATTCTTTTTCGTTTCCTCCTGATCTAAATGTAAGATTTCAGCAAACTGGTTCGCCTAGTTCTAGCGTCCAGATTGGTTCACCTCAGCAGCCAGATTTAGCATTGCAGCTCTGAGGATGGGTTGGTTATTTTTTCTGTCAATTGATCTGGGAGTGGAGCTCCTAGGAATATAGAGAAATAAATTGCGGGCCATTTCTGATGAGGGTGGTTCCATTATTGGTGCCTCAAGGAGTCATTACTGTTTGAGTATTGGAGAATTTTTGTATAGATTAACATATCCAATTTCTAGGTTGAGATGATAGGGTCATATTTGTGACAAATTAATCCAAGATCGAGATACTTTTTAAGATTCTTGTGCTGAATCTTATGTTTAGTGTGTACGTACATAGAGCTACTCAAAACAACTCTGCAACCGAAGGGTTTAGTTTATGCTAGGTATAAATTGCTAATTGTTTTGGAGGTTGTGACATTGGGCAATATAACTAGGAGAGTATTTCAGAAGATTATTGGAGGAGCTCACTGATTTATGTTTGATCCAAGACGCAAAGGGCACAGACAGTGATGTTAGTCTACTTATCAGAGTTTAGCAACAAAAAGAAGAAGAAAAAGTCTACTTATCAGAGAAGTTTCTTGACTCCTTAAATTGTTCTCTCTTTCCTGTGTGTTGGCCGAGATTAAAGTCGTATTGACAAGAGCTTCTGATATTTTGGAAATTGCTTTACAAAGATCTTGGCACGTAGATTACTTATGAATTTCTAATGCAATAGAAAAGTCGATCCCTATGTGGTACTTGAGCATAGACACTTCCAGAATACATACATAAAAAGAAATGAATACATTACTGTTAGACCTGCCAAAGAGGTGAAATAGTCGGATGGGTTTGGGTGCTTCAAACTATTCACAAAAAGAAGGAGAAGGAGAAGGGACCAATTTAAACAGAGATAGGATGCATTCGCTAGCTATGCCACCATAGCTTTCCAACTCTGCATTACTTCTGGGTTCTCATGTACCTTTGTTTCTATACTTTTTAAGAATATTAAAGATATCAATTTATTTTAATTGCCTCTGTTATCCGTAAGATCTAAATGTAATTTGGTATAGGTAACTTGGTACAAACCAAAATGCAACCAGGCATTACTGGAAATCACTCTGCATTAAGAGGAGGCTCACAGGTTTTAAGCCACAAACCTTGGGCGTATTCATATTAGTACAAATCAAGACACCTAAAAACTTGAGCCACTAGAGAGAACCACAGAGCTTTTTTAAATTCAAACAGTCTACACACCACTGCATATCTTATGCATTAATCACGAGAAACATAACAAATGATTGGAAAGGATAGCTAGCTTAGCCCCTTTTTTTTTAAGTTAAAATGATGAAGCTAGGATTGGATAATCTAAACCTGAAAACGATGAACAATACAGAGGAACAACATTTAAGTTTAAATTAGTTGAAAGTGATATCAACTTTGTTTCAATTAGTTGCTTGCGTACCCAGACCAGAGGTGGGATAGACTTGGAGGCTTGGAGCTTATTTCCATCCTGCTGCATCTGCAACCGTGGAAGCGTGTTTGCCAGCTCTAGAGAGTGTCAACTGGAATGAATATAGACTTGTAAGCTGACAAAGTTGATAAATTTTCGAAGTTTGCAGTTCACGTAAGTGATGGAGGTTTGACAAAACCCGAGTCTGACTCCGGCGGCCATAAAGAATGTAATCCTAATTTAAACCTGACCTTGGCAAAGAGACACTCAGTGTCTTCATTTATAGCTATACCAGTAAGAATTTGAAGATTCAGTAAAGCTTTATTTTCTGTTTTAGGAATAGAAAAAAGATGTTGGCCCGCCCAAGTATAAATAATGTCTTAGCTTTTATCCATATCTCTTTGGGTAACACTTTTGTTTTACATTTGCAAGCCGGAATGACATCAAGCTCACCGGCAATCCTCAGCTATCTCAAAAGGATCAGCTTTTCTATTTTCTTTGGGAATCTACCACCCGAACCAACTTAAACATTTTGCAATGCCATTCCAAGTTGCTGCCAGGGCGTAGCTAGGAATTATCATATGGGAGGCTAATTATCATAGCTGAAATGTTAAGTTAATTTGTAATACTCACTCTCCAGTCTTTTCATCTTCAAAATGGACAATAAGAAATCAACACAACCGTTTGAACTTTGAAGCCTAAAACCAAAATTTTTACAACTAAATAAGAACAATGGTTAAAAAAAAAGAAAAAAAAAAAGGATAATGATTGATGAGAAAAAAAACTCACCACAATATCACTCTAAAAAACACCCAACCATGAGAGTTCCTCACCCTCACACCATTGCAAATTCTGAAATTCACACTAACTCAGCAAGCAAGGGCGGCACTTAGGAAGATGAGAGATTTTGATGAGTTTATTTGTTGTATTGACAAAATGAGAAGAGAAAGAAACATAGGGAAAAGAAAAAGTAAGTTTGTACTTTGTACAATTTTGGGAAATGAGAAAAAGAAGCGACTAGAGAGAGCCAATGGGCAAAAATACTAGGTTGACAAAGTGAGAAGAGAAAGAAAGATAGGAAAAAGAAAAATAAGTCAGAAAAGTAAGTTATACTTTGTACAGTTTTGGGAAATGAGAAAGAAGAAGTGACAAGAGAGAAAGCCAAATTGGCAAAAATGCTACGAAAAGAAATTAATGGGTAAGGGGCAACCGAAATAATTAATGGGTATGTAAAGGGCAGCCGAAATGTGCAGTGTGACAGTCAAAAAACAACACTGCAATAATTTAAAATTTGCAATTCTCAAAAAGGAAACAAAAGAAAAAGTTAATATTGTTTTAAAAACTGTTCTTTTTATGCTATTTGGGACAAAACTCAAAAGGGGGCTGGTTATTATTTGTTGGAGGGACTAAACTTGAATTGCCATATACTTTATTAAGAAAAGAACGACAATTAATTTGAAGAAGAATCACAAAGGTTCGAGTAAATGTATTGACGGGTGTCACAGTAGATAGAAAGTCTGCGGGATTTGCTCATCTGTAAAACCTCAGGAAATTTCTCTTCATTGCTCTCTGATATGCAAAGGTCTCATAGAAGATCATGGATGCTAACATATATGTTTTGACTCCTCCATCTATCCTTGTCGTTGCCACTTGAATCAAGCTCCCATCAATGAGTTTTTCCAAGAAGTCTTCAGCAACATCCTCCACATTTCTGTCCCCAGTATGCTGCATGAATCCCTTGGCTGCCAATATATGCTGTCTTCTTAGTTGGGAATGGTAACTTGCAAAGATTGGGCATGAATTACTATTCTCAAATCAAACCAATTAATAATTGGAACAGTAGCTTCAAAGTGCAAACTAATCATGATCTGTTTATTAAAGTTCTGAAAAAATCGTTGGTAAATCCGGGAAAGCTCACGGAGTCACATTGGGTGTAGTTTTCCCCAGGACTTGCAGCCTATCACTTTTCTTTTGCCAGGATTTGAATTCATGTCACCTAGAAATGCAACGAAATCAGAATCAACGAGTCATGATACAAGCTTTATCTCACATAAAGATGGATTCCAATCTTAAAACAAACTCAATTATATGCAACAATTGAATTAAATTCATTATTTTATTTTTGTTTGACAGGCACGGAAAGTGTGCACAATTCTCTCTTAATTTTCCTGTGTCTCAACTCTCACCAGATTGTGGCCGAACGTACGTAACAAGATATAATTGCTTTGCTTTGTTCACCCAAAGCACAATAAAATCAAATCAAACATATCTTTTCTCTTTCTAAACTAAAAAGAGAGAATATCATAACCATTCACTGTTAAGAAAAATTAAAAAAAAAAAATTCCTTTCTTTACTCACCTAACAAGCAATATTAAAAAAAAAAAAAAATTGAGAAACACGAAGAAGAAAACCTATCCCAGTACTTAAAGCTCTTTCATGTACATACAGTCTCCGCCTACAAATCTATAACTCCTCAAATAGAACAGTTTCACGTTTACGTAATTAAAAACTAAAAAAAAAAGAAAAAGAAAAAGAAAAAATCATATATCTTTGGCGGCCCACGCCATTGTGTGCTGATGCGACACGTTAGACTTAGAGCCGAACCATTTTTGTGTCAACAACTTCAAGCCGTCATCCCTAACCTCACAAAACTTGTTTGCCCAGCCTTTGGGCTCAATCGGATCGAAGCCTAATCCAGGGGTCCTATCCTTTGACATGGGGTTCACCGCTTGCATCCAGTCCACCACGTAGGCCGAGACCCGTCTCCGAAATTTGGTTCGAAACTCGGACCACGCTTGGTACTTATAGTGGTTCACCACCAACTTCTCCGTCCCTATTTGTTTAGACCTAAAATTATCCTTCAATTCAAAATGGTGTATCACATTCATCAACGACAAATCAACTGCATTCAGTAACACAATAGACTTGTGTCGCTGCTCAATCTTTCTCCGACATGTGTACCCTTGCGTGACACCTTCAACCGGATGTGAAGTCTGATTCGACGGTCCAAATTCGTTGCACCTAATCATAACTTGACCGATATTCCAACGATGCTGCGATGTCTTGAGCAAGTGTGAGCTAAGAATGTTGTTGGAGGAAGTGGGACTAAAAAGGAATTCATCAACATCAAGGTACATGATCCAAGTGCAGGAATGGTTAGCGTAGATGGCACTGTGGGAGAAGCCAGCCTCTTGGGTCTTGGGCCAAATCCAAAAGATTGTGGTTACGTTATAACCCTCTTCATTAAGCTCATTAACAACTTTTGGCAAATCATCGTCGCTACCGTTGTCGTACAAGATGAAGTTTTGGACCCCAATCTTGGAGTGGTACATCACCCATTCTCTCAAGAACTTGGCTACGTTGTAAACCATTGTACATGCGCACAATAGTGACTTATGTGCCTCTTTAGTAGGCCGCGGAGGCGTGTAATACGCGAGCGTAGGGACCACCACATTTTTAGCTACGATTTCTAAGGAGATTTTGATTCGCTCCTCATCCACCCTTAACTCCGGGTGGGGGCACCTGAACACCTCTTGGATGGAGCTCGTCACACTGGTTTTAACGCTTCCGTCACCGAATACGCACCTGAACTCGCTTGGAGACCTCTTCGTTCCCTGCCGGTTGTTCACGCCTTTCACGAATAGAACCACGTCGTGCTCAGTCGAGAAAGACTCGTACGCCATGAAATTCCACCTGATCAGCTCCGCCGTTTTCACTGGAGATTGATCCACCTCCGACGATCTTATTAGAACCGGCTGGAAGAAAGGCCGGAGACGACGAACGCTGTTCGGAAGAAGGCACTTGAACGTTGTCCGGTTCGTGAACGGCAATACTCCTGAAAATGTTGCCGGCGATGTGTGTTTGTTTTGGAAGAGACAGCTGTAGTCGAGCTGGGCGAAATCGGGAGAGGCAATAACGAGGACCTCCCAGGCCGGCAAGAGAACCGAGATGGTGGCGATGGAGTCACCGATGGAGGAGACGTGGCGAGTGCGGAGGTGACTGAGTTCTGGAACATGAGGAGGAGGAGGATTGTCTAGGATGGCGTAGTTAATAGTATGGAGGGGTCGGGGTGTGAGATTTTGAATATCTTTCTTCAAAATCTGATAGCGAGAGAGGTGGAGAGAAAAGAAAGCAAAGAGAAAAAGAGCGAGCAAAGCGAATATGAAGGTGGCACGGACCCTCCGCCGCATTGTTTCTTGGAGGTGGAGAAAAAAATTCAAATACCAAGTGGAATTAAAGAGAGAAAGAGGGTGTGAATTTATCTTAAAAAGGAACATCCTGGCGTTAGGTTGTTTAATAGTCCCTGGAGAGAGTTAGTTTGTTACAGAATAGAGAATAGAGAATACAGAGAGAAGGGAAGGTTCATTCCTTGCCTGTGTAGGACTCTATACTTTATTCACTTTCCCAACTATCAACAACAAAGAGTTTCGGAGAGAGGGTTGTGATTGCGTCACATAGTAAATTAATGTTTCTCATCTCAACCAAATTTTCTCATTAATAATAGAATGATGACTCTTTTTTTTTTAATGAGTTGGATGACGGTAAGCTTCATTGCCTCTTGATGCTAAATAGACACGTGTACTGATATCCAAGTGTAATTTATTTTTTTAGATTTAAGACATTTTTCTTGACGTATAGAATAATAGAATCTTGTTTTTCTTTTGTAATTGTATGTCAACAACTGAAACAAAGGGTAGACTTTATTTCTATTTTTTTAATGAAATGATAGTCTTTATGAATAGTCCTAAATTGTAAATTCAACATGATATTGTAATAACCATAAGACAATAGATTAATTATACATTCAAAATCCTTCAATGGACTGCTACTATTTTATCGCTTCAACTATTCAAAAAGATGAGGAATAACCTTCCATTTTTCATCTAATTATTAGTATACTTTATTAATTTTCCTTTTCATAGCAGAACCTACCTATCTTTATACTATATGAAATATAGAACAACGTATCTTAATCTCTTTTTTTTTTAATCTGAAAAATCTTACATTAGTTTTGGCCGGCCTTAGCCAAGTTTTAAAATCTTAATTGTAGCTATAATTTTTCCATACAAACAAAAGTTATATTTTACGATTTCGATCTACATTCTTTGACGATTGACTCAAGAGAGATTTGTCTAAACTCTAGATCTATTAACTCTGTAGCGACTATTCCGGAATATTGGATCGATCATCTCCTTTCAGCTACTTTCTTGTTACGGGTTCAGGATAGGGATAGGAACATTTTAAATTTTCTGCTATCTTCTCTATGTTCAATTCAAATATTGGTTTAAAAGAAAAGTTAAAATAATTTATATAGACCAATAATAAAGCGGTAAATTATGCACCAATATTGATTTTCATGATTTGCAAGAGAAAAACTAACAAGGAATATGACTTTCTGATCCAACTCATTGTGTACGTAGCAGACTCAAAAGATTTTTAAGAGAAATAGTAATTTATTAAATCTTGATTCTCAATAAAGAATCATAACCGGATTTTCTGCTATAAAACAGGAGTAGTCAAGTGTGTTGGACATCAAATACGCAGCAAGCGAGGGGAGGTGACTGGTGAGCGCACCGTGGGTCATGGCTTTACAGCTGCTTAGGCTTCGCACATTCTCTCATATAAGCAACAATTCTCCTTCCGGTGCACACAAAGTATCATTCCCAAAACTTTATGCCATTTTCACGAAAGGGATTATGTCCTTTAATTGCTTCCAAAGTTAGCTCAAGTGAGTCTCCCAAATTAACCATTTCTTTTTTCCTTTCCTTTTTAATAATTCAATTCAATAGTTGGAGGGGGATTTAAAAACCTGAACATGTAATGCTACTGGAGCTATACAAGACTCTTGTCATCCAAATTAACTAATTCTACCTTATGTTTTTTGTTTTTTAGAATCTCATATCAATTTTTCTTATTTTATCAGACACATGCATGCACTACTTTTTGGATCCACATGAAACGCATTGCGATTTCCCATTAAAAGTTTGCATTCGACAAGGAAGAGCCTGCGTTAGCCTTGGTTCAAAATTTGATTACAGTCAAAATCTCTCTTTCCTCTTGGCAGGCCAATGTTATAATTTAATATCCATTTTCGGAAATAATATCTTCTCCATTTCAACGGAATGAAACTTCAAAATTTAACTAATTAGAATAAAAAATAAAGAAATGTAACTAATCAGTATGACCAGTTGACAAGGTTTTCAGTTAGAAAAATATGCTAGAATTAACCAAATGTCACTAGTATTGTCCTTTCATTTTTTTTCAACCGTAGTATTCAACAATATTATTGAAGAGGCTATGATTTAATAAATGATAAATCTATAACTTGAAACGAAATTGGTGTAAATATTATATTTTAAAAGTTTTAGAATCTGACCGATAAAATCTGCTGCTCCAATGGCTTTGCAGGGCATATGAGACGCGTGGGCATTTGTTCAGCAAAGGTTATCGTGCAAGACACTTCCAAATTATAAATGCGCAGCAAGTCTCCTATTATATAAGAACACAATATAATAAAATAAAATAAGTCATCCGAATTATAATTAAATTGTCAAGTCTGTATCAAACCATTGTTTTATTTTTATATATATAGTTTTTAATTCGATAGTTGGTGCGGGGATACCATCAATTGAATGTCTTTATTAAAAACATTAAAAAATATCAATTAAGATATAAGGCCTTTGGCAAAAAAAAGAAAAAGAAAAAAAGTCAAAGATAGACAAAAATATCAAAAGCCGACAAGATGTTCAACAATGGGATCAAGATCCTCTAGAGTTCCTAGGGTACTCTACCACATAGCTTAATTGATCCTCAACAATGGAGCTAATTATAATGGATTAGCCAAGAGCTTTATAGCTTAGTGTCATTATGTGCTTTCTTAAATAAGAAGAATTAGGATTCAAATCTCTTCTCATCATTGTTATAACTATTGAATTATTAAAAAAAAAAAAATTAAAACTAAATGGATCGAGGCCGAAGAGTAATTGATGAGCACAATACCTTCAGAGTAAGAAACACAACCTTAGCATATACACTTTCGGCTCTTTTAAGAGTTTGGTTCCAACCCCAAAAAACAAAATCCCCTCAACTCTTAAAGCCAAAAAAAAAAAAGAAACCCTAATGAGCCCAAAAGAAGAGTAATTAAGCATTTGTATTCATTAATCATCATGTGAGATGAATTTGTCTTTGGACCTGTACACACCGTTCGTTTGTGACACTGTAAGAGTTAAAATTGTTACCTTAACTAGAAGGAGGAGGGAGATTTCGAAAATATGACTAATAACTGAGTAAAATCATAACAAAATAAGCGTATTGAAAGATGCATCTGGATCACCTCATTTTTCGGGGTTAACTTTTCATAGATGCACTATTAGTATTTACATATGATTTATCCAATTATTTAGGCCTTTGTCCTTTTTTTGAAGATGATGTTACGTATTCAAGTCCATTTAGCCATTGGCCCTCTGACTCTGACCAAAAGGTCCATTATTGGAGGGCCGGTAGAAAGAAAGTCCACTGGGCAATAAGACTAGATGAGTCATTAGCCTATGTCTACTTGAAAGCCCAGAAAATGATCCAAAGACAATATACGTGTGTGGTTTAAAACTTAGCCCGTTTTGGTTTGCTTTTAAATTTCAAGTGAGTCAAAATTTTAAGAATATTATGACTGGAAACTTGTATTTGACAATTACCAATTTCCTTCTTATGTTCTTGGACCACCTAAGTCCACATGGAAAAAGCAAAGCGTTTCAAGTATTAATTAATGTATATATATATATAAAATAATAAATTATTATTGAAAATATTTCACACGCTAGAAATTATCCCAGTAATGGTATATGGTGGTCCTAAAAGTAACTTTTTATATTTTTTAATATATTTATTTGAACGATGATTATGTAAAGTTGAAAAAACAATTTTATTTTCATGTCATAAGTTTTACAAATATTTTATAAGTTACTAATCATAAAAAGGTAGTTCGCATATTTATTCATTAATTGTTAAAGTGACACTAATCATTTTCATTGACACATCAATTTACAAGAGATATTTTATTTATTGAAAAACACTTTATACATTATTTTTACCCCCAAAATATTTCAAGTATACGTTGTCAGCCCTTATGTCCTTTCATACTATCAATCTTTACAAATGACATATGAAATATTTTGAGCTTTCAATGATTGGATATACCATTTTATAAGCGCAAGTTAATATGCATGTTACCAATAAAGTCTATCATAAGATGCCCATTAGAAGCTCTTCCAGTCGGATTATGGAAAAAAGTCTCACCAAACGGTTGCCCTGCTGGATAGAATGCTGCTGATAGCCCACCAGTATCTGAATTTGAGTCTCCAAAGTTGTAGATTGCTGGAAAATCACAAGGTGATAAACCTGTCATTTCTTCACCTAACACACTCAAAATCAAGTACTGCCAAAGTGTAGTAATGTTTTTTATCCTTTCACATAATAGTGAGTTATTCATCGTTTATGTGGAGAACAGAACATTATTCTGAAAGTATTAAATAATTTTCCTAGATTTGTAATTTATTCAAAAGAAAATGGGAAAAAAAAAGGTCCTAGTTGTCTTGCCTTGCAGTTGCAAATTGATTCCTTTGATATAACAATAAAATCACCTGTTGGTCTGCCTTAGCTAAGTGCTATATTTAATTATAATAAGTAAAGAGAATTGGGACCCTCAAGGGAAATACTCATATTGACTGCACCGTTTTGATATTCTATAATATTTTTGAGTGAAATTTGGTTACTTTATTTTAGATAAGGTCAATTTTCTCGCGTGTGCTATACGTTCTCAAGTGACATCTATCACTTGGGTATTTGATTATATGAGCTTTTGGTTTTTCTATGCTTAAAATTCCACCACACCATGAAGGCGTCAAGCATTGGGGACCATATCACCCAAGATGACTCACTTTAAAGTCTTGTACATGTGACCCTACCTTTTGTGGGCTCTTAGATTTATTTGTCTTATATTTGATGTATCAATTAGGCCAACATATTTTAAAGGGAAAGTTTCCTTGATCATGACTTGTATAGAAAATTCAAGCATGTCCTAACTTGACTTAAGTCACGGGGTATTATAATAGAGATTGTTTTGGGTTTAATTAGATTATTAATGTTGGTCGGAGACTCAGAGTAATAAATTTTTATTTTAGATATTCTTACTTGGAGTTTAGTTAGATCTTATTTTAAAATGTTGCAAAGAAAAATGGGGATATAAATCTTAATGATATTGTATGCAAATACTAATTCTGACTCTGACCAAAAGGTCCATTATTGGAGGGCCGGTAGAAAGAAAGTCCACTGGGCAATAAGACTAGATGGGTCATTAGCCCATGCCTACTTGAAAGCCCAGAAAAGGATCCAAAGACAATATACGCGTGTGGTTTAAAACTTAGCCCGTTTTGGTTTGCTTTTAAATTTTATGTTAAATGTATTTTTATGTCAGATTATTGTTTTTGGTGTTGCATGAGGAATCGGAATCTGGAATTTGTGTACCTTCGTAGCCAGTCTCGTGGGTGGATTTTTCTGACAAGGAATATGTATTCACTGCATGAGTGGACATCATGACTGTGGCTCTCCGACATTTCCCACCACATCCATGAAAGAAGAAAACCGTAGATCCTTAGAAGTCAAAGATATACCGCAGTAAAATTATAAGAACAGCTTTAATTTGCTGCTAGGATTTAGTCCACGTTGGCTACTGTCTACTTGGCTTTCAAAATTGAAAGTCTGGTTGATTTTGCCACCCTGATCCAGAACCAGAAGTACCAAACTGTGCCACTTAATGACCAACTGGGAATGGTGTTGGATTTGGTCTAGAGCAAGAATATTGGAGTAGTGGTTATATTTGGGATTGAAAAGTTGCAAATGAGCGCATGAGTATTGCTTTTAATGCATGTAATCAATTGTAAAGGAGGGAAACATGGCTATAGGCTATACGCTATGGACTATAGGCTCTATACAAATTGATTGTTATTCTAAATGAGAACTTCTTTCTGATGTCGTTTACACATGACATGCCCCTTTGCCTAGCACAAGTAGCCAGTAGCACTGTAGCAGAGTGCGAGTGCGACTTTACGCTGATCAAAGAAAGACTGCATCAAAATCTGATGGACCCAAAACCAAAACAACAATTAACTTTCATGGACCCGAAAGGGATATGTCATCTTACTTTGGTAACAAAAGCGACGAATGCACTTAAGGGGTAAGAACAACCAGTATTAGACCACACGTGCGCTGCAAATACCACATACAAGACCAACAACAACAAAAAATCAAGTTTTATTTTTATTTTTATGGTTTATCACGAAATCATGTCATGTTAAACAAATTTATATTTTATTTTTTAAAAGACATACAGTTCTAAATTAATAAGAGATTAAAATCAAGGTGAACAGTAATCCTTAAAGGTTAATATAAACATAATATTAATTAACAAGGAAAAAAAAAAAAAGAGTTGAACACTACATAGCATAAGCACTTAGTAATAGAGGAGAGTCGTTTGATTAAAAAAAAAAAAAATTCTACTTTAGTTACTCAAAGGGAATTAAATTAGGGGTATAATTTTCACTTTGAAAAATAAAACTTTCCTAAATCCTAAGCCAGGGGAATGTGAATACCAACATTTTAAAAAATAAAATAAAATTCCTACAAAAGTATGGTTTTGTGAGAATCTAAATGCCCACATGCATCTAGATTGTTTGCACTATATATTTACATCAAAATATGGGAATGTTCAAGAATTTTCTTAGTATTCCAAGAAATTTTTAAAGATTATCGTCCCCAACCAAACGACTAGTTAGGATTTAGGCAATATTTTAAACAATTAAACTATAACTACTCAACTTCATGTTTCTAAAAAAGTGTTTTACAAGTGATTCTTTTCTATATGAAATATACATTTATTTTTGTTAACTAAACATTTCTATATGCTACTTGATTTCTCTCCACGTCTTACTTCTACAGTTCTAATTTGTTATCTCTATTCTACACAAACCATTTATATTTGTCCATTCTATAAACAAGGAATTTTCTGCTTGCACTAAGATACAAAGCTTCCTTGGGGAAATTCTGCCTGCACCCTTGAGCTTGAAATCTCGTGTCTTGGTTCCGGGCATGGATATATATGCATCTTTGTTTATCATGGAAAATTGTTTTAAGACAATATATGTCTTGTAATGAGTTTGATAATGCCTTAATTAAGAGTACTGGTTACAAGCTAAGAATAATAATATTTCATGCACGAAACAAATAATTGAATTATAGACAATAATGAAAATTACAACAATAATAAAGCCAACTTAGTTGCATTAATTGTAGTATCTCATTCTGATCTAAGTGGAACCCAAAAGTTTCTCGATCGAATCCAGATAAAATGACTTTGATCTTGAGAGAGATCTCAATCAAGATCTTACACTACACTATACTAACTACTAAGTTAATATATTCGAAAGGAAAGTCTATGTCTAAGATAAAGAAAAGAAGTGTTGGGACTTGGGAATGGCCAAGGATATTCCCTCTTCCAATCTCTTTGTTGATTATCTATACTGCATGCTCCAAGAAATATGGAAGGTGATTCTTCATTATTCTTCTTCCTAAAGTCTCTAAGCAGCTTATTTGATATCTCTTCCTACTAATTTTCTGTCTCAAATAATGGTTTAATTGTTCCTACCCATTACTTAAAGAAATTGTTCTTGACTGCCATACTACTGACCAACTGGGCTTATATATGCATATTTCCCATTATTGGCTCCCATACCTTGACAATAGATAGAAAAGCCTGATTCTTATGGCCAAGTGTTCATGGAGGCCAAACATATATACCATCGATCTTTGTGGAATGTTTCTAGAAATTTGATGATCGAAACTACAAAAGAAGCAAACATGCCTTTAATTTACTCCATTTCGATCGCCTGCGAAAATATGGGCCTCAACGATACCAATAATTCATGAGTACATCACAGACCAGATTTAGGCAAGTTATCTCACTTCGATCTCATGATTTAATATTTTTTGTTGCTTGTAAAAACCTTATGTGTGCAGTGGGTCTACAAGGAGACTAAGGCTCCGTTTGTTTCGACGTAAAATATTCTCCACCGTAAAATGTTTGTAAATGCAAATGATTTACATGAAAATATTTGTTTTTCCAGTGTTTGTTTGCATTTTGGAAAATGCTTTTGAAAATATTTTACGGTGTTTGGTGGGACGTAAAACAAAACAAAGAAAAAACCCACACCCAAAACCCACCGGAATCCACCAAAAAGGAACCACCACTGCCAAGTGCCAACCACCCAAACCCACCCCGCAACCCACCACAAGTGACCCCGCAACCCACCGCGAGCCAAACCCCCCACCAAAATCAACCCAAAACCCACTCCGCAACCCACCGAAACCCGCTGCACAAAACCAAAAATCAAACTCCAAATCAACTAAATCTCATCAATTTCAACCCACCGGCAACAATTAAACCCATCACCGGCAAAACCATAACCCAAAACCGGCAACAATCAAACCCATGGCAGATCTGGTAAATCTGAAAACCAAAAACCCAGATCTTGTGCTCGTGTTCCTTCCCTCACCGGGCCGCGCAACGCCTCGCCAAGCTTCGCCGTGCCTCGCCAAGCTTCGCCGTGCCTCGTCGCTTCGTCCTTCGTCAGAGATTCGAGCTCGTGCTCGCGGTTCTCTCGGCCCCAGCTTCGCCGTGCCTCCTCGCTTCGTCCTTCACCAAAGATTCGAGCTCGTGCTCGCAGTTCTCTCGGCCCCACCGCCATCCAAAGCCACGATGTCGTCCGCCGTCCGTGATGTCGTCCGTCGTAACCGAATCGGACGATCGGACCGACCTCGTCAACCCCCTCGTCGGGTCCAGATCTGGGGCAGCACAGAGAGAGAGAGAGAGCTGAGAATGAGAGGAGCAGAGAATGAGAGAGCAGAGAACGCGTTGTGAGTTTAGGAAAATGGTTTACGGAAAATTTTTCCGTAAACCGTTTTCCTAAATTTTGTTAAGGATTTTACGGTCAACGGAAAAAATTTTCCGTTTGACTTTTGTTTTACGTTGCAACAAACGTCCGTAAATGCTGAAAACGTTTTACGGAAAACGTTTTCAGCCGAAACAAACGGAGCCTAATTGCAGTGGGGGTAGGGCACCCAATATCAGGCTCCGAGTTAGAAATACATGCAATTATTTCCATATTATATCATCATCTAACAAAACACTGCTTCTTCTTTTTTTAGCTATTACTAGAAACAACGATTTTTTTTTTTTTTGGGTTAAGAAATGCCTTTTGTTGCTTATAATGGGACAGCCCTACTTATTTTTCAGCCTGCTGCCTCAAATTGTTGATTGTTCCTCTGCTTCAGCGAAGTGATTATTTCTTTTTGATAAGACAGCGAAGTGATTATTAGGAAAAAGAAAAAACAAGGATGCATTTAGGGAAGAAATAAAAGTGCGGTATAGCCGTATAGACGTATAGAATGGATAATGGATTGGAATATTCTTTTTTAGCCACCCAAAAAAAAAAAAAAAGTATTGGAATATTCTATTCAAAAGTGACTTTTTTGTATTTTAGTGCTCAATAGTTTAATAGGCCAATTGCATCCCAACCTCAAACCAAGGTGTCGCATATACATCTTTAGTTCTTCCTTCCTCCTAATGGGCCACGAATTGGGGCCCAGGTAAAGACTTAAATGCTATGGGTCATGGATTGAATACCTTCTAGTTCTACCTACATATTATGACAAAAGCAATAGTTGATATTCAATTTGACTTCTGAGGAATCACCGAATCAGTGCATTTTTGGCTGTTGCTTACGTTTTGCACAATTTGGTCCCACGCGCCCTCTCATGCTGCTTAATTTTCTTCATCAACTTTTTGACTAAGTAATCATCATTTTTTTTTTTTTTTCGTTTTCTTTTCTACTCTTTCTTTTTAGTTTTTTCCCCCTTTTTTTCCTCTACTTTTTTTTCCTTTCGGCCTAAAGATAGACAATATTGTTTCACGGCTAAACCCACTGATTTTGATAGTGACCAGCAATAAGCCATAGTTCTAAACAGGATGAATAAGCTCGGTTTTATATAGATAAATTGGGGATTGAAACATATCCATTAGATAAAATACATTCCCCTAAAATTTATTCTACAACCTCTTCACCTAATTTAATCAGATAATAAAGTATTATCTGAGTAATAACTAATTGGATTTAAAAATATAAGCCCCTAGCCCAACTCTATCCATGTCCATATTGGATAAAGTCAATCACTATTTAATGCCACAAAAGAATAAACAAGATTCATATATGCCATCTACATTTTATTTTGGATAGTCGAACAATATAGCAAGGGAATAATTCAAGACCCTAATTGTCAAAGAATTGAGTGCCAACCACTATTAAGGTTAGCTAAAAGCCATTTTCTATTTTATTATATTGCACCTTGCCTTGTGAGGCCAAGAACTTGATCATAGTTTAGGCACTCAACATCCTCGGAAATCTCAATTTATTATTTTAATATTTCAGATTCTAGTTTTTTTTTTTAATATCTATTCTAGTTTCTTTTAAGCAGCCTGAGTGGCTGACAATGAGAGTTATGGTAACAGTGACCTCTCCAAAAAAAAAAAAAAAGAAATCAAAAGGTCAATTAAGGTTTATGAGTGTTAATCTACTTAATTAATTTGAAATTTAGAGTATTTCTTTTGAAATGGGATTTCTTTCTTCTTCTTAATTACTTAACAAAACAAGAAAACATCTTTTTTATTGCAAGAACTTAGAAATCTCAAGAACATCAATATCATTAATTTAAGTTGGCACTTCTTTGATCTACACAAATATTATGGAAATAATTATAATATATCAGTTTGCTTCTCCTTCACATCATGCATATGCAATTAACATCTCCACTATTTATTATATGTAAGTTTTCAGTTGCAATAAACAAATGGTGTAATCTACATTGATTTTCTAACAATTGAAAGGATTTCACACCTATATGTAGTCCTTTCGACAACTAAAAAAGATAAAAATAAAAAATTGCACTCATAAAGTGTTGGCTTTTATAATTTGTTTTATGAATAAAGCCTATTATTAACTTCTCATTTGATAATAATAACAACAACAACGAAACTTCCAATTAGTATTTAGGACACTCTAAAGCTTTCTTATTTTTGTATTTGTTTGACATAGTTCATTTTCATTGTCTTGTTTTGTTAAAAAAATTATTATGTAAAAATATAACTGTTTTTAGAGAAATATGAAACCTTCAAAAACTGTATCTAAGAAATAAGCTCGTTTTATTTTTGCTTCTAAGCTTAATTTTATTTAGACTAACTTTAACCTCAAAAAAGATTAAAAAACACAGGTTTAAGAATTTTAAACATTCAACTAGTAGTTATAATGCAGATGCAAATTTTTTGAAAGAAAGAATATATTTGTTAATGATTTAGTGGCACAGAGACAGAATTCAAAGTTATTATGTATATATAGATTTTATTTTTAAAAAAGACAAAAAAAGAAAAGAAAAGAAGTTAAATACATCTTACCTTATGCATCAATTAAAAAAAAATGATTCACATGCGATGTTTGAAATAAATTTGGTTACAGACATGACGCACCCGAAAATTACTGGAATCTGTGGCAGATTTGTGAAATCTAAAGGAGGTGATGCACTGAGTCGACGCGGAAGCAGAATGGCGATCCCCGCACGTCAGCCACGCTCACGCGCATCTAAGTCGTTGACATTATTCTGTATTACACACAATCCAGATGAGTTGAGTCCAGTTTAGGACAATTGTCAATTATCCGAAACTGTCAGTGTCAATCTGGTAATAAGTAGGTGATTAGCAAGGTGAAAAGCGTAAATTGAAAGTGGACCGGAACGTTTAAATGCAAAGGGAAAAAGCAAGAAATGAGAGTGAGGAGGAGGATGGAGAGCGACCCTTGGCCTTAAACAATCACACGCTGCACAAACATAAATGCTATTGCTTCTACAACAACAACACACACAACCAAATTCAAATCCCCACAACAACAACAACAAAAAGGCCCACATTTCTAAAAAACTTAAAAATGAATATCCAGCTATTATTCCAGTCGCCGCCAACTGTGCCGCTATATTTGTCGCTCTCTCTTAAGCTAAATTTAGAGCAAGCTCACACGTATTATTATTGTTTTTTGCCTTTACGCGTAATTCTCGTTTCCTTTTCTTTCTCTCTTTTGCCCTTGTCCCAATTTCAGTTCCACACCACCGATGCCAAAGCCGGCATTTCTATCAAAATTATAATTTTATTTTTATTTTATTTTGGTAATATTTTAATAAAGGGTTTGGATTTATTTTGGAAACTTTTGAGTTTTGATTTTATATATATATATATATTTTTTTTTATTTAGGGGAGGGGAGGGTTTGGCTTCGTGATCTCTCCCTTTCGGAGGAGAGGGAGATGATTAGGCTTAGCTTTTTATTTTTATTTTTTATTTTATTTTAATGTTGGAATCTGAGATGGGCTGGTTTGGGTGACAATTTCATTTGAGGTGCTTCTGTGTTTCATTGTTATTGTGTGTGTGTGTGTGTGTGTGTTACAGAGTAAGAGAAGGAGAGAAAGAATTTGAGAATGAGTTGCTTTTCTTGCATGAGTCCTCGAAAAGATGTGCGCAGGGTCGAAGTTGAGAATGGCACACGGTCTATCTCTCGCTTTTCTGCTGATTCCTCAGGTCTTTCTCTCTTTGTGTCTCACCCTTTATTTGTTTTCAAACATTTTGCTAATCTTTCGGGGATATGAATTTGCAGGTACTAGTGGGAGAGCAAAGAAGGACTCCAATTATAATGGTATGAATATTCAACTTTTTTGCCTTTTGCTCTCAAATTTCATTTTTTGGTTTTAATTCTCTGTTTACTTTACATTGCAGAGAATGGGAAAGGGAAACAGGGTTTGAATGATACTAAGGGCAGCAGCCAGAAATGCAGCGCGGCACGTAGCTTTACATTTCGCGAGCTTGCAGCAGCCACAAGAGGGTTCAAGGAGGTGAATCTAATTGGGGAAGGGGGCTTTGGAAGGGTTTACAAGGGCCGCCTTGAAACGGGCCAGGCAAGTTCTCCAATTGGGATATAACAAGGCTTGTGGATTCTGATATTTGCAACTATCAATTCTGTTTTGTTAGTGAAACCTATGGATGAATTAGACCCTTAGCGATATATATAATTAGGTTCCAAGGCATGGCATTTTACATATTTGGTGTATGTTTCAAACAAAATGACATAGTTTGGTAAAAATATCTTCTTTCATGTTAGTTATTGAAATGTTTTTTTTTTTTTTTGGGAGACAGAGCTCTCTCTTTTCCAGTTGTCGCTCTTTTTTCGTATCCAATTGCAATCTTTGTGAAATTGTTATGTGGAGTATTATATGATGCTAGATTATGGATGGCTGAATGTATTGGAATTATTTGGTATTTATTTAAATTATTTTAAATAAGCCTTTGTATGGAAATAAATTTGTTATTACCCATCCTGCTCTATTTTAGAATATGGATTTAAGTTGAATTAATTGCTAATGTTGAACATGAAAATCATCTGGTTCCATAAGCAGGTTGTTGCAATTAAACAACTTAATCAAGACGGCCACCAAGGGTTTCAGGAATTCATTGTGGAGGTTCTCATGTTAAGCTTGTTACACCATTCTAATCTTGTCACCTTGATTGGCTATTGTACTGATGGAGATCAAAGACTTTTGGTTTATGAATACATGCCAATGGGTAGCTTGGAAGATCATCTCTATGGTGAGTATCTCAGTTATGAAGTCCTGCTATATATCTAGAAATTGTTTTGCACTTTCCAAATGATTTATTTTCCTTTCAATTCTTCACCTCCAGTTTAATAGAACTTTTTAATCTCTAAGACGTACATTGGCTAAAAAGCTCCGTCTTTTTATTTTTTTTATTTATATTTGAAATAGTAGCATGACATTTTTTTTATAAATACTCCAGTACTTTGCTATATTCCTTTGTTGTCCAGCACCCGACATTCTTTTTCTCCTGACTGGAAAATGTCTTTCTTGTCAATCTTGCATATACTTTATTTAGGATTTCTACCCATTTTACTTATCAAAAAGGTTTTCTCCCCCTTTTATTCATTAGGCTTTGCATTTATTGGGCAGTGTTTAATTGCAATGAGCTCTTTTTTTGGGCTGAAAATTTTCTGCAAAAAGATCATTGTTAGTAATCAGCTAGGTTTGTGTCTGGACAAGCTTAACGATATCTAGGTTATTGGTCTTCATTCTTGTTAAATACATGTAGGAATCATAAAGTTTCTCACATACACACATGTGGAATTGGCCTTATTGGAAGTATGATGAAAGGCTTTTGATTGGTTCACTGCTAGAGATATCTCAGTGGTATACAAGTTTATATGGAGATCTAACCAAGGCCCCATACCAGAGCTCTTAGTCTTAGGTATAAAATTTATTTTTCAAAATTGGAAATGCATTTGAATGGGATTGCAGCATTTGAATTGCATGGTTTAACAACTTGCATTGCAACTTTGAGTAACTTAGTCCAGTTGTGGTGACCATGGTTTCAGTATTTGTCTTTCAGATGGTGTCACTAACACTTGGTGTTATTCCCCTAATTAAATTGAGTGACAAATTTGCAAGCAATCTAGTAGAAGTTAGTTTTACTATAAGTTACTTTGATTGACTGGACTGATGAGGCACCTTCTGTACTCAGATCTGGACCCTGGCAAAGAGCCGCTGAGTTGGAATGCTCGAATAAAGATTGCTGTTGGTGCAGCTCGGGGCCTCGAGTATCTCCACTGCAAAGCAAATCCCCCTGTTATCTACCGTGACTTGAAATCTGCAAATATCTTGCTGGACAATGACTACCATCCAAAGCTCTCGGATTTTGGGCTTGCTAAACTGGGACCTGTTGGTGATAATACTCATGTTTCAACCAGAGTGATGGGAACATATGGTTACTGTGCCCCGGAGTATGCAATGAGTGGCAAATTGACTCTTAAATCTGATATCTATAGCTTTGGTGTGGTTCTTTTGGAGTTGATCACTGGCCGGAGAGCAATAGACACCACTAAGAGGGCTGGAGAGCAGAACCTGGTTTCTTGGGTGAGCTAACACTCTCTCTTTCTTCCTCCCTAGCATTTCAGTATGCATCCCCTCCTTCCCCCCCCCCCCCCCCCCCCCCCTTTCCAAAAAAAAAAAAAAATTGCTGATATGTCCAAGCATTTGTAAGGCTGTATCATCTGATCTTTGTTCCAAGCAATTGGACTGATTACGAGTCCAGTTATGTTCCTTTTTGGTGAAAAAAAATGCACCTGTTGGAGTTATGTGTCAAAACAAAAACATATAAAGTGCAATGATATTGCTTGATTTTCTTTTCTTCCGTAATACTTGTTTTTCCATTGCAGTCTCGCCCATTTTTGAAGGACCGAAGGAAATTTGTCCAACTAGTTGATCCTTTATTGCAAGGGCACTTCCCTGTTCGTTGTTTGCATCATGCAATTGCTATTACTGCAATGTGTATCCAGGAGCAGCCAACTTTCCGCCCGCTTATTGGTGATATTGTCGTAGCTCTTGAGTACTTGGCCGCTCAGAGCTACACCTCTGAATTCCATAATAGCAGCGTCCGCAGTCCCCCGCCTCAATCGCCTTCAAAACCAGACCGTGATGTCTTTTATCGGGAATCAGATTGTAGAACAAGTTCAACTTCTATTTAAATGTTGTCAAGCAGAAGCTGCCAAAAACGCTTTGATGAACAGTAAGGCACCAACTCACTAATATTGGAACTTGGCATTGTTAGAATAATGGTTAAGTGACTAAATTTATCCTTTCTTATCAGCCTAAGCTTTTGAGACAAATGCTAGTTTATCCTGTTATCAGAACAGATAGTCTTGAGTTCAAATCATGTCTCCAACCAACTCCCATTTAAGTTAAAAATGCCACATTATTGAGGGAGTGTTTAGGCTCACACATGAAGGGAGTGTTAGCATAATGATTAAGTGATTAAATTTATCATTTCATAGCAATTTAAGCTTTTGAGATTAGTGGTAGTTTAACAAGCATTATTTGGTTATGGAGCGTACCAATAAGAGGAACTACAGAAGTTCATTCTTTTTGCAAAAGCATATATTAGGAAAGCTGCACGCATGTATTGCATAGACACTGCAACCAACCCTCCAGACTCACCTCCTAAAAAGACACAAAAAAGATAAAGAAAAAAAAAAAAAAGCTTTTGATTTCTAATTTTTTTTTGTTTCCCATTATCTTGTCATGAATTATCTTTTGTTACAAATTTATTTATTTAAAGGTCATCATTTTGTTATAAAACAATCATTCATTGAGAGGAGCAGAAATGGATTAATACAAAAGAAGAAAACATTTTTCAGACCTCATGTAAAGCTTTTGCAAAAGTTTTGCCTATCTTTATCTTTCCTTTAGCACCCTTTGTAATTATAATCGAAAGAAGTGTATTTGGCATTTCACCTTTAGCAAAAGTCTTAGTCAAATTTTTCTTTCTCTTGGCATCTTTTTCTTTTTCCTATGTTAACTATAACTGAAAAAAGTTTGATCAGCATTCTGCTTAATCTTCCTTTCCTTTTTGCTTTCTAACTCAGTGAGGGATACTTTGCAGCATTTCATTTGTGGTTTCAGATCATAGTTTAGTGTCCGTATCCTCTTATATTTGTTACCATGTCACCCACTGACATGTGTAACTTATCAATTCAAAAAAAAAAATGCTACCATGTCACCCACTATTATAGGTCTTCTTTGGTCATTGGGCACCAATTACGAGGTTATGTGCTGTTTCAGAGGGGAAAAGAGAGAGAGAGAGAGAGAGAGAGAGAGGAAGAAGAAGAGGGCACTTGATTGATTCACTTTCACAATTGTGCATATAGCAGCAATCCCTCCATCCTATATGTGTGCGTATATGAGTCATAAGAGTCACTGAGAAGCAGCACTTCCTTTATGTGAACTATATCATGAGTTGGGGTTTGTCAATGATAATTTAATAAGCTGCAACCCAGGCGGGAGCTTAGTCTACTTAAAGTAGTATCAAATTGGCATTCTAATGACTGCCATGATGTTAATATTGAGTGTATGGTAGTTATCTTTTCCTCGATATAAGGAAAGCTAAAAATACTTCTCATATGTTTTAAGAAAGGAAACCATTTTTTCCATATTCTTTAATTTTTCATGTTCATTGAAGAATTACAATATTTGCATATCTTATTTTCTCTACGCACATATTGTGGAGTGGTATCACATATTTACACATGCAATTGTTATTCACATAAATTTATTAATATCATTTCTTTCTTTATGAATAAGTTACACATACACCTAGTAAGTCTTAAACCCACGACCTTACTCTCCACCTCATAAATTACATTTGAGTTAGAACTCATTAGCATGAATTTGCTATTATCATGCAATAAATAGATAGATTTTTGAATTCTTTTAAGTGCAGATTTCATGCTGCACTAATATTGATATAGTAACAACAGACAATTATAATTTATCTTCAAAAAAAGTTCATCTTCCTAATTTATTTTACTTTGATGTGTCCTCACAAATGCAAATTATGTTTCTGAAATTGTCAAAATTCTTCTGTAATTTAAATGGAGAAGATGATGAATCTGCATACTGATATGTGTGCTTTGTGAAATGTTCTTGCAGGTGTGCTGCCTTGTCAAACTCTGAAGAAAGACATGTTGAAATCAGTTTTCTGAATGTAATATATATATATACATCTCCAGAATCCACATATCTATGTATGCTTTATGTATATATTCCGGTTTTGGAGTTGGTAGTTTTTTTGGATTCATTGAAATTGTTAGGTTCTTATGATTGGCTGAGGTACATAAATGACGGGGAAAAGAGTCCTACACCTTGTGCAGTCGAAATTGGAGCCAAAGTTATTGAAACGTGGAGAAGCTTTTACTTGTTTTGGACCTTGCTAGTATTGTGATATTGAAAAAGAAAAAAGAAAAAAGTTTAGAAGTCTGGAGACAATACAAGGTTTTCCTTTTTCTTGGAATATATATTATAAAGAAAAAAAGAAAAGAGATTTCGGTTGCTTCTTTTTTAGTTAGCATGTTGTTATGTTGATTAATAAAGGAGAAGAAGAAGTTAGCATTTTGTTTTGTTATGGTGGAATAAGATTGAATGTGAACATGGGTGATTGTCAAGGTATTGCTTAAATCTGGTAGGAAAAACCGCCCATGGTTTCTCTAAATATCGCACTAAGTTGTATCTACTTTATAAATATCCAAAAGACGTGTGGGTTCTTAATTTGTCTATAATGGAGTGGGAAATCCGCAAAGCGTAGTACACGATGGGTTAAGGCTGAGGGCAATCGAAGGCAGTCAAAGCAACCCAATCAACAATAAATTAACAAGAACCAATTTTCTCGTGGCATAGGGACCATTGCCACTAAGATCAAATGAGATTTGAAATCATAGATGCCATACTTCTTGGATGGTTCATGTGTCTAATATCCAGCTGTGAGACCACCGCCCAGTTGACCTGAGCAATTTGGGACCTCAAAAAGGATGTATCATATATTTATTCCTACCAAGAATAAAAGAAATTATCTTTTCAACGAATCCAGTGAGAAACCTCGATAAACGATGGAATTTGACCCATTTTGTTTGTCCCAGTCCCAACTCCAATTTGACAAAAGGGGGAGGCATTATGGGTTCTAGCTAATTTGGCCTGGAATATTCCGACACAACAATTATTTGTTTGGACAGAACGGTTGGAGTTTCTGAAAAATTGGCCATAGTTTCTTGAGACACATTTGAGGTTGAGGTTGAGGTTGCAAAAAGACTCCTTTGGACGCTGGCAAGCAACACTGTAGTGGAAATGATAGCGTACAGTCTGGACGGCATTACCATGTTCTCTCTAGTTTCAGAACTGGATATCGACTCATTTCCCACCAAGACGCCAAGTGTGGTCATTTCGTACAATATAATAATTAAACTAACAAAAGGAAAAATAAATAAAGATATTATCAGATTTTAACTTTTTTAATCCTTCAATGCTAAGCTACCTACTATTTTTTTTTTTTTTTTTTTTTTTTTTTTTTTTTTTTTTTAGTTATGATAGAATTTAAACCTATGGCGTCCGCTCATGATGATTGCTCTTATCATCAGGCCAAGATATTAATTGATTTTTGGTGTAGGTAGGATTTGAACCCAGGTCCCTTGCTCGACGACAAGAGATTTTACCAGTTGAGCTAACTAAAACCCACAAACTACCTACTAATTTGATGGTCATGCACGACTGCTACTTAGAAATAAATACATGCCACCTTATATATGATACCGTGGACTTGTAGGTCAAAAAGATTTTGTACTTTTTTTTTTTTTTTTTTTTAAGTAAGAATAAAATTTATAGGTGTAACCTGATTGAAGACCTAAAAAAAGACTTGGAATTGTTTATTCAAAATGTGCTTCTGATTTTCCTCCCCCCTTGAATAAAGAAATTCATTAAAAAAAAAAAAAAAAAACTAGAAATGGGGGAGGGGTGTGAACTGTGAGGAGGAAATGAGAGAAAAAATTGAGATGGGTGAGAGGGGATGTATGTGTGTGATGGGGGAGAAGAAAAAAGAAAGGGAGGATGGTACATGGGTGGTGGGGAAAAAAGAGGAAATAAAAAAGGAAAAAGAAATGGAAAGTGGAGTTTATGTGTATGGTAGGAAAAAAAGGGGAGTGGAGAAGAAAGAAGAAAAAAAATTTGAAAGGGAAAAAACTAAATTGGTTTTATTTGTATGTTCACTTTGTTTGGTATAAAGTGTAGAATTGTGAAAATTTATTTAGAGGATGTTTATGATATTTTTTATCATAAATGGTTTTTGTATATCTCTATTGCATACATAATACACATTTCTTTATATTTTTTTATTAAATTATTCAAATTTTATAAAAATGTGTGCAAGGAGATGTGCACAAATCATGACCTATTTTTTTTTATTAGTAGACATTAATTTAAATCACAACGTAATACTTTATTTCTTTATTACATTATTAATTTTGTATTGGTAGTAAATGTATTTTTAGTCTTGTTTTGAGATATTTAAAAAAATATATATATTTATTACATAATGTATACTAATAATATATTATTTAATAAGAATAATGCATTCTTTAAAATACTAACAAAACATAATTCCTTTCAACATAATCACTTCTTATAAATAATTTCAATATTTTACCAAACGTATTATTTTCAGCAAAATGTATTATAGCAGGAATGCATTCTCTAAATAAAAGATCCAAACACAGGCTAAGTCAATGATTGGCCAGTGTTTGGCTATTGCTTTTGGAAATAATGGTCTCCAATCTCCATTGCCAATTTACAATGCCTCTATCCAACCTTTTCTTGATATTAACATTTAACACCACTTAGGCTTTTATTAAACCATGTAAAGGGGTTATCCGCAAATCCCAAATCTCAATAATTTCGTGTTGCTGCATTAAACCTCAAAACTCTCCATTAGCACTTAGCAGAGCTTTCGGTTTCCCAGCACACTTTTCCGCTTGATCAATGAAATGATATTTCATCATTTTAAAGTTTATATTATTCCTCAAGATTATAAAAATGCGACTCCAAGGGCTTGTTTGGTACGTGTTTTCGTTTTTTGTTTTGGTTTCGTGATTTTTTACTTTATTGAAGTTGGAACTTTAATCCTGATTTGAATTCAAGATTGTAAAAAAAATTCTGTTTGGTACGTAGTTTTGGTTTCAGAACTGAAATCACAATTTTAAAAAAAAAATTGTGTTTGGTACATAGTTTTGGTTTCTAGACTTAAATTTTATTATTATTATATTATTATTATTTTTTTTTTCTTTCCCCTTTTTTTCCCCACCACCCACGTACCCCCCTCCCTCCCTTTCTTTTTATTTTTCCCCCACCAGGCACCAGACATATCCCCCCTCTCCCATTTCTGTCTTTTTCTTCTTCGGTTCTTCCCTCTCTGATCGGTGCTGGTGCACAGCCAAGGAACGGTACCGCGTGCTCCTCTCCGACTCGAACTCCTTCACCTTCCTCTCCGCCTCTTTCTCTTCCTCGCTCGCCTCCGTATCCGGCGCCAGCGCCGGAGGCAGCTTCCTCGCCAGCGCCGGAGGCAGCTCGCGCGGATCCTTCGAAGCTTCCGGGCCGGAGGCAGCTCCTCGTTGAAGCTGGGCTTGGTGCGGTCGGGTTGACCCGATGGAGTCGAAGCCATGGAAAAATGAATTTGGCCGTGAATTTGGCCGTCAGAGAGAACACTTAAGATTATTTTTTGCATTTCTGTTTGTTTGGGTATTTTTCTGTTTGTCTTCAAGGGTGAAGTGGCCGTGAAATGGCCGAGAGGAGAGAGAGAGGCAGAGAAGCAGTGGAGGAGAGAGAGAGAAAACGGGAGAAATGAATTTGGTGGGCCCAGCAACGGTAAAAAATGGGACCCACAAAAAAATTGAGTCCGGATTTGAATCCGGCTTGGATTAAAAAACAGCTAAAGGGCTGAACTCAAACTTGCTATGGGACCCACATAAAATTCAAGTTGGGATTTGAATCCTCATTTAAATCCTTTGTACCAAACATAATTTTTTGCCGTGGGACCCGCAATTTTCTGGATTTGAATCCAGAATCACGGATCCAGTTACGTGTACCAAACACCATCCAAGCTTTCTGAATTGATATTGGGTTTTCATAATACTAGAAAGGTTCTATTTCTTATTACAAAGTAACAATTAGTAAAACTTGGAATTTATAAGTGTTATATGGTTAAGTGATTAAATTCACCATATACCATCTCCTTAAGCTTTCAATATATATAAATGATAGTTTATCATAGTATCTAGGTAGAAGATCTTTTATTTAGCAAAAAAAATAGATGGTCTTTTAAAAAATTAAGGTGTTTGGACCCCATTTATTGAGGAGTCTAAAGACTCTAAACCCACATGTGAGGGAAAATATCAAAATAATAACTAAGTCATTAAAATTGCTATTTTCTTTTAGTGTAAGTTTTTGGAACTAGTATTTGTAACATATTCATAGTTGTAATATGAAGCAGTCATAGAGACTTGTAATTATTTATTCAAAAGGTGCTATTGTTCTATTTCAAGAAGCAGGGTGTTCATTACTTAATAATTTTCTCTCTGACCCAAATAATAATAATAATAATATCGTCCACACCCAAACGTTAGAGGGAAGTTGCCTGGGCCAACATTGATAGGCAGTGAGTATTTGTTTGATTTAGCATTAATATATGGCAGGCAGAGTGAAATCTGATTGGGATGTCAATTATTGTCTGAAACGTGAATTACAAATTTAATAACTTAGGAAGCATGAAATTGACTGTTATCTGGGTACTTCTCTGTACTATGATCTTTTTTTTTTTTTTTTTTTTCTCTCCCCTGTCACCAGCATATTTGCAATAAAAACTCACAACTCACAAGGCATGAAAAGTGACAACCTTGTTTTCAATTGTTCTCAATACATGGTACATGGTTACAACTCCATCCTGTCAGACCATCATTAATAATCTTAAACTGAAATTTGCAATATATGTATATCTGTGTGAAGCCGGACGGAAGATTATATCATAGCAAAACTATATAATTAACCTCATATTTAGTATTTTATTTGACTTTAAGAAATACTCATATAGCAGGATATATACGTTGAATCTTTGACATAGGACATTCAAGACTTGGTCATATACTCATGTCTCATTTATTACCTAGCCTTGCTACTTGCTAGCTAGCTAGCTCGCTTTGGGTCTTTTTCACATTCATCTTGCTCGTTTGAAATGAAGGCCAACCACCTCCTCCTCTATATTCTTTTCCAAGTAGTTTACTAGTTTGAAGGAGAAAGAAAACTAGATGAGACCCATTAAACATGTCAGAAATTATGTTGCTTTCAAGGTACCTTAAATATCATTTTTATTTGAGAGGAATGACTGTTGATGAGGTTTTTATTTTTTTTTTAAAGAGAAGAAAATATTTTAGAAAGAATAATAGAATATAGTGGATGGGATCTTACAGCTGTAGCCTGTAAGCTTCAATCCCTTTTGATTAAACTATTTTAAGAGCTAGAATATTACTTTGGTTGAAGTTTATTATCAATGACTTTAAATTCCTGAATTATATAAGATTTCATTTTCACTTCTTTAAATTCACGAGGAATCTAACTGTGTATGAAAAGGCAACAAATGACGTTGACTTCCTTTCTGTTTCGGACTTGGTATCTCTGTATGAACACTCGAACAGGGTAGTGTATGCAAAAGTCATGTTGACTTGTCTTGCGACTTTGTCACATGATGCATAGAATGAGAGAGAAGAAAGGGGAGACTTTAGCAAAAAGAAAGGGGAGACTCATCCAACAATAAATAAAAAATATTCAGTGAGAGTAGTATTTGGCCATGAGAAGGTTCTATCATCGCTATATGCCCCTATACTATTTTATTTTATTTTACTTATCATACTCGTCAAAACCATATGCAAGTTTTAGCAACAAAAGAGAAATGCAATAATTTTAGTAAGATTAAGGTTCTTACATACGAATATACCTATAACTTTTTTATTTTAGTGATCATAGTCAAAAGACTTAAAACCTTATTCGATTATTGATTGATATTTAAATTTAAGCTTTTTTCTCGGCCTAGACTTTTTTTTTTTTTTTTTTTTAAATTCTCACAATTAACACAACATATCAATCTGGCCATATCCGATAAGATGTAACTATAATTAAATGATGTAGTATGTGCAACTAAATGCAGACTGCAGGTTACTTTTTTTTTCCACGCGAAAAACATTTTTACTAATTTTGTTTCTTAGTCTTTGAACCTTTTAGCCAAAAACAAACATTTGACTGGAGAACATTCAATTTCCAAGTCTAGGATAAGGTGTTTCATGTTTCCACAAGTAGGATCCATTTTGATGATTTTGATCATTGCCATAAGGATTTGGGTCCCATATATCTAGATGAAAGTAAGTAGAAAGATCAGGAACTTTGATTACGTCAGAAGTGACATTTTTGGGTTTAGAGTTTAGACAAAAAGCTCGTATAAATAATTAAATATAGATATTTGGATGGGCCCCTTCTTCTGGAAATCTACGTGCAGTGATTGGTCTTTGTGACACGCCCTTGACTTTTGTGGTATCTCTCTTTTATTATAATTTATATGGGGACATCTCTCATCAAACCCGAGCTTTAATTCCACGTTTAATGTTCTCTCCCTTTATAATTTAGCACATATTATGGGCAAGAAAAAATTATAAGACGAGGTGGGGGATAATAGTAACTAGTAAGCGACATTAACAAGAAAGAAAGAGAAAGGGAGAGAGAGAGAGAGAGAGACAGCAATAAAGAAAGAGTCCAAGGAGGAAGTCCCAATAGTTTTCTCTCTTCCTTAGCTATTTCTTGGCACTTTCATTCCTCCTTCCTGGGACTTGGACACCACACAATAGTACATAAATAACTAACTTCATTGAACCGTAGATAGCCCAGAAAAAGAGAGTGATCATCATGGGAAACTGTTTCGGAGCTCGTGTAATCAACCATAGCCCAAGCACCACTAAACCTCCAAGCCCAGGTACTTACCCTATCAATCATTTTCACTTCTGAATTCTTCATTTTCTTATTATTATCTTTTTGATTTAGGTTAGAATTATGATTAAATTCATTATTTGCTATCAGTTTAAACTTTTAGAAACTAATAAATTTGTTGATTTCCAAGACAACATGCAAATTAATTTGATTCATACGTACGTCTTAATACTATATATATTTCTATACTTGGGTTGTTTAAGAATAATTCATATTCAAAATCATAGATAGTTTTAATAAGCATTTTAAAGTTTAAAGTTTTTGTGAATAAGAAGAATCATCAAGAACCAATAGCAAACTAAGCCTGTGGTCATCAAGAAGCATCAGCAATAATGGAGTCCAAAACGGCAACGTTGAAAGCAGCAAGGTGGAGGAAAGTACGTGTCAACAGAGCGGCAAGGTGATAACACCAAATCTAAAAATGTTCACCTTGGCAGAGCTAAAGAGTGCCACCAGAAATTTCAGACCAGACACGGTGCTAGGCGAAGGAGGGTTTGGAAGGGTTTTCAAAGGTTGGGTCGACGAGAACACCTATGCACCATCTAAAGTCGGTATCGGAATGGCTGTGGCCGTCAAGAAATCCAACCCTGATAGCCCTCAAGGCTTGCAAGAATGGCAGGTTAATATTATTATTTTTTATATTTTTTGTTCAAGTTGAATACAGTACGTTGACCTGGAAATTAAGACTATAAATGGATGATTATGTTTTATGAATAAGTCCTACTTTTCTAGTTTAGTTAGGCAATTCAAAAGAACCGGCGCCGTTTTTATTTGCTTATATAGAATAGTGCTTAGGATTGGTGTTTGTAAGCTTTTGGTGGTAAGAAAAGAGTTATCATTGTTACCAAAAGTCATTAATTACATCTTATACTTGGAAGGCCCATGTGCGACATGTTTTTCCATACTTTGCGATTTTTGCATGATACTTTTGTATTCATACTATATACTATCTAATGAAGTTTCCTAGTTGCCCACGTCCAAATGAGCATGCCAATCTTTTTAGAAACATCGACTGAGCATTGTTAGATTTTCCTTTGGATTTGCTCATATTGGCAGTACTGATTCTACATTGTGCAGCTATATATTGTACTACACCCTTTTGGTTCTACTTTGAGAAATTGATATGCTATTATCAGTACATTGCACCAAATTCATTTTCACAAGACTTAAGGACACAAGTTTAGAACTGCTATGGATTATTTTTCATTCATTATTAGGAATGCTTCTCTAGTTTTATGTGGATTATGTTCTGGTTGGATTTGGTCTATTTCATGTTTAGAACTGTTGTTGCAACTTGCAACTATGCTGTGTGTTGTTGTAGTAGCTATGATGCGAGAGTTTTTGTATGGGTGTTTTCTTAAATAATATCTTCTGTTCATCCAAAAGAAAAAATGCTATGATATTTTACAATCTTTTCACAAATGGTTAAAGTAACAAATTATGATTGGTAAGAATATGACTACCCACTACTATCACTTTTTTATGAATAATTTCTTACTTCAACAAATTGTAAAATGTCTATGAAATAAGTTACCTATATAGATTTACTCATTTCACAAACATATATATGCCACAAAAAAAGAAAAAGAAAAATCTGAACAATATGCATATGCCACGTGATTTTTTCTTTCAGGGAATGTTTTAGCTTTATTAAAATCTATGTTTATTATCACCAGCAGTTTATATACAGTTTTTGGAAGATTTTTTTTAATTACGATTATATTTTTACACAATTTAATTTTTAAACTAATAAAATATTCTCACAATAATTGCTAATATATGTTACAATAAAATTATTTTAGCCCTTGAAAAAAGTGCATTTTTTTCTCCTAACTTACAAATTCAAAGGTGGTGACACACACTTATACTTAACACATTTATGAGACGAAGAGATGATTGCTATCACATAAACACAATAAATACAAGTTAATTATCATGGAAGTGAATTAATCTGTTGATGGTGCTGAAGTTGATTGCATGTATTTGTGGTTACAGTCGGAAGTAAAATTCTTGGGGAAGTTCTCTCATCCTAACCTGGTTAAGCTCCTGGGCTATTGTTGGGAAGACAAGGAATACCTCCTTGTTTACGAATACATGCAAAAGGGAAGCTTGGAAAACCACCTTTTCAGAAGTAAGAAGCATATATATATATATATATATAGATATATCTACACCTACATATAATATTAATAAAGGAAATGGGGTTTTCTTTGCATAAAAAACCTTGGAGAAGATTAATTGGCTTCATTTGTTTAACTCTATGTTGAATTAATAATAGGAGGTGCAGAACCACTTCCATGGGATACAAGGCTTCAAATAGCAATAGGAGCAGCTCGGGGCCTCGCGTTTTTGCATACATCAGAAAAATCAGTCATCTACCGCGATTTTAAGTCATCAAACATATTGCTGGATGGGGTAAAGCTCCTTTTTAATTGGATTTTGAGACCACTACTTATTCATTGCTTGCTTAATTTTTTCTTTAATTTTCTTATTCATTCCAGGCTTTCAACGCAAAGCTCTCTGATTTCGGACTAGCAAAGTTGGGCCCAGCAAACGGTAACTCGCATGTGACAACGCGGGTCATGGGCACTTATGGCTACGCAGCTCCCGAATATGTTGCAACCGGTAATACCATATTTACAATTACCTAATTTTTCAACAAAGTAACAAATTTAATCTTCCACCATACATTTTTTTTTCTTCTTCTTTTGTGAAAATGATATTAAAAACATAGTTATTGAATTCAGACCGGTTCAATCAGTTGGTTGGACTAGTCATCTAGTGTCGAGATCAACTTTAATTGGAGAATGTTCAAAGTATACAACTCAGTCAAACCAAATGAGGTAGTAATGATCTTTTCAACTAGGATGGGTATTCAAGAACCGATTGAATTTTTTCATTTACTCCAAATTACATGTACGTTTTCACATCATTTTCAATGATAAGATTGCTTTTGCGTTTCGTGACTGTTATGGAGAAAGATCATAATAAATTGAAATGGTTTGAATTCTACTTTTTTCTCAAAATCTTCCTTAACTGAATTCTCTCTATTTCTATTTGCATTGATTTTAATATATATATATATATATATATATATATATATTTTGTTTATTTTGCATAAAAAGAGCTCAATAGTTGATATTTGTATTAATCGTGTAATTATGTGTATATATTTTAATTGTGCATAGGTTATATAAATCTGTCTGTTTTGTATTTTAAAAAGTGAGTTTCCAATTTTAACCTTTTTTTTAATGAAAAAAAAATTCTTAATTTTAAATGACTTTATAGTCCAATAGATGATGATCCATTTGGTTGAACTAATGATCCTATAACCTCAAGTCTAGGTTGGACTGAGGTCTAGTCCAAATTTAATAACTATGATTTGAAGAAAATATGTACTAAAAATTATCCATTATTGATTAGGGAAAGGTATGTGGGAAGAGCTTATTTTCGTTAATTTATTTATAGTTTTATGATTTTTTTAAGTATAATTATACTTTTACATAATAAATAAAATAAGATCTAAATAAACTCATCCAAAAGAATTCTAAGAAAATAATCTTAAATACAAATTTGCCAAGTTCACAATTTATTGAGGTGTTAACATAAATTCATTATTGATGCTACTTTTGTTTCTCATCAACAGGCCATTTGTATGTAAGAAGTGACGTATATGGATTTGGCGTGGTGTTGCTGGAAATGTTAACAGGCATACGGGCCCTGGACACCAATCGGCCTAGTGGTGAGCAAAACTTGGTGGAATGGGCCAAACCTTCTCTGTCGGACAAAAAGAAACTGAAAAAGATAATGGACCCAAGGTTAATTGAAAAATACCCAATGAAAGGTGCACTTCAAGTGGCTCAGCTAATACTAACTTGTCTAGAATCTGATCCAAAAATTCGTCCATCCATGGAAATAGTTTTGGAGGAGTTGGAAAAGATCAATGCTATTAAGGAAAAAGTAAAAGAGACAAAACCCACTCCTAAACATGTTCCCAATAAACGACGAGAGGAAAAGCATCAGCAACAATATAACTCTCGTAGGTCTCCAATTCACCCAAAGCAAGGTCTTAACCGAGCAGGAGTTAGAGGCTAGATCGCTCTCACAAATGTCTTTGGTGAACTGCATGAGACAACTATATATATCTTTTTTCTTTTTTAATTTCTTGGACTTTGTATGCAGCTTTAAATTTGGAACACGTCCAACCTGTCTTATAAGAGACCTGGTCTCATGCCATACTCAGGGGGGTCGGTATTTTGTGTAAAGATAATAGATCTGTATCATTTTGGTTTATGAAGTAGGCCTTTATTTTTGGTAGTTAAGGCCTTTTTATTTATTTTAATTATCAAAAAAAAGTTAAGGCCTTTTTATTTTTATTCTGTATCTTGTCCATTTTTAAGCTCCAATCATGAAGTCCCTCCTCGTCAACTAGGTCTATCACAACGCAAATCCCCATAAAATCGAGACCCAGCCGATGTTTCCAATCATTGCTTCTTTATTATTTTTTTCAAACCATTTTTTTTTCTTTTCTTCTTTTTGAAGTAGTGTCATTAAGAGAAGGTAGAAATATAATGCTGGATCCTAGTAATTAATGTTGACACAAATTATATATTTGGTTTTTAATATTTGAAACAATGTGCAACTGGTTCTTATCGTTTTAAAAATAAGAACTACTAATTTAAATTGGATCCTGTTAACAAATGCCCTTAGGACAATGGTTAAGGAAGTATTTAATGCTTCCATTTTATAGGAAGTAGTGAAGTTTTAATATTAAAATAATACAAAAATAACTTTTAAGGGTATTTTAGTCTTTCTATATATTATTTTAATATTAAAACTTCACTACTTCCTATAAAGTAGAAGCATTTAATACTCCTTAACCATTGCCCTAAGGGCACTGGTTAACAAAACCCATCCAAATTTTACTTCTTAAAGTTTTAAAAAATTTAACGTTATTTGTTCTTATTTAGAAACAATTAAAGCTCTTTGATTATTAACTGAGCCACACCCATAGGGACATCCCTAAAAGCCTGCTCCTTCGGATTAGGCTAAAACCTAAAAGTGTTCCAACTAGGGAATCCACGGATCAAGTCAAATATCTATACTTTGCCCATTGCCCACAACATAATATCATCATTTCTCAATTAATCTCTTACTACTCTCTCCACCCCTTCATAGATCAGTAGGCATATTTAATCAATAAAATTACCGATACAATATGGCTTTAAAGATGGAAATGGATATCATCGTAATCACCAAGGAGTGCCGAAATGAATTTGGTTAGAGATTAATCAAACTACGTATTGAATTTAAGAAAAAACATAATGAAACATGGTATAAATTCGAGGTTTTTTTTAAAGTAATTTCCCTTTACTTTTATGTTTTCGTATTATGGATATGTTGACCATTTTCAAATACCAACATTCCTATACAGGCCCAAACAGGCCAACTCAATGGTTGAGTCTGGCGCCGGCCATAGTAGCTGTGAACAGAACACGAGCATGATTCATGCTTTGACAATAGGTTCCATGTCGGCTCTTCGCTTTGGGGAGGTCACTGGGTTAGTGTGTAAGAACCAAAGTTATTACAACATTTGCATAAGAAAAAAAAAAAAACAAATTATAATCATGGTAGTTGTGTCCCCACAATGTTCCATTTTGACAATGGATTTTTCTTCCATCTTTTTTCATTTAAAGTTATGATAGTATTTTCTTTTTTGGGTCCTTAAGAAAAAAACAAATTATAATCATGGTAGTTGTGTCCCCCACAATGTTCCATTTGACAATGGATTTTTCTTCCATCCTTTTCATTTAAAGTTATGATAGTATTTTCTTTTTTGGGTCCTTGATTAATGAGGTTTCTTAATTAAATCGACTTAAGCGGCTAATAGAGTACCATACATTCCACTTCCATGTGCTCCATGGAAATATCTAGCTCCAAGTCATACTAGAGGCTATTCATAAAAAAAAAAAAAAAAATCCTACTAGAGGCTAAAGAGTTGCTATTAATAGAGCAAGTTAGTTTGATTTATCTATTTGTAACAACTAGATGTATTTGCATTTTAAACATCCAGTTTGCATTTGTTTTCAAATATCTTGTATTTATTTTATCTTATCTCAACTCTAACTTATCTTGTATTAGTTTAATAAGTTTTAAAGGATGTTATATTAACGAGAAAGATTGTCTAAGATTTCACATAGAATATTGGGTAATTATTTTCTTTAATTATAGGCATGACACATGCATAATGGTGGGAAAACCTTCAATATAAATTAAGATGTTTTCATTATAAACCATATAATTTAATATAAAATATATGTGGGTAGAATGAGAAATAGACCACAATAAGGATTCTAACAAGCACAAAGTATGGATGTCTAACGACTCATCGGTACGGGTAGAGAGAGAACCAGAATTTGAACTTGGTGAGGGCAAAAAAAAAAAAAAAAAAAAAAAATAATAATAAAAAAAAAATCCAAATTAACAAATTATCTAAATATTAACAAAATACCAATGAACTAATATCAATTTCATCAATTTCGATTTTTCAAAATTTTGTTCGAGGATTTTCAAAAATTGGGATATCAACATTAGACATTGGCAACGATGCATCATCAATATTTATTTTTTGAATTATTTGAATTTTTTTTTTCAAAAAAGTCCAAAATTGTAGTTTGACTTTATCTCAAATCAAATCTACAAATCAAATATAATATATATATTAATATATTTTATTATATGTCCAATAGTCTTTTAACTAAAAAATTCATTAAATTTTCTAATTAACAAAGGAATAACAAAAATGTCTCACGACCCCACAAACCATAACAAAATCAATGTTAGGGATTTGTAATGTTTTCCTAAAGCTTAATTTTTATTTATTTTTAATGTTTTTCTTTGAGATGTGATGGGTCAGATTAACAATTTATTTTTTTGGATTGTATGGCTCATTTGTGATTGTCTTTGGAAAAAAAGACCAAATATTAATTAATTATTATTATTTTTTTTTAAGAAATGATTGGGGCTATGGTTCTCACCAATCACTACATGGGTCCATCCCTAGGTACGGGAATCTATTCAAAGGAAATGAGTTACTCCATTAAGCCTCTGACCAACTAGAGGAGCTTGTCAAATGTATTTCGAATGTTAATTTAATGAAGGGTTATAAAGTCAAATGTATCTCGAATATTAATTTAATAAATGGATTCACAGAGTAAAGTCAAAGAAAAATTCTAGAGTAACGGGATGATGAAATGCATCCTTTTCTCTCTAGTTTTAGGGGGTATTTTTGAGGTTATTCTAGTAGAGATTTCTAAGTGTCTTCCCATACAATTAGGCATAAAGTTTGACAATACGCCATTCTTTCAGGTTGCATGGGGATGGCCCCTGTCGCATTGCATTAAATGCAAACGATGATGATAGATGAGTTATAATAATAATATAAATTGGATTTTGTTAACCAATGCCTTTAGAGTAATGGTTAAGGAGCATTAAATGATTGCACTTTACGAGAAATAATGAACTTTTAATATTAAAATAATAAATAAAAAGACTAAAATACCCTTAAAAGTTATTTTTGTATTAAATGGAAGTATTAAGTGGAAATATTAAATGTTTTCTTAACCATTGTCCTAAGGACATTCGTTAACACGATCCATATAAATTTATGTAGACGCTATTTTTAAGTGGATGAGATCAACAGTTGAGTTTCGAGGTAACCATATCAGACTATTTCTAGCCGAAGGGTCATAGTCAGGGACTTAACGGTCAGTTCAAGAAATTGGGTTTGAATAAATTAAGGATTATAGTTTTGGGTTGTACCTATTGGACTGGGCTTGCTCAGATTGGACCTCATGGGCCTACCCATTATGGACTTGTACGTTGTTTCCCATCCATGTATGAAAAGAAAAAAAATAAAATAAAAAATAAAACATTTGCATGGGGCTAGGCTATCATAATTAAATGGTTTTGTTATTGTAAACCCCGTCGTAAAGCTCAAATTGCCCGTAAAATATAATTATAAATCCATACTTAATAATTAGCTCTAAATATAATTATTAATTAAGTCCAAACTTAATAATTAAAATTTGGTAAACGCAATTAGAAATATGATTCCACATGCAGCACGCTTTCCTCCACGGCTCCACTGGCCATGCTTTAGTAGGAGTGCTGTTTCTCCATAATTTCTACTAAGATTAAAAGCTCTCTGACATATTCCACAATAGTTGTGGACCCCTTTGTGGCTAAACAGATGGGCGTGAATTTGAAGCGCCACCCGTTGTTTAACTTTAATCATGATTATATAATGATGAATTGATGTTCTTAATTAATGAGGTAAACATGGCCAAGATCTTTTTGGGTCTATGGACTAGATGTATTCATATATTCAATATTGCTTCACTTAGCCTCAATGCTAAAATCCCATAGGGGTTCTCCACTTCTCACTTGGTCCAAACTTTTAGGTCTAGTAACTCTAGCTAGTTTCATTAAGAACAGATTCTTTCTTTACAATGTGAGTGCAGACTTCAGATCGAGTTCTTTATAATTTTCTATTGGGCCATAACTTTTTTGTTCTTGCCAATGTTTTGTACTTTTTGAATAGAGCTGGTTCTTCTTTTAATTTTTCGATGAACTTGGTTATATTCTGTACAACACATTGCATATTTGTCACCCAATACTCCCAACTCCCAATATATAGAAATGTGTTTTTTCATTTGAAGAATTTCTATACATGAATAATTTTGAAGGATTAAAAAAGCCAATTTTAAAACAGACGTGCTTCCAAACATCCTTACTGTACTGTTTCGAACATTTTGTTGATTTTGTAATGATTAACATATATAGGCCTGTGAGTCTGTGACTTTTACTGACAGAGAAACTGATCAAGGCTCAAGGCTCTATCTAAAATATTCAGAAGCACAGAATCCTAGTCTAGTCCTCGGATCTCTAGCAACTGCATGGTACAGACTACAGACTGCGTAAGTGCATATGCAAGGGACCACTGCCAATACACCAATACACAAAACCAACTGCATAAGTGCATATGCAAAGGATTGGACTACCACTATTGCACACTTGATACATTGAATTGATATTTAACTGTGAATTATAATACCAAAAGTAATAAGGACCTTCAATTCGTCTATTTTTTATGTATGATGCCGATAGTGCCAATGAAAATGAAGTTTAAAAGTTCTTGGTAAGAAGGGCTGCACTAGGGTACTATACCACCAGAGCCGGAACCAACATTTCCTTCCAAAAAAGATAAAAGAAGATTGTACAGATATCTACATCAGTCATCTACATCTAACATCTACTCATTAATTGTTGTGCAATTGTGTATGGTTAACAATGCTTGGCCGGCTCGTGACTGAATAGGTATTTTTGACTCTTTGTGAGGCCTAGAATTCAACCACGATGGACTAAATCCTCTATCCAAAAATAAACGAACTGCTTCGGACCTGGGACATGAAAACTTAAAAGTACATAGGAAAGAAAGGGGGCAGTTGCAGACTTGCAGTTGTCTTGATTGACATACACATGCATTTTCTTTTCTTTTAGTTGATATTAGTCAAATTTGGCACAGTAAAATATGCAATGGTCCCTTTCTAGCTAGCTACACAACAAATAAAAGGACAATATATTCATGAAAAAAAGAAAAGAAATAAGAGGACAAATGATGCGCTGTGGACCTTTCGAATTTAATTGTCCTGCATTCTATTTTAGCTAGCTAGCTAGCTAGTAGTTAAGAATCCAAAATTGGTTAATTTGGTGCCGCGGATTGAGCTCTCTGTTGATTATGTGTGGTAACCAGTAACCAGTAACCACAAACCATCAACATCAATGCCTCCCTCGTTCAAAAATCAAATGCATTTCGTGAAAAATAATCCACAATGATTGCTATTTTTCAAGTTCTTCACCAAATAAAAACATCATGCTGGATGCCTCATTAGCAAGCTTTTTTCATCCAAAATGGCTGTTAAATATAATTAAAAGTTCCTTTCATTAACGGTTAATAACTTATTGCAATTTATTAACAACTATTTCATAGACATAACTTATTGCAATTTATTAAGAGGATAAGTTGTGAGTAATGGATAATGAATTTTATATGAATTTATCCTAATATTATTTTTATTATTTATCACACATAATTTGTGGTCTCAATATACAAATTAAAAAAAAGAAAGAAAAAAAGGTGTCATTTTCTATTGGCTTTTGTGTAAACTGTATACATGTGGACTTTGAGTTCACATAATAGCTGTTCATGGCTCATTTAAGATCACATGAAAGGCGATGATAAATTAAGAGTATGTACAAAAAATCCCCCTGGCATTGGCACTTTTGACTTCACAATCACATTGTGAAAGCTTTGAGAGAGAGAGAATCTGCTTTTAAAAGGCCATGTCTATGTGACTATGTGTAATTGGCGTGTGGCATTTTGCATGATCGAGGCGTGGCGCCGAGGGTGATGATAACATCAGATGAATGACAATGATGACAAAGAATGGGGGGTCTTACAAACTCAAGCCCCAAAAGAGGCTAACCCTGCAGGTGTGTTGCTCTCCCATCAATGGATGAGTAAATATATATATGGATTGGTGGCCTGGTGGGTGTCTCTTATTCTCTTTAGTCTTAAGGCCCCCACATCTAGAATCTCTTCTCCAATGACTCCGGTAGCCCCTACCATCACACCAACCATCATTACTCCCACTTACTTACCCTCCAACTGCTATTCACCCTATTTAATGTCTCTTTTAATTCTCGATCCAATTGCATCAAACTTTATCTATAAATATAAAAATCCCGTCCCCCGAAATCATACTATAAGCTCAAAATGATTGATAGAGTGACTACTACTACTACTTTGACTAATTTCTCCTCATTCTAGTCAAAACACCCAATTGGGTGATACCTTTCGTTTTAATTTCAAACAAAGCAAACAAAAGAAGAGGATAAGATCGTTCCATTTTGTTCTACTTTTCACACCTCGAATATAAGCTAAAAACACGTGTAAGATTACTAAAATGCTAAAATCCAATAATTAACTGCCCTATACCCACTTAAACAGTGTTCTTTTGAGTCGCTTCTTTACCTTAATTAAAACCACAAGGAAGATTTATTCATATGAAAGTTTTGACGTTTAGTGCTAGTTCGAGGAAAATTATTGCGTTGGGGGAAACTTGGTTGATCCTTTTCCTACATACTAGCTCCTTGGTGACTGTTAAGGAAAGATAGCAATGAGATTGCTTTTTGGAATAAAATACGACACAAACAATGAGATTTCTCATTGAAAAAAGTGAATACAAATAATAATCTGCCAGACATGGTCCATATTGAGTTGACGATGATGAGTTTTAGTTGCCGTGATATATAAGATAACTCTTATGATTTCACTACCCATGTTTGACTTTGCATCATATATATTTGAAACCGCGAAGAGTTTTTTACAACGATTATCATGAACCTAGTTCATCACCGTTTTACTTATACAAGCTAGGAGATCTTTTCTCATTATATATCTCATTATTTTCTTTTTATAATTATTTTTCTTCTTTCTATATAAGGAGTGGAATTACTAGATTGATACATCTATATCTATATTATAATGTAAAACCGAAGCTTTTTTGACTTTTGGTTGACCTTATAATATTATGCCACATAAGCTTTTGAGATTTCACAGTTTTACGCCTTATTATTTTAATATATATATTTTTAATTGAATTTAAATTTTATTCTATAATTAAACATCTCATTAAATCTTGACACATTATATTTTCTTTAATAGAAATAATATATTATTCCATATATATAAACATAATCATAATAAATGTCTAATTCTATAATATATTTCATAGATAAACACAATAATAATAAATGTTTTTTAATAATTATCAATTTTCATATTATTACAAAATATAAAAGACAGAAAAAATCATATTTAGACCAATAATTCTTTAGATTCCATTTTAAGTAATCTTTCCGTGCATCACACGGGTTTGCGACTAGTATTATATAATTGCCTGGACTTATTTGGCTCAAAATGGCAACTGTGAAACCGACCCATTGTGAGAGTAATGACACATATATATACATGTATGAGGGGTCAAATTAGGAAATTTTTATTGGAGAGACAAATTCAAGAACTTTTTATTTGGGGGACAAGTCCAATTCTTATAAGTTAAATATTTAAAATTATTAATAATTATAATATTATAAAGGGTTTTTAAAAACTTTTGCAGGGACCAGTAAACCACAACCCCCACCCTTGGTTGTGATTCTGCCCCTGCATGCATATATAGATTAGGTAAACGATAACATATAGTACTAAAAAGGTTGTGCGAAAGTCGAGAAAAGTCTTGGTTTGAACAGCAAATTCGTTTGAGCAAGGGTCGAGTAAAGTATCGGTTTGGCTATTAAACTAGTCTCTCGAGACAGCACAAATGCTAATTTTAAATGGTCATATCTTTCTCATTTGAAATCCAAATTAGTTAAGTAAAATTTGTGTCCAATTTGAAGTTTTGATGTCTTCCGATGAAACAAGTTTCACTAAAAAATTTGTTACGATATAAAAGATATGGACAATAGATTATAAACTTATGGTCTTTGAGTTTGAGTAGATTCTAAATCAGACTCAATCTTAACACAATTATATTGATACAACCCAAATGGAACTATATTTCGGCACTATAATTTGCCGACACAAGCATGAACCCTAACAAATATGGCTCATCATTTTAATTTGAATCTCTTAAATGATGGGATACCTTGAGCGGGGCATATTATTGTTTGATGCGTGAAGTTAAATGACTTGTTAGTAACAAGTAAAGTGAATTATGTGCTTATATAATTGGAAGTGGTTTTATCTAAATCAAAACCTGAACGAGGAAATTAGAAAAGAAGATAATTTTATTGTATTAAGTTTGTAAAAATCTGTAAAATGGGTTTGGTGGTTGATCACTTCTTAATTGGTGTCAAGAAATCTCCTTGGAACAAGGTTACAAGGAACTAAGCTCTATCTACAGTGTGTGATATATTGTGGTCTAAGTGGCCTGCTTAACGTCACAAATCACAACTATCCTAGTCTTGTGTACAATCATGATCCTGTGAAGTGGCTTGCATATTTAAGCAACACCATCGTAGTGCTTCTTTTGAACGGCTAGAAAGGCCACCCCTCCCGAGTAATAATAATTCCAAATACCATGATCTTTGGCCACCACTAAGTCACTTTCAATATGATTTAGATACTAATTCAAGAAAAGATGGAAAGTGCTTCCAAAAAAAAAAGAAAAGATGGAAAGGACACTTAATTAACAAAAGAAGGGTAAAAAGAATTGGTAGAATCTCCAATTTTTCTGGTGCTTGTAGAGTTTATTTAAGAAGGACATCTCGTTTCTTTTGATTTTATTTTTGAAAATGAATATAGAAACGCCTTTGGTGAACATTGGACTAACGAGTCGAATTGTGTCGAAATTTCGAAGGCTTTATTATTTATTTTTTAAATACTACCATACTTTTTGGACCGTTTTAAGCTTGATATATAAATGAAAATAAGAACTAAATTTTACATGTCAAGATCTTGCATATATTTGTAATGTGTACATCACAATCACGATGGCATGTGTCTTTTTCACTCACCAACTACACCCAGTTCCCAGCCATAGCCGAATTTGGATTGCACATCTTGATTTACTCTTATGTGCGTACGCGCTTCTAGTTTGTCTCTTTTTGTCCATGGAGTATTGTCAGCAAACACTTTCAAAATTCATACCCTACCCTAAAATCCAAATCAGTTCACATTACAATAGGTGTTTGTGAGGCTTATCATAATATGTTTTATCCAACAATTTGTGGATGAGCTTACCTCACACATCCATTTTTTTTAGTATATATATATGGATGGTTGGGTTCAAGTTATAATTTGTGTAATTTTAAGCAATGGATTGAATAGTAGAGATCATCTTATTGGCACGAAAATTGAATTGCATTTTAAGAATATAGAAAATGTGTAATTCAACATTTTTTGTTTTTTTATAATTGTTGGGGAGATAACATTTTAGGAAGATTCCAATTGAGGCCTTAATATGACATATAAGGATAGCACTTAACCCATAAGTTCAAACCTATGGATTTGGGCTTGATTATGTTATATTAATTCTTTAATTTCTTTAGTTTTCCCTATGAAAGACTTTCACTCACACATATATAACTAACAATAACAAGAAGTGTGCAATTTGAATGAGATAATTTATATGAAGATAATTTTTTTTGATAATTATATATGAAGATAATTAGACAATACTACTAAATCAATTCACATATGTATGCACTTGGGTGTATTGACTATTGCGTCGGCCCTGTAAAATCCAATAGCATGAATTCAAGAATCCTGTAATTCAATTCCATTAAGAAAAAAAAAAAATGTGATTTCATTCATGTTTGAAGTTAGTGTAACGTATATGGAGAGTTGTGACATAGTATACATAATGAGAAGGAGACAATTGTTTTGATAACACAATAGCGTAAGTAACGCTTCCTTTATCCAAAAAGGCAGGAAATGACTGGAGCATCCTCAGTCCCATAAGAATAAACACACACTATCCAAGTTAAGTTTCAACACGACAATCGAATAAAAAAAGAAGAATAAAGAAAAATGAGCAGACAAACCAACCGAAAGTAAGGGTAATTTGGTAAATGAGTCCCGCGTAGTGAGATTTAAAAAACAAAATAGTTTAGAGTAGAAATTAGAAGTAAATAATTTCTATTTTATTATTATTATTATTTTTTAATCACATAGGTATATTTTGAAGATTGGGGATCGAACCCACACCCTCATAAGAAGTTTTTGGAAAGATTATCACTGATCGAATACCCAAGTGACATAATTTCTCTTTTATTCATTACATGACATGTAAATAAATCATTCACGAATTTTAATGAGTTATATAATTTTTTTAAAATATATATATGATTTATTTATTTATTACGTAGGTGAAAAAACATTTTTTTAAATTGGATTGGAAAAGTATGTCCAAACCAGAACGGGATGGATGAAGGATAGAATTTAAGTGCCAGCGTGAATGAGAGTGTAGTGCGACAGCCATCTCAGTAACTATAAATACGGATTTGACTCTCTGACAACTTCACGATACAATTCCCCAACGGCTCGCTTTTTTATTTTTATTTTAACTCATCACAACCTCTTTCTCCCTCTGATATCTTTCTCTCAGACAAAGATACAGAGAGGGACGCGTTCTTCTCTCCCAAATGGAATTCTGGAGCACAACAATGGGACTTCTTCTAGGCTGTCTCGTCTCCCAGGCAAGAACTCCCTCGATTCTCGATTTCCTTTTTTCTCTCTTTTTACTTTTTGTCTCAACTTTTCTCTTTTTTCTTTTTGCTTTGCTCAGCATATGAATTAATCAATGAATATCAACTTCTTATTTTACATCGTTCAATAAAACCAAAAAATAAAATAAAATTGTCTCGGCGAAACTATCATTCTAAGAAATTTATTTCTTTATTTTTCTCGTAGTACAGTTTTTAAATTATATAATAATTTGGAAACTGAATTTTCTCTTATACGTACATATTCTTTTATGTGTGTGGCTAATCTTGTTGAATTTGCAAATTTCAGCTCATATTTACACTATCTATAGTTACTGCGGACATCTCTCATACACGACTTCTTTTGACGTCCACTGCCACATCAGGGTGATTTTTTTTTTTAATTTTTTAATTTTTAATATTCAAAATTTATAATGCATAAACTGAGATTTTGGTGTTGTTTAGTGAAAGGCATTCTGAAGAGTATTGTGCAATGTATGACATCTGTGGAAAACGCAAGGATGGAAAAGTATTGAACTGTCCTGTGGGTTCCCCTTCTGTCAAGGTATTTCTTACAATTCTCCACTGCCATCTTAGCTTCTGCACTGCTTTTTATCTATGTATGTGCTTATTTTACTTTTTCATTTCTTTGCTCACTTTTCTATCCAACATATAATAGTGTTGTTTGATCCCTGTTTTGGTAACATGGTAGGTAGTAGGTAGCACTTTACCTTACTTCTGCTTCTCTTAGTTTCAAGCTTTTTAAACTGTTAAGCCTCTAATTATCTGATATGCTTCACAGCCAGATGAGTTGCTTTCATCAAAGATCCAAAGCTTATGTCCTACGGTTACTGGCAATGTTTGTTGTACAGAAGCTCAGTTTGACACATTACGAGCACAAGTCCAGCAAGTAACTTTTTTTTCTTTCTTTCTTTATTTCATATTGGATGTCATAATTCGTATTTCTTACTGGTTGGGAAAGCCTAATAGTCTTTTTTTTTATTTTAATTGTCCATACTCTATACTTGCCTGATGTTTCTTATAGTTTGAATAACAAATATCAACTTCTCTAGGATTATGTTTTCATGTAAATGGCACTAGAATTAGAAAGTGTTTTGTTTTTCATAGATACATATGAACTTTGATTTGAGTTGAGTGTCAATGAAATATTTTGCACATATAGCGCACTAATGTTTTTTTTATTTTTTTAAAGTTCATTAATTTATGCTGTAGGCACATATGCCAACAGTCCATATGTTACTGATTTCATTAATTGTTTAGGACTTGAATATGAGCCCTGCTAAGTTTCTGAGCTCCTCTGATATTGTTGTTCTTTGTGCTCTTTCTTTACAAGCTTTCCAGCATCCCTGAAATGATATTTATTATATATATGTTTTACATTTATACTTTCTTGCAGGCGATCCCTTTTCTTGTAGGTTGTCCAGCGTGCTTGAGAAACTTCTTAAATCTGTTCTGTGAGCTTACCTGCTCTCCGAATCAGAGTTTATTTATCAATGTGACTTCTGTTTCCAAGGTCAGGATCCTCACTTGTCATTCCTGACAAAATTTAAGAGGGCTCTTGGTTTTATCATTCTGGCAAAGTTTATGTCCCACATAATCCTCAATTATAAAATTACATCAATGGAAATTTAAAATTTAGAATTCAAATTAGCACTAATTTTGGTGTTTGCACCAGCCCCTCATCATGGAATATTGTTGTCCATTAATATCTGAAATGTAGAATAAAGTACAAATTCTATTTGCGACAAGTACATCTTATAACTTCAATTGGATCCTGTTATTCATAAATGGTTTATTGGTACCTACATTGAGTAGCCAAAGCACATAATCTTAACACCATTGTGTAGCCCATATCTAATGATACTCTCCCAAGATATAATAGTGATATATATGAGATATCTGGTCTTATTATATATCCTCATAGCTTCCCATTATATCCTTTTCTTCTTCACTTCGATATCTTTTGTTGGATACCAGTTTGGAATTGCTACAGCAAATAAGTGTTTAAATTATATATTCTCATTTGATGAGGTGATTGTTATATATACACGTGTGTGTGCATGTCTTATTGGAGATAGACACATAATGGTGCATGTAAAAGTTTAACTTTATTTATGAATCTTATTACTTTTTCAGGTTAATAACAATTTGACCGTGGATGGGATTGATTTTTATGTAACTGACACTTTTGGTGAAGGGTTATATGACTCCTGCAAGGATGTAAAGTTTGGTACCATGAATTCTCGAGCTCTAGAATTTATTGGTGCTGGTGCTCAAAATTTTAAAGGTAGTCTGAAATTACGACCTAAGTTCTCTCTCGCTTATGCGTACGTATGTATGCAATGTTTTTCTGCTGTAGTGGGAATAGTTATTGAGACTTCTACTGTATGAATCATGTTTGTGAACATAAACTTTGTGATAAGTAAAGAAAATTCATTAAAAGAGCAAAGGGCCACAATCCAAGCATACGCGAACTTTCAAAGGTTGTCCATGTCTTTGCTTACGTGAGAATGGCTTGGCCATCATCTATAAACCCCACCTTTTTTGGAACAAACTAATTTTTTCAAAAATTTCTATTGGATTAGAAATTTGTGCAACTTCTGGACTATTTTAGCCCTGCTGAAATTCGTAAGTGGATGCTCAATTAGTCATGATTACCTGTATCCTTATGCCATCATATTTTCAGAGATACTAAGCATGTATTTTTAAATCTTCACTTCTTAGAGTTAAGTGTAGTATGGTGCTTTCCAATCAGTTTTTCCATTAGTAGTAAAGGTATTGATATATGAAAGTTCTAGTTTATACCTTTACTGAATACACGGTCCCTAGCTGTTACTCTCCTTATAAGAATATTTGGTCTTATTAGTATCTCTTTTAGGATCACAATTATTTTTGGATGGCAGTGTTGCAGAATGAGATATTCTTTGGTGAGAGAGTTGCATCTAAATGAGCCCAAGAATTGGTTGGTACAGATGGAGTAAATGAAATTATTTATTCTGGCTATATTATAGATCCAAATTGGGAGTACATGACTTTGGGAAAAGAGGGGAATTGGAGTCTTATATGACCAACGAGGTTTGAGGTTTGAGGTGATTGCTTAAATAAAAAGAGGCAATTTTGAGGGGTTATGGGGTTTTTTTAAAGGTAAATTGCATTTTCCCCCCTTTATCTATTAGGTCTGTTTTAATTCCCCATTTTATCTATAAAACCGAGCAATGTCCTCCTCTATCTATTGGAAATGTGTAACTTACTCCCAACCGTCTATTTTTCTGTTGCACATTTCCAATAAATAGAGGGGGATATTGCTCGGTTTTATAGATAAAATGGGGAATTGAAGCAGACCTAATAGATAAAGGAGGAATAATGCAATTTTCCATTTTTTTTAATTTTATTTTTTAGGTCCCCATGACTAGGAAAGATAGTTGCTGATGGCTCTTTTTGTTTTTCTGTTTCCCCCCCTTAAAGTGATAGCTCAAAATTAAGTTGATAGAAAAAACCCACCTTTTTTATTTTCTTTTCTAATATGCATGTCTGGGATTTTAAAAGAAACTGGAATGTGTTTTTATTTATATATTAATTTATTTTCTCATTATTCATGCTGTATTCTAGTTGTAGTACTTACATTGTAATTCTTGTTTTGCAGAGTGGTTTGCTTTTATTGGTAGACAGGCTGAGCTTAATGTGCCGGGTTCACCATATGCCATTAAATTCAATTCAAATGTAACTGAGTCATCTGGAATGAAACCTATGAATGTTTCTATTTATTCATGTGGTGATATTTCATTGGGCTGCTCTTGTGGTGATTGCCCCTCATCTCCAGTCTGCTCTAATACAGCTCCTCCTGCTTCCCACAAAGCGAGTTCCTGTTCGGTGAGAATTGGGTCTCTAAAGGTGAGAGAACATATGTACTTAGTTCCTAACCTGAGCAGTTGCTTTCATCTTGTTAGTTCTAGATGCAAAACTTTGTAGGAATTCTTATGTTTTGGAGTTGTGTTACTTTCTATAACATAGATGGCTTTGCTAATATGGTTTCCCTGTTTGCCAACTGCAGGCCAAATGTATTGACTTTGCTTTAGCAATCCTGTATATCACATTGGTTTCTATGTTTTTAGGATGGGGTTTGTTTCATCGGACAAGAGAAAGGAACCCACGTTCTAGAACAAAACCATTTTTGAATGTCAGTGATGGTGGTCAACTCCATTCTGTTAACAGGCGGAAGGATGAGCACCTCCCTATGCAGCAGGTGCATGCTGATTTACCTCTCATTCCTAATGATTTAACTGTCATCCCCATTATAGTAATCAAATTTAATTATTCGACTTGAGTGTGAGGCTCATCATTCATTAGCTTTGGCTAAAAATGAAAGAGAAAAATAATTCGCTGGCATTGTCCAAAATTTTTGGGATTCTCCTGGAAGAGTGTGTATACAGACTCAGTAATTTGGAGTTATGGTAGCTCCAGTTCGTCTCTGACCCTTTGGGAGTCTTTACTATGTTTTCAATATTAATTATATGAGTTGATATATGGGTACTGGATGTCCTAATCACTGGATCAGAAGTAATAAGAGTTAAGTATACAGTGAGAGCATGGGCTAGCTGACTTATTGCCGCCCTTTACTTGTTAAATCTATTCTTCCTTCCCTATTTTGCTGTTTTTTTTTTGGCCTCTCAAGCTCTACCTGTTGACTATAATGTCCCGTATGCTGTGGCCGGTTTGTGAAATATGTTTTTTCTGCCACTGAAATGGTAATGTTCTTACAGGGGTTTCTAGTATCCTGTTGCCTATAGTGAATCTTATAGATTATTTATGTTGTAGCCTAGTAAAAAAGAGGGAAGGGTGAGAACCTGAAGTCACCAGCCACATTCTTGCACATGCATCTTCTTCCTCCCCCCCGGCCCTTTTTTTTTTTTCCTGGATCTTATTTTGTCTGAATTTTGAAGAATTAGTGTCAGCAACCAACATAAATTCTTGGATATTACCTATAAAAAAATAATTTATGCTCCATTCCCCCACCCCCTTTTTTTTGTTTTTTGTTTTGTTTTACTATATGTTCCTTCCATTTGTAGGCTAATCTAATGACTTGTTTTTTTAATTGTCAGATGCTTGAAGATTCTCCTCAAATTAGAAATGGGGTCCAACTTTCAGTTGTGCAAGGATACATGTCAAACTTTTATAGGTTATTGCTGTGCCATTAATGCTCAAATTGTTACAGTCAGAATGATTTTTGACATTGTGTATATGTTTTCATGTTCAGGAGATATGGAACATGGGTTGCTAGACATCCAACCTTAGTTTTGTGTTCATCATTGGCTATAGTTCTTGTGCTTTGTTTGGGTCTAATCCGTTTCAAGGTGGAAACACGGCCTGAGAAGGTATGATTTAGCACTTTAAGAGCTTTGTTTTTTGTGTTGTGAATCCATTTCGCTTTGCTTCCTGATGCCTTGTTTAAGGCCCTATTGTGGGTTTCCATTGTAGTCAAATTTGCTTGAAATTGCCTCTTGGAATTATGTCTTTGTGTTTTCTCATCATTGCACTTCTGCTGTAGTCAGAATTCAACTTTGCTCTTCAAATTTATTCATGATAGGAAAATAGTTTTAGTGTAACATCAAGAGCAATCATCTCATTCACACTATGACACATGGATTCTCTTGTACATCTTAATCTCCTTGGAATGATTATGCATGAAATGTTTTTTTTTTTTTTTTTTTTTTCAATTGAAAGTTCCTATGTCATTTCACTACTACACCTATAGCATGCTCCTATTTCTAGTTCCTCTGTTGGGAGTGGTTGTTTTTACTGTTAAATGCAATATTTTTGTCTTGTATTTGATGATTATAGCTTTAATAAATATAGGGAGAGTGCTTGGATTTTAAAACCTTTAGTGGTGTTTTATACTAAAATATTTTACAAGCCTACAAAGGTTTTTGTGCAACTTTTAATGAGAATCATTGTAATAGAATTTGAGAAATCTTAAATATTAAAAGAATTCGGAAACTTTGATGAATTACTGGGAGAGTGTTTATGGAGATACTGCTTAACAGAAAAACAGTCTGCGGAGATGCTTATACAAATTTGGGAGTCATGAATGAAAAAATTACGAAGCAATTATGAGAAACAGATAAAAAAGTTCGGGGGCATTATTGTCGTTGGAGAGAGTGGATTATATTTTATTAGAAGCCACTATAAATTTGGCATATTACAGGTTTTGTTTAGTTGTTTCATGAGGCTTTCCACTTTCAATGCAATCAGTCTTAGTATGTTATTGTCACGACCATATATGTGTTGCCTATAAGTGTCTCAACTGTGATTTGTTGTCTGTTTCAGCTATGGGTAGGGCCTGGGAGTAAATCTGCAGAAGAGAAGCAATTTTTTGACAGCCACCTAGCCCCTTTTTACAGAATCGAACAGGTTCTACTTAAAAATATGCATGTGTGTATATACTGTATTTATTTTTCACCTTATCATCCTTTCATTAGGTTTACAAGGTAAATACTATCTTTAAGGCCTTAAAAGCTAAGGCAACCAAGATCCTGTATTTGCTGGTGCTGTTAACGGATGTTGCCTGCGAATGGTTCTTATCATGTTTGAGGGCATAAAATAGATATGCCCCTATTATCTTATTTCTTTCCTTTCATGCATTGTCAGAGAATAATACCTGTACAACAAGCTTTTTTCTTTTATTGTGGTCTTTTTCGTCTGGGGGGTGGGGTCATTTTCCAAAGAGTAATATACATGGGTCTTATGTGAGTCAAACAGCATCATGGTAATTTACTGTACTAGTTGCAAGTTTTTTCAGATATTATCCAATACTAAGAGCATTGGTAAAATAGTACTTGTGATGTGATACAACATCAGAGGGTTGATAAATTGAGACTAAAATATCATAGGATTTGTAGTATTTATTCAACTTTTGACGTGGTTAACGGTTCTTGAATTTTTTCTTTTTCCAGCTTATATTAGCTACAACTCCAGATGCTGTGGATGGCAAATTACCAAGTATAGTGACAGAGAATAACATTAAGTTACTGTTTGAAATACAAAATAAGGTATCCGTTATGGTATAGCTTTTTAGTTGTAACTAGGTTATGTGACTTGCAGTGGACTCTGATTAAATTTGCAAATATTTTTTGCCTTCAATTTTTTTTTTTTAATTTATTTATTTATTTGTAAGCGTGGTTAAAAAATATTATTTTTTCCAATATTGCTAAAATTTTTCAGATTGATGGAATTCGTGCAAAGTATTTAGGATCAATGATAAGTCTCAATGATATTTGTATGAAGCCACTTGACCAGGATTGTGCTACTCAAAGTGTTCTGCAGGTAACTTGTTTTGGGTATTGTATACTATGCATTGTACCAATGAAGTTTTCAAAACCTTCTTTTCTTATTTTCATGTTATGCATTTTATATGTTTGTTTTAACTATATTTGTGCTGTGTGCAATTTTATGCACTTCAAAGGAAGTCTAATCCGATTATTTTAAAGACATGCTATTGTCATGCCTGTGCTTTTCTGTACTTATGTCTATGTCACAAGGACTAGTCTATAAGCCTTTTCTTTTCTTTCATTTATTTATTTGTTTATTAGGTCTTGTTGATATGCATTAGCAACGATTTGTATCAGACATGAATTGACATTGCCAAAACTAATATTTCATTTTCTTGTTTTAAATTAAAAATAAAAAGTAGCCATTTTCAATGTGTCGTTGTTGGGCATGCATCTGACATTGAAAGTCTGTTCTCTTTTTGTGGTGTAATAGGAACATATATCTATTTTACAACTTCTTGTTGCATCTTGCTAACATTTCCAACTATTTTACAATCCATCTTTGTTGAAGTGATGCATGATATTGATTCTTCATTATGGCTAGAGCACCTTGATATTTGATGCCTTGAGAAAATTTGTTTTTAATAAATAAATATATTTCATGTCATGTAATTAACATGCTTTTTCCTGCTTTTTTTTCTTCTTGGTGACAGTATTTTAAGATGGATCCTGAAAATTACGATAATTATGGGGGAGTTGAACACCTTAAGTATTGTTTTGAGGTATGTTGTGGTAATTTCCATCTTCATGTTGTTGAAAGTTGGAGAGCTTGTTTCTGCTGTTTTTGTCTATTCTCACATGTCTGTAATTTTGATGAACTTGTTCTACCCGTTTGCTTTGGGCTTTTCATTTTCAAGATAAGCTGCCAGAGTCAATACAATCTTCTTAAATTTAAATAACAAGATTATATATTTGCTTGTACGGATACTTGGATTGGGGTTGCTATACTTGAGTGATAGTAGGCCTCAATGGTTTAGGTACTTGTACATCTGTTTCCTTTCAACTGCTTCATACTCACCTAATATCATGTGGATGGTGATTTATGTCTGAATCTGAAATTGTTTTCCTGTGAAAGAAATTGTCTTTTAAACACTTGTTCTTATGTCCAAAGTAATTAATATATATCTGAGCAGATTTGATATTTGTGATGTTGTATAGTGTTATAATGTGAAATTGATCAGCCACTTTTAAAATTATAAAATATTAGGTGCTTATCAGAAAATTAAAGAAAAGTATTTTCCTTCCTGAATTGGATGACCAGCCTCACATATGAGTGTGCTTAGGGTTTTATCCTTTCTGATCTTTTTCTCCCACTTGCTTGATCTATTACTTTTGAATTGATCCAATGGCTTTGAAGAGACTCTCTTTCCATAGCTATGATGAAAGAATTTTTTTAGCCTCATCTACTGATACTTATGTACTTTTATCCTTTCAGCAATATTCTTCTGCTGAAAAATGTATGAGTGCATTCAAAGCTCCGCTAGATCCAAGCACTGCATTAGGAGGTTTCCCTGGGAACAATTATTCTGAGGTAATCTTTCATCCCTTTTAAGTTGCAAACTTGATTGGATTTTTAGATCACTGGATTAGGAGGTTCCTCTGGGAACAATTATTTTGAGGTAACCTCACAGTGATATTTCCATGGCAGGCTTCTGCATTCATAGTAACTTATCCTGTAAACAATGCTATTGATAAAGAAGGGAACGAAACTCAAAGGGCAGTGGCTTGGGAGAAAGCTTTTATTCAGTTAGTGAAGGTTTGTTTGTTGTACTTGTGTCATTTCTGTGGTTGTTTCTTGCAATTGTTCTGTTCTTATGGACTTATCCACAATTTCTGTGTTTGTTGTACTCTCAAGTATTAGACTTATCCACAATTTTTTCACTATAAGAATAAGGAAATATATGGAATGCTATATAATTATTTATAAGTCCTATTATACCATTCTTATTATTGTGATCTTATTATTGTCTATCTGGTTTTTGGCAACGTTCTAGGTGATTCTTGCAGACTCTAGAGTACACTGTTTCCCCTTTATGTTTGTAGTTGGTTTTCATTTTGGTCCCTTAAGTTTAAAGTTTTTCATTTTAGTCCTCCAAGTGGATTGTTCATTTTAAAATTAAGGGACCTTACTGAAAACCACTCCAAACTTAATGGGGAAAAAGTGTACTTTAGACTTAAATTAATTTCCTAAAGAAAATGTTATATTTGTAATTCAATAATTGGGATTTCCCAAGACAATTAGAATTAGGGTTTCATTTTGTTGACTCTAGCCAACCCTAGGTGTTGACTCCTAGGTTTTCTATTCTTTAATTTTATTGTTGCCTTGTTTGATTTTGTCCTGTGTCAGTAATAAGTCATTAATTTTTTTAATGATTTATAAAGGCAAGGAATTGGATTGAAGTCATCTTCAATATGAAGTATATCTAGTTTGAATTTATGTTTATTCGAGTTAAATTATTCTAACTTATTCGCAAGACAATATAAATATGACCTCTAGTGATCGTAGCAACAAAGTTTAAATCACACAAGTCATGGTAGTCTATGATTAAACTTAAGATATGAAGATGGTTCTACTTTCTAAATGTAAACATACCAAAATTTTCCTTGTAACAAGGGAATGAATGAGGGTTATTAAGGAAACGATTTATCATCCTACAGGGTGAAATATGGTGAAAAAGGATTTATCTAGCTCACCCAAATTGTTTGGATAGTGTGTTTCTGTCCTTGATACCGTGCTTTAGGAAGCAGAGTAGCTGATTCTGAACTGTTGATATGATTTGATTATATGCATTTTCATGCATTAGCATTACTAGTTTGTTGGTGGTTAAAGGTTTAGACCTGCTTTTTCTCCATTTTTGTTGATCTCTTCTACTTGTTTATTTCTGTGTGATAGGATGAGTTGTTGCCAATGGTGCAATCTAAAAATTTAACGGTTTCTTTTTCTTCGGAAAGCTCCATTGAGGAAGAATTAAAAAGAGAAAGTACTGCAGATGCCATTACTATAGTGGTGGGTTTCTTTCCCTTTTATCTTTGAGTGTAAGAAAATTTCTTTGGAGGTATAACTTTCAAAATATTTCCAAACTCATTTATAATGAAACTCTTGATTGTATAGTCCTGTGGATGAGTTTCTTCTTTATTATTTTTACCGTCTATTATATTTAAATCTACTTTTTATTTGAAGATTATAATTACTTGTCTATATTTGCTATCTCATTTTGTTGCAGATAAGCTACCTCGTGATGTTTGCTTACATTTCTCTTACTTTGGGTGATACACCTCGTTTATCTTCTTTTTATATTTCATCTAAGGTATGGTAATCCGTGGTTTCAATGTTCTTCTATATCTTGATGCTTATTCTTTTTTGGAGCCATGATAGTGCTCTTTAGTTTTAGAAATGCTAAATTTTCCACATAGGAAGTCTTACCATATTTTTTGTATAATTGATATTATACAATGGCTGGATTCCAGGTATTGCTTGGTCTCTCTGGAGTTATGCTTGTCATGTTGTCTGTTCTCGGTTCAGTTGGATTTTTTAGTGCCATTGGAGTAAAATCTACACTAATCATTATGGAAGTTATTCCATTTCTCGTTCTAGCTGTAAGTTCCTACCCTTCCTGTATCTTCTAAATTTATGTGTTTGTCCTATTAATGTTGTGATTAGTGATTAAAATGTTCTTGACTGGAAGGAGACACCACCAGTCTTGTTTTTCTGTGCTTAGCACTCCATATTAAGAATGTCATATGTTAGTCAGAAAAAAAATTCTTCATTAACTTTTCACCCATATGCAGTTAACTGATTGCCCTTTTGTATCTATACAAGCAATTTTGGGTCCATCCTTGTAGTTGTATGGAGATCACTTAATGATTTGTCTGTTGTTGGTGATGAATTCCACCATTCCTCCCCTTTGTTCTGTTTAACATTGTATCTTTATATGGATGGTCTTTTGTCATATCAGGTTGGTGTAGATAATATGTGTATACTGGTGCAAGCTGTTAAGCGGCAACCTTTAGAGTTGCCTTTAGAAGGACGGATAAGCAATGCACTTGTGGAAGTTGGACCATCCATAACACTAGCCAGTCTTTCAGAGGTTTTAGCTTTTGCAGTTGGAAGTTTTATTCCTATGCCAGCTTGCCGTGTGTTCTCCATGTTTGCAGGTTAAAAACATTCATGCATTCTAATTTTTATGTGTTAAATGGTTTTTATATTTCTATTACTGTCATGATGTTTTATCTATGGTGATGTGGTCATTTCTTTAAATTCCATTTGCACATTCTTTTGCAGCATTGGCTGTTCTTCTGGACTTCCTTCTGCAAGTTACTGCTTTTGTTGCTTTAATTGTCTTTGACTTTGTCCGAGCTGAGGATAGGAGGGTTGATTGCTTTCCTTGTGTAAGAGCTTCTTCATCATATGCGGACTCTGATAAAGGTATCCTTGGTTATTTTATAATTTACGATTAATTGATCCATACCCTGATATAGTTTTTGATGCATTATCCTGATTCCTCGCACGACTGTAGATTGTGAAATAAATATATATATATATATATATGTATGTATGTGTGTGTGTGTGTTTTCTTTTTTTTTTTTTATCTGTTCATCTCTTCCTGTGCACTTTACCTAAATCTAATTGAAGACTATCTAATGGAAGTTTAGGCATTGGTCACACAAAACCTGGATTCCTGGTTCGATATATGAAGGTAATTTCTTTTTTCTTTATTTTCTTTCTTTTTTCTTTTTCTTTTTTTTTTTTTTTTGTTGTTTTGTTTTTGTAGAATTTTCATGGTAGTCATATCTTTTAAAGGTTAGATCAGTGATCCAGTTTTGTACTTAATTATTCAATGGAAAATACCCTCAATGTCTTAAGTAATTGATAACCCACATGTATGCTTAGGTGATAATGGTACCATGCATCTAATCCATAAGGTTCTGCCATGTCGTAGCCTCAAAAATTTTGTACTAGACTACAGACTCAATATTGTTCCTCAAACAACTCTTGATTTGTGCAGCCTAAATCATTCAATCAGTATACATAGGATCAACGGTAGGAGGGAGATCATCAGTTAGATACTAAACTTTTATCTAACTTTTTCTTCTACCAAGAAGAAAAACCTCAATAGCCTAGTTCCATTGTGCATAATTATTTCCATTAAAAGGAATCAAAGTAATAGAGAGCATATTAGAGGAGACAAAATTAGGTTGTATACCCTCATTGAATTCCAATTATTCCATTACAGCACTTGATTAAGACAAAGAAAAGTGAACTAGTGAATAGGGTGTGGCTCCCGTGAGTAATTCTAATGCTAGAATAATGATTAAGTGATTAAATTCACCATTTCTTATCAGTTTAAGCTTTTGAGACAGTTGATAATTTATCATGATATCAGAGCAAGTGATCCTTAGTTCGAACATTGTCTCCACTCTACCTCCCATTTAAAAGTAAAAAAATCCACGTGTTAGGCCCTACTAATTAAGGGGGTGCTCTGGGCCCACAATTGTCATCCAAAAGCCGAGTAGCAACAAAAGAATGGTTGATATTCAGTCAATCCACATACCAACAAATAATCCAATCTCCTCACTGCAACTACAAAGAAATTATATAATCTACACAACAACAATCAACATATAATCCAAACTCCTCACAACAACTACAAAGAAATTATATAATCTACACAACAACAATCGACAAATAATCCAAACTCTGCACAACAACCACAAAGAAATTTTATAATCTACACAACAGCAATCAACGCACAATATTCCAAACCAACATACATCAGCACAAGCGGAGAAAGCAACCCAACATGGAACCTCCGAAAACAAAAACTTCAACAGACTATGGACACGCTTAGACAATTGCACAACCACAACAACTACACATATCGTCACATGGGTATATCAGGATTTGCACAAAAAAGGTGAGTCATCACATATGGAGACAACAAGATCAACAACACATCTGGCTGGTGTTTACTGGTCCTGATCAAGAAGATTGTTGGTCTTAGGGAGCCAATTAGGCAATACGAGGATTGTTCAACGTGACAAGAAATGATTCTGGTGGCTTAGCTGTGTCATAGATATTTCTCGGTGTAGTAGCAGTCACAGTGAAGGCTTGACTGTAAAGTTCCAACCAAGAATGATGTCACGATATGATTCGTGGTTTTGGGTGGTGATTGGATTCGTTGCCAGTGCAGATCAAGGGCTGAGTACTAGGTTTATAGGTATGATTTTGGTTCTTGGGGTTAGATAGTGTGTTTAAGGTGGTCATCAGAAATTATTCATGTTGGAGTTAATGGCAAAACGTGAGCAATGGCAGGAAGGTTATGGCTCTGATACCATGTTTTTGGGAAGTGTGTTTAGGTTTAACTAATTTATCCTAACACATGTATATTATTTATAAGTGGGTAATTGCAATAATATCACAATTTTACAATTTTACCCCTATCACATACATACTCATAACAATACAAATATGTTTGCAGCGTGTGGAGACTAGTTACTTTTCTCTAGTTTGGTAGGCCTGTTATGCTCCTTGTGCGTCAGCAAAATTTTTTGCATGCCTGGGTTATCATGTCATGCATATGATATGTTTCAATTTGTCAATATTATGTATTTCAAAGAAATTTATTTGTATCTTAAAGATAATGTAACTTTACAGCAGTTAAGCCTCTGCTATTGTTTGTGGAGGTTGTACCTCACATGCCTCACTAAGATGCGTAAACCTCAAGGGTGTGTCATGTAATTTGTAAAGCATCATAATTGAAAATGTATGATTTTGAACATTACTTTTAGGCGTGTTTATTTAGTACTGCTGTCTTGGTCAGTGTTGATAGCAGTGATGTTGAATCAACCTGGCACTCCAAAGGTTTACAACTTTCCATGTTGTACTAGTAATTTGTTGAGACTAGAGGTTACTGTTAAAATTATACTGTAAAATGCATGATGATATCTACCTCTAGTAGTTGTGGGGCATGGGCATGAAGCTACGTTGAGTATGGTATACATTGAGTATGGCATGAAGCAATGTTTGTAGTCGTATTCATTAATGACAAACATTGCTTCTATCTACTCTCAGGAGTAATTCATGCTAAATGTTTATTTTTTAAAAATAGGGTCATTTTTGTGTGGTGTTCTGAATTTCCTTGTTCTGGTAACAAACTTCATTTCTTTTATTTCTTTTTTTGCTTACCTTATTCTTATCTAGTTGAGCTTTGATTTGCATTTCAGGAAGTCCATGCACCCATTCTCAGTCTCTGGGGAGTGAAAGTAGTTGTCATTTCCGTCTTTCTTGGATGCGCATTGGCTAGCATTGTGAGTTTTGTGGGGTTTTTTTTCTTCTTCTTAATAACAATAACTATTATCTTCTGTGAGTTTACTCTTTATCTGTTTGTGCCTCCTTTGCATCTTAATTAATTCTCATTTCTTTAAATCTCATAGGCATTATGCACTAGGGTTGAACCTGGTTTGGAACAAAAAATTGTTCTTCCCCGAGACTCCTATCTTCAGGTTTGTACTACTTTACACCTTTTCATTACCTATATATTATGAAAAAACTATTTGTTTGGTATGCTAAGACTACATTTCTATTTTCTACAGGGGTATTTTAATAATGTTTCGGAGTATCTCAGAATTGGACCACCACTCTATTTTGTAGTGAAGAACTATAATTATAGGTATCATAGTGTCATTATATTCCCTTTTGCTACAATTTGATCACCTTTGTAGCTATGTTGTCATTCTTGTTATCATATCAGTGGTTCTCTACCTTTATAATAAGAGGGAAGGATCAAGTGCCAGCTGCCAAGGAGCATACCGACGGTGTTTTTTTTTATACAATTTGATCTTCATAACTTTATTTGCTGGTGTGTTTGATAAAGCATTCATGTTACTGTTGCATTTTTAACCTGAATTTTTACTGCCGTGTGTCTTTGTGAGAGAAGAGGAAGAGGAGGGTTGGAGGATGAACCTTGATTTTGATCCATGTTTGTCACTATGTTAAGACTACGATACTGATGTTGCTCTATTCCTCAGCTCAGAATCAAGACATACAAACCAGTTATGCTCCATTAGCCAATGTGATTCAGACTCCCTTTTAAATGAGGTAAAACCTTCTTCCTTTGACATAAAATGTCTGATGTGTTGTTCAATGTTTTCCTTATAACCCACACTATAATCTTGTAAAGCACATTCATATTAATGTGAATCTTTTGTAAAGGAAGACATAATGACTGGTTTGGTTTGTTATGTTTTGTTGTGGCTTTTGCTACTCATTTATCTTTGGTTGTCCCCTTAGTTTGGTCTCTTTGATATGAATCATTTGTTTGTTTGTTTTTTTTTTTTTTTTTTTTTTGCTTCTGTAGATTGCAAGAGTGTCCTTGATACCAGAATCAAGTTACATAGCTAAGCCAGCTGCGTCATGGCTTGATGATTTTCTTGTGTGGATGTCTCCAGAAGCATTTGGGTGCTGTCGGAAGTTCACAAATGGGAGTTTTTGCCCCCCTAATGATCAGGTCATGACCCAATAAGTTGTTTCTTTTTCTTTTTATAACTTTAATATGGATTGCTGGTGTGATGTTTTACCTAAAAGGTAAAACTTAGGTACAGTTCCTTAGGTTAGGTACATTAGGTTCCCCAATTGAATTCAAACACATGGTTGCATTAACCAATGAAACACAAACAATGTTGTCTTTTCTAAGAATATTTAAATTCAATGTATTTGAATTCAACTAAGAACCCAATGTACTTGACCTAAGGAACTGTACCTAAGTTTTACCCTTACCTAAATGCATCCATTTCCATAATAATAATGTACTTTTTCCCAATAATGATCTATCTTTTCTGTCACATATGCTGTCTTCTGGTTTGCATGATTTATGGGCTTATTAATGACTGCTGTAAATTAGGTTAACTCAAATTTCAATGACATGTTAGCATTTCATGCCCAGTATTTGATTCTGTATATTACTAAAAAGGTTTGAAGTTATATATTGGCTTAGATCAAATGAGCTCTCAAAATGGAACCATTGAATTACTCTTTTCTAACATTAAGGGTAGTGAGGCTCAAAGTAATAGGATGTCTTTTTTATAGGATATCATGATTGACTATGCATGCCCTTGTCATTGTAAGAACACATCAATGATCATGCTTCCCTGTTAGTTTCTGGGGAATTTACTTTGCTATTAATACTGGTCTTGTTCTGTATTGGTAATGCACATCCTATTGAATTTACTGATGTAAGTTAGTTCTCTTTCAGCCTCCTTGCTGTGCTTCTAATGAAGTTTCTTGTGGCGTGGGTGGAGCATGCAAAGACTGTACCACGGTAATTTATGCACAGTAGATTGAATTTTTTTTTTTTTGAATGAATCTTCTATCTGATTTTGTAGTATAATTCAAATTTTGCTTGTCCAGTTTTTAAATTAAGAGGCCTTATAAGTACTAACAATTGTGAAGTTGTTCAGTGCTTCCGTCACTCAGATTTGCAGAATGATCGTCCATCTACAGTGCAATTCAAGGAGAAACTTCCATGGTTCCTGGATGCTCTACCCTCTGCTGATTGTGCTAAAGGTGGCCATGGGGCTTACACTAGTAGTGTGGAATTGAAAGGTAGGCAGGAAGGATATAATATTTGTCCTTCCATGATTTATTCTTTTTAAGAAAATTAATGCCTATGTTTAGACGTATAATGATCTACTGATTGGGTTCATAGTATGTGTTTCAAAATTAAATTTGGTATTATTTAATTAATCATACATCATCAGGATATGAGAATGGTATAGTTCAAGCATCATCCTTCCGTACATATCATACCCCCCTCAACAAGCAGGTAAGAAAGTTTGTTTCATCATGAGTTAGAATGCTATTTGTTGTTTTTCTTATCTTGTGTTAAAGAGAGCTTCCCTTATATGAATTTTAGATTGACTATGTTAATTCAATGAGGGCTGCTCGAGAATTCAGTTCAAAGGTTTCTGATTCTTTGAAGGTAATATTTCAGTGCTTCTCAATTCTTTACCAATATTTCTTGCCCCAGTATTGGGTGGCAGTTCTTTTTTTTTTTTTTTGACTTATCAAAAAAAAGAAACTTCTACCCCTTCAATAAATAAGAATATCTCCCTTTCACTTAACATAGGAGAAACATTTTGCACAATGGGCTGTGTACTAGTCATGCTAAGTCTGTTGAGGTGACATTTCTTTTTTGGCGCAGATTGAGATCTTCCCATATTCAGTGTTTTATATGTTTTTTGAGCAATACCTTGATATATGGAGGACTGCACTGATCAACCTTGCTATAGCAATTGGTAAGTGAATTTGAGAACTCTTATCACTGAATAATTGGCGTGTTTATTTTTTCAGGACAGCATTGATTTTAGGCACGTAACTGGGGTCTATGTACTGTGCTACTAAGTCTAAATTTTAGTGGTCTTGATTTTTATTGCACAAAATACTTGGTTGGACAGCCAGAGGATATGATTTTGCCTGCGGATAAAACTTAGGTACAGTTCCTTAAGTTAGGTGCATTAGGTTCCCCAATTGAATTCAAACACATGGTTGTATTAACCAATCAAACACAAATAATATTATCTTTTCCAAGAATATTTAAATTCAATGTATTTGAATTCAACTAGGAACTTAATGTACTTGACCTAAGGAATTGCACCTAAGTTTTACCCTTTGCCTGCTACTTAATAACAAGTGTGTGTGTGTGTGTGTGTGTAGGACAGCATTGATATTAGACACTTTGGGGCCTATGTATTATGCTACTAAGTTGAGCATGACACTTAACTAGGATCTGTGTGTGTGTGTATAGGACAGCATTGATATTAGACACTTTGGGGCCTATGTATTATGCTACTAAGTTGAGCATGACACTTAACTAGGATCTATGTACTATGCTACTAAGTTTAACATTTCAGTGATCTTGATTTTTATTTCACAAAATACTTGGTTGCATGGCCAGAAGCTAAGGATACTTGGATTTTACAGTGAATTTCGTAAAAAACTAGCATACTTCTTACAAGCATTAATTGGATCTCTTTGATGATGTAACAGGTGCAGTATTTATTGTTTGTTTGATTATCACATGCAGGTCGGTATTAATATTTGTATCTATTGGTTTAGATAATAGCCTTTTTTATCTTTTCTTTTTTGTATTTTTGTACCTTGACAGTGAGTTTTAATCTTTCTGAAATGACTGACAGATCTCATTTATTATTCTTTGCTTTATAATTGTAGTTTTTGGAGTTCAGCAATTATTTTACTGGTGTTAGCAATGATTGTCGTGGATCTCATGGTAATTTTCTTTCTTGATAATTATTGAACTTTTCATTTGCAATGGTGATGTTAATATTGCTTTAATTAATGTAGAATCAATCATTTTAGTTGTTTTCCTGTTACATTGCTTACACGATGATGTTGTACAGGGTGTGATGGCAATTCTGAATATCCAATTGAATGCAGTCTCCGTCGTTAACCTTATTATGTCAGTGGGCATTGCTGTTGAGTTTTGTGTGCATATGACACATGCTTTCTCGGTTAGTATCACTCTTTTTCATTCTATCCTCTGTTTGGAGAAGTCTTTTCCCTTGGCTTCTTGATGGACTCATGCAAACTTAGTTTGTTTCATCCATATTACTTTACATATTTGATTTAAGTGATTTTCAATATTTTTACATAACTCACTAATAAGAAAACAATGTCAAAGATTATGTTTGATATGGTTACAATATTCTTTGAACTGTGAAACTGAAATGTTATAAAAAGGAGTGTACTAACAGAACTTTGAATTTTCGAATGCTTTTTCTTGATTGTGAAAGCTTATTTATTTTGAGCGTTATGATTGGTGAGATGTTGATAGAGCTCCTCTTCCGAATATTGGGACACTTTCTTTTCTTGGCTTTACAGTTTTTGTCCGTGCCATGATAGATGCATTTTTTGTACAGGTAAGTAGTGGAGATAAAGAACAGCGCACAAAGGAGGCTCTGGGTACAATGGGGGCATCTGTCTTCAGGTAGTTTATTCTTTTCAGGTAACAGGGCTAAGGTCCATGTTCCTGAGAACTTTGCATTACTTTTTGACATAAACAGAGATTATTGTACTCTATTGTACTTTGTCCTAGCCTACCTGTCAAAGTTCTAATGTAAGTTCGCTGTCAGTTTAGACTGGTCTCAATAACAAATTTACATATCTTCGACATAATTTTGCAGTGGAATCACACTGACAAAGCTAGTTGGGGTGATTGTTCTTTATTTCTCAAGGACAGAAGTTTTTGTGGTATTAATCGCTCCCTCAAAATTTTGAAATTACATAAGCCAATAATTTCCACTAGTCTTTAATATTTCCCCTGCTTTTGTTTTGCAGGTTTATTACTTCAAAATGTACCTGGCATTGGTGCTTCTTGGTTTCTTGCATGGACTTGTATTCTTACCCGTAAGTACATAATACTTTCCTTACTACAATTCTAGTAGAATGTCTGTCAGTTATATGGTATTCATTTGTTAATCCATGGAGGATTCTGGAATCATAAAGAATCTTGGGACACCAATAATGAAGCACTCTTTAGCAACTAATGGACCAAAAAATACATTCTAAAATAGAGATGGCAACAAGCAAGTTGCATGGTTTTGCCAGTATGACAATATACCAGGTTATGATACCTGGATGTTTTGCCTGACTGTTGCCTACCACATGAAAGTCGATGCCTCTAGTTTTGCTTTTATGCATGACTTTATTTGTTCCTCTTATCATTTTAGAAAGAAAACAAAGAATTCTACACTGTTGAAGTAAATATTGATTTCCATTGATACAGCTACAATCTGACTTTTATGTTTGCAGGTATTTTTGAGCATATTTGGTCCTCCTTCCAGATGTGTGCTTGTCGAGCAGCAGCGAGAAGATCATCCATCTGCTTCATAGGAAAGCCAATATTTGTTAATGTCCTTTTTTATATTGAAATTGCATGTATCATCGGTGCAAGAAAATATTGGAATAGCTCCGGAAATGTAATATATAATTTTCTACCGATGAGGAAAAAGAAAAGGAGAGAGAAGAAAAAGGTAAGCAAAATTTACCTTTACATCTAACTAGTAATTTGACCCTTCCGTTACATCACTTTTAAGTAGTTTGACCCATAGAGAGAGAGCTTCCATAACTCTGGTTTGGCTTCTAGTGCATCAAGGCTGATAGCATTTCTTCTCTAATGTACAATTAAGTGGGAAAAAAAAAATTGAAAAGAACAATTTTTTTTTAGTAATATTGATGAAAGAATTTAGAAAGGAATGTTTAAATAATGAGTTAAAGTGGCTTGAATTGGTTTCCTCAATATTTTTTCTTTTATTTTTTTGTCATCTTATCTCATTTGCAAATATCCCTTCTGAGTTGTGTCCATGCTGGCTGCAGCTTATTATTGTTTTCTTTATTTTCTCACTGATGCCCTGTTAAGGTTAAGTAGATCGACACTTGTTTCTAGTTTTGTATATGTATCTATGAGCGGTGATTCTGCAACTGTGAATAAATGGTTTTGAACGTTTAAATCAATAGTTTAAATTAGGTCGTACATCCCAATAGTTTAACCTAAATTTTAATAGTTGAAAGTTAAAACAGCTAATCGTCATATTATACTAGAGATCTCCACTTATTTGACACATCCAAAGTTCAAAGATCCACTTGAATGATCCGCCACCCGTGCAAACAAGCCACATCCTTTATAAATCTCAGACTAGTCAACGAGTGGGTACGGGGGAGTATAATTCTATGTTCTTCGTAAGATCTAAGATAGTGCTTTGCTTTAAGAATTGCCGAAATGTTCTCTTGTAATCCACTTAATAAGCCACCAATATTTGTCTAGCATGATAGAATTAGAATAACAGGTTTTCAGTTGGGGCCAAAAGATTCACAAAGGGCACTGATGTCAGCTTAAGCAAAATAGTATATGAAAGTGGCCATCCAACTTCCATTATGAAGGGCTTGACCTAAGAGTGAACAAATATTTATAAATTTAAGTTACTTCCGCAGCAGAGCGAAACCTACCAGGTCACATTCAACATGAAGAATATAAAATAGAACTAGAGACAAGGAAAAAAAATTAACTCCACTTTCATTTCAATTTTCGACTAGGACACTATGTCGTCACTATCCCAATAAAATATACAGCAAGTTACCAACTAGCAAACAGGTGAAAATATAATTTATTTATTTTTCTGTGGTTTCTTCTCTTTACAAGATACTGTCCGGGATTTCCAATCATTGCCTGAACTTAAGAGTTAAGACAACCCCATTTCATTTCAATATATATTAAGATTCCATGGCTATTGTGCCCCACAATCAACAATCTTGAATTCAGAATCTTGTTTCCACCCTCTTTTTCCCCTCGACTTTTTATCAACTCAATTAATGAAGCTGAAAGTTCTGATTTAGATCCAAAGTTCTAAGCCAAAGGTTAACAATTCACCTCATTAATATACCACATCAATAAATTACCACAATCAAAAAATAAAAAGTAGTTTAGTAAATAGTAATCGATCCATTGATTTTTTTTTTTTTTTTTAACTAATCGATCATTGATTTAAAAAAAAAAAAAAAAAAAAAAAAAAAAAAAAAAAAAAAAAATCCATTTTTCTTCGTTTGTAGTGGTTCCTTATATATAATTTCCTTTTATGAACCAACTCATACACAACAACCGGAACTCCGGTACTCCAAAAATCTCTTTAGAGATTTACTAGCAATGAACTCACTAACAAAGGTTTAATGTTGTGTTTGAGAGTTTGGAGGTTTAAGAGATGAACAAGACTCACAGTGTATTAAATTCAAGGATAATCTTACAATTAAGGCTCATGGGGAGCAACTCTCAAAGAGAAACTCTCGAGGAGAGGAATTCAAATAGTTTAAGCTCAAGAAACCAAAACTCTCTCAATAGGTTTGAGGGGCTACCTTTCCCAAAGAAAATCATGCAATGAGGCTTGTGTTTATATATGAAAATTTTAGGTTAAAATGGCCAGTGCATCAAAAAAAAAATACATAGATTTAGTGACGAAGTGAAAAACCTTTAAAGAATTCCTTAAAGAAAAACCACTCCAAAAGGACCCAATCTCATAGAAAATTTACAATAGAAGAAAGTGTTACAATAGTCTAAACTTACATAAAATAGACATTCTATGCAATCTCTGTAAACACCCCATTCGCCACCCATGTAGTGATCCAGTACTTTGGAATCCTTCTATAGAGCTTCCTCCATGAACAAACTTGTTCACAATACTCCAAAGAATTCTTTGTTGATTTACTACCAATTAAGTGAATTAACTCACAATACTCAGAGTGTATTATAATCAAGGATAATCTCACGGTTACAACTCATAGAGAGGAACTCTCAAACAGAAACTGTTGGGGAGAGGTCTTTTGACAGTTTAAGCTCAAGGAATCGAAGCTCTCTCAATAGACTTAAGAGTAGTGGCTGCATCTCCCAAAGAAAATCTTGCAACAAAGGTTGTGTATATATAGGAAAAAATTAGGTTGAAATAGTAAGTGCAACAAAGTTGGTTATTTTTTTCACAACCTCATTCGATCAATTGTCGAGCTAAATTTCTGCTTGATTTGGATTTTCTCTCGAACGAGTCTTCTTTAACTCACAATCTTCAACAGCATTTTCCTATTTATTTTGCAATAATTACAACCCTCATAAATACACTTTCTGACATAGGAATTTGCCAACTTAGATCTAAATCCTAACAGAAGCCATTCCAAGTGCAACCAAGGTGAACTGTCCAATTTCAAGAAAATTTGTGTTGTCCATTATCTACAATTACTGCATGCCCACCACTTCCTAGGCCGACCTTGACACAAACCAAAAATTAATGGAAGGATTGCAAACCATTTTGAACTTGAGAGCATCTTTCAATCAAAAAGGGTTGCTGCTGCCTAAAGACCTTCCTAGATGATGACGAGAAACTTGGAGGGAGAGTTTGATGGTGTGGCTCTGTGATGATCGCCATATATCAATACACTCCTCCAAATCATCATCACATGTTAACAAGACCCACTCAGAATCATCATCCAAGTACTTGACATCAAATCTACTCATGTCATCTATATTAAATCGACTGGCAATTTCTAGCAGCAAATCTTTATATCCCCAATTGTTTTGCATCCGAAAACGGATTTTCTCATCCCCATATGTGAGTTTTACTTTCTGAGCATCCCCTTCTTGAGATATCCAACCACGATCTTTCTCAGCACTACTTGGCAACAGCTTTGGTCCTTGACTTGAGGCATGCAGCTCTGCTTCACTACTGATCGTCTTTAACACACCATCACCAAAGTTTTCTCCAACAATTGGATCTTCACAACTAGAAACATTCCATGTGGGAGCATGTTGCTGTGTCCCACTGGAACAACTATGACTTGAACTTGAACTCTGACTGCATGAAGAGGAGGGTGATTTTGATGCAGTAGTTTGAGGGCTGAAAATGCCTCCTTCAGGCTGCAAGCTTGATGGCTGTGGATGATCACTGAGCTTTGAAGCTGAAAATGGGCTGGTTCCCGATAATTTTGGAGAGGCCAGCTCTGGGAACTTTGTATAGAAGGAATTTATTTGTAAAGAGCCAGATGCACCCTGTACTGAGTCGATTACATGCTGAAGTTTCTTTAAGGAGTGACCAACCTTCTTAATTTTTCGAGAAGGCCAACGTTTAATACCATGATGTCGGCATATTCTTTTCAAAGTTGTCGGACAAACTGAAAGCAAATTATGGTTAAAAATGTTAAATTCAAGAGCATGATAGTGGAAATTATAACATAATCAACCTCAAAGGAGGAAAATAAAATGCAGACATTCTGGAGCCCTTAAAGGCATTGAGTGATGCAACAGCCAAAAAGACCGATACAAATGATTATAATTTGCAAAATGGCAAAAACAAATGCCACCATTTTCAAAACTTCCATACAAAATCCAGTAAATCATAGCACCCCCATTGTCATGCCTTCTCCTTTAATTTTTTTTCATTTTTGAGGAGAAAGTTTAGTTGTTTTCATTATTAATTTCGTTCTTTTTTTGGGGTGGGGGGCTTAAGGAGTCAAAATATAGCTTCAATTGCAATGAGAATTTACCTCCAATACTCTTTGCAGCATCTTTTAGACTGCCAGCAAAATATTGCTGAAGAACTTCCAAAGTGATAGTATTCTCTGCCTTGGTACGCCTTCTCTCTCCTGCTTTACCCACACCGACACTTGGGAAGCTACCCTCACCATACATAGAATAGACTTCACCACAATCAACATTTCCTTTTAGGTTATAATCTTGCAGATGTTTCCAAAACTCTGAGGGCTTCTCTTGTAACATCTCTTCTGTACTAGGTTTCCCAATCCCAGTAACTGACAAATTAGTATCCTCCTCTAGCTCCTTGTCTGTTACAACCCGTAAGCTCTGGCAAACTGTTTGTATAATAATGGACAATGAATTAAGCATCTTCGTTTGTTCTTCAGGATCCCTGCAATCTGTGGGCAAGAAGAACTCGAGGACAAAGTCGTCTCTACCAGTGTGGATGCTGCGCAGGTGTATTGCAACAGCAGCATGCAATCCAAACACCCTTGCGTGGTGAGACAAAGGGTACTCTGTCTGGCCAAAGGATGTAATGTCAGTTGAGAAGCATGGTTGATTAGTCATAAATGCTCCCCCAACAATGCCTTGACCTTTCAACAAGTGATGCTCAGAGCAAGCCTCATGAAAACCCTGCATATTGGGATCAGCTACAATGCAAGCATGATCCACAGTGGAAACACAATAATTGTAGTTCTCATCAGAGTGCCGGCACCCCTTTTTACCTTGTTGAATGCATGGAACCCAAGTTTGAGCTAAGGGCAATCTATGTGTCTTGCAGGCGGATCTTAAAACCTCTTGAATCTCTGGTAATGCAGCCTGGTAGGACTTGTTGCATGCCTGCTATAAAGAACCATAACCATGAGACTAAAAAGAAAATTGAATCATTTTATTAATTAATATAATTCTGCAACAATTGTTTAGTTACCTTTACATTCTCGGTGCTCAAAGCATCAGAACTCCTAAGATCAACAGCCTGCAAATTAACAAGTTGGCTGTAGTCAGAAAAACAGTAGTAGCAGTGCAGCTTTCTGCTGAAAAGGGCCAATACAAGACAATTTCCTAATAATTATAATTGATCTTGCTATACTAGACATACAAACTCATCCCTATGAGTGTTTTACTCATTTGACACCTCGAAATTTTGAAGATCAAGCATTAGATTTGAGTTCCTAAATGCCTGAATACCTCAGGGTTTTACACCATGAGGGGAAATTAAAATCAACCTGTTGGGGTCAACAGTGCTGCTCTGCCCACGTGGACGAGATACACCTGTCCCATGTTCCCATTTCCCTGTCCAATAGACTTCAAGTGAACTGACTGTAATGATCTTTGATCTTTAGGGTTTCGTTCCTGTCCTCAACAGAAAATGCTCAATCAAGTGCATTGTTACATGACTTGTGGCCGTTCAAGCTTGAACAACAATGGCTGATCTCTCATGTTAGGACCACTAAAGCATGGGAAATAAAGGTGAACTAAGCAAGAAGCTTGGCAGTGATAGGACAACAACATCATAGTGTCATTTGCCAATGTTGATAAGAAAATTGTAAGTAATTCCAAATTCTGTGCATAGTCTTTAGCCACAAGGAAAGGGAAAAGCCAACACCAAAAAATAAGGGAAAAATTCTGAAAAACAAGCCAAGAAAACAGACCTCAAGTGCCTTGCATACACTTTCAAGCTCAGGGCGATACTTGATCTGTTGGGTAGTCATCACAACCTCAATAACACCCAAGCAAGTCCTACTATCTTGTTCAAAGATTGGAAGGGCAAGAGTTCCACGGACATCATACTGTTGGGCATGATCAACTCTTAGGTACTCATAACTTTTAAAGAATCGAACATCAGGCGTCCACTCAGGAACCTTACCCAAGAAAACCCGACCAGGTAATCCCACCACCTCCTTAGAATCCTCCTCGCCTGCAAACTGAAAACCCACAGAGATTTCTCGGTATCTTGCAAGCCTTGGACTGCTGGAACCAAGCGAGAAAGGTTGATTAGTAGTTGTTAGAACACGTCTACCGTCTCTATTCACAGGCAGCCATACCTGTATAAGAACATCTTTACCTCTTGAGAATTCTCCAATGTACCTAATTGCCTTTATTATTCTCTCTCTTACAGAATATGCAAAACCTTGATTCATGGTGGGTGCAATCCGCCAACTTCTGCCCAGCTCAGGACCTTTAATTACATTATTTTCTGATTCATTAGAACACCCGGCAACAACATTAACCGTGTTCTGTCCAAGAGATACAGCATTGACTAAACTTCTCTCCTGAGTTTTATCAGGCAAAGGTCTTTGTGTCTCATCTTGATTGCCCTTTTGAGATGGGTTCGCGTTCGTGCTCAAGTTGTCATGAGTCTCCAAAGCAGGCCATACAAATGAAGGGTCAAAGAGCGCACCAGAAGTAGAGGGACTTTGAAGAAGGAATTCAAGTCCATTAGTTGCTTCCAACCAGCAACCATCTGAAAAAAGTTCATCCAATAGGTCCAGATCCATAGCTGAATCAGGCAGAGTAGCCAACATGGTACCGGGTGATAAAACACCATCTTCCATTATGATCCTTCCTTAAAACCCCAGTAACTATATGGGTCCTATTCCTCTGAATTTTGTAGTTTGAGGTTCCAAAGCTGTGATCTAAAGCGAGCCAAACAAAATCCAATTAAACAAGTCTTAGGAAAATTTCTCTTCAAAGTTGAAACAAACAGTAGAAGATTTCTTAGGAAAATTTCCAACAAGCCTTCTCAAAGAATGAGAGCCAGCCCAGGTGGGTTGGCCGAGTGGTTGGGCTCTCGGTCTCAAAGTGCTTGTCCCAGGCTCAATTGGGTGTGCTCCCCAGTTCGAGTCCGGGTACCTGCACTTTGAAAAAAACTCCCTGGGCCAGCGACTTATCCCACTAGGGCTCACCCCTCATAAACAGTAAATAATCTCTAATTGAAAGCTTTAGGATACACTATAGGAAACTTAAAAAAAAACAAAAAAAAGAATGAGAGCCAAATCAAAAGCTCAACACAAAAAGAAAGAAGATTTCATTTGAATATTTTATGAAGAGTGGGTATCTCTTTTTCACAAGAATATGTCAAACAAGCACAGATTCCATTTGCGTCGAAGTTGCGTTAAATTCATGATGCAAATTGAAAAGGTTATAAACGAAAGAGAACAAAAATGAAAGCCAATTTGCATAGAATCTTACAAGATGATCAGTCAATAATTAATGACTTGCACAACTTAGAATTATATTCAAGATTCCAAGTTTGAATAAAAGAAAAGAAAAGAAAAAACACCCATTTCCATCAATAAAATTGAATTATAGCAAAAGTAAAGCTAGTTTAAAACACAAGAAGAAAGGAAGAGCAAGAAAAGCAAAAAAGAAGGCCCAAAAAATAATAAGAATTACCAGTTACTACCATAACTTATAAAGTAGAGATTCTAGGAAACACCGAAGTGGGGTTTTATTTTTATGTTTTCCTTTTACACTACTAGTTTGTACTTTTCCTAAAATATCCCAAGAAAAAAGTATGTGAAGAGGAGGAGCGTGAACGTGAAGAAAGAATTAGTAAAGTCAAGCTTAGTTTTGATTGAAGAGGTAGCGGAGCTTCTTACCTCGTACGTTGTCCTTGCAATTAGCTCCACTCACGAAACTCCAACTGTAAGCGGAGCATGCTCTGTTCTTCAGAGACACAAGGCTGAAAAAGGTTAGGAATAAGACTACAATATGTCTACCTCACACACACACTCTCTTTTTTCTTATTCTTATTATGATATGTGAAATCAATATAATTAAGATTCTCCTTTTTCATAACCCTGACCCCACACACGTCACCATACGCAAGCAACTACGTCATGCCTGGGATTGGGAACTCATGCTGTAAAGTGTAAAGTCAACTAGCAGCCAAACTTACGAGTTTCGGCCAAACTCAAAGTTTTCACCTTTTTTTACACTAACCTATTTTGATTCATATTTATAGTTGACTTTTCTGCTCTCACACTTTCCTACTACCACCACGCCACCACCTCTTTAACTTTAAAATTATTTACTTTTTAAACACTTGAAAAATAATTAATTACAAACCAAAAGAGATGCCCTTCTTCTACGGGAAGTTTCGTTTTAAACCCTTGAAAGCCAAAAGACATTACATTTTTTTAGCAAAACTGTTTTTTCTACCAAGTGGTCCACACTTTTTGTTAATGTATGGACTAGTACAAAATGAGATGTCTATAATAGTCATTTATCTTTTTGAGCCCATATCGAGTTCAAAGACTAACATTTCAATGAATAACATGCAGTCACGCGCTATCAAGTAGTCCATACTTTTTATTGGTGTATGGACTGATACAAAATGAGGTGTCTATAATAGTCATTTGCCTGTTTGAGTCGATATCAAGTTTAACAACGAATAATATGCAGCCACACATTATCAAGTAGTCCACACTTTTTGTTGGTGTATAGACTGATACAAAATGAGGTGTCTATAATAGTTATTTGTCTTTTTGAGTTGATATCGAATTCAAAGACTAATCTTTCAACGAATGACATACAGCCACGCACAAAAAGAATTAAGTCTCCAACACATTTTAAACTAAATAAACTATCCTAAACACACCATTAGAACAAACATGGGACCGATGACTTTCTCTACCATTCTATTTCTATCTTCTCCACATAATCTAAACTCTTAATTAAAATGATCGAGATTGAATGAATTTTTAAAACCAAGTGGAAATCATTGTAATGTTTCTTGAGATTCCAGTTTGCATATACATCACTTTATTAAGATCAAGATTGATTTGTTTGAAAACCCAAAGTGGCTATTAAAAAATTGCTAACTTCACTTTAATAATACCACCTGAAAGGTCCTTAATTATTTGAGTTTTGTGTGACACTACTCTTTACCACTTGTGAAAACCACTTAACTAAAACAAAATTGAATTAAAATATAAAGATTCGCAGTACTATCACTACTTTATATAGACACCGCATACGTCATTGAAATAGGTTCCTTTATATAGTAATAGAACACCTCATACGTCATTGCAATAGAATGCAACCCATTGACCAGAATCTATAGCTCAAGTATTCCACCGTGCAATAGATCATGGCGGTCGAGATTCAAAATTGTTTTCGATCTTTCATTTCGACCATCCAAATAGAAAGTAAATTTATCTTTAATATACATATTTAGACAATTAAGATAAAAAGTTGAAAAAAGAATTTTCAATCTTGATCGTGCAAATCAATTGTACCCAACCGCAGTCTCATTGATGATACACCCCAAACTTCCTCTTGCTAATCAAACAATAATATATAAATATTGGCTAAGATAAATAATCAGGTTCTGCAATCAGATTGGATTAGTCAAATTTTATGCCAAAATTTGGCTTAAGACAATTTTTTTTTTAATTTTAATTAACCACTTTTCAAAAACCCCTTAATTCTTATATTCATTTATTTTTTATTATCTTAAAAAATTGAAATCAAGACTCTGACTGACATTACTAGCAACAGGTTGAAGAGCAAACTCAACCATAAATCAAGACTCAAGAGGTACAATACAAAGCCATGTACTACCACGAAGATCTAGAGACCCCATTCAAACAAAGAGAGTGGCACGAGAAAGCATTGTGCTTCAATGAGAGAGAGAGAGAGAGAGAGTTGCTTCAACAGCGTGTGAGAGAGAAGAAAGAGAGGTGATCTAACAGGAAAAAAAAAGGGGTAAAGAAACAAATATAATAATTAAAAAATCAATTGGCTACAGCATTCTCTCAATTCTATTAAGGTTTATTAGCCATATTTTGACTGGAATAGTGTTCTGGTTGCATGTGACTACTTGAGGCTAGGTACATGATAGGAGACACTTTCTATATTAAGGGTCCGTTTGGGTAAGTTGTATCAAAAAGTGCGTTTTTAAAAAATGACAAGTTTAAAATGTGCGTTTTGAAAACACAATTTTTAAAACCACAGTTAAGCGTTTGGATCACAGTAATCTAAAATTGTTATTTTGGGTGAAAATTACCAAAAAAGACTTAATTATGTTGCTAAGTATATCTATCATTTTTAATGTTAATAATAATAACATATTAATAAATTCAAACAAAAAAAATACATTTTTATTAAAAACATGTTCACTATCAATAATATACATATTAAATAATACATAAAAAAAAAAAAAAAAAAAATAAAAAAAAACTAACTAACTAAGGAGTATATAATACTGTGTAGTCTAATATAAGTTGGATCATCTATGCTCTACTGAACAAGAGATCCATGCTTCAGTAAAGGTAAGAGGTTCTAATTCTCTTTGGTTAATTTCTGCTATCTATGGTAGCCCTCGTAGGTCTGAACGTAGGATTTTGTGGGAAAACCTTAAGATCATTGCTGGTTTGAATAATTTGCCTTGGGTTATGCTTGGGGATTTCAATGATATTTTGTCTTTTGAAGAGAAGTGGGGGGGCAATAGGCCTTCAAATAGTAGAATTCGGGAATTTAGAAATTGTCTGAATGTTTGCAACATGATTGATTTGGGTTTTTTGGGTCCTAAATATACTTGGAGTAACTGTCATGATATGAGTTTTTTGATTATGGAAAGACTTGATAGAGTCTTGACAAATCCTGACTGAAGGATCCTTTTTCCAAAGGCCTCAGTTACTCATTTAACCCGTACTCATTCTGATCACTGTCCTGTGCTTTTGACTCTTTGTCCGAATACCCCTTGCATTTTACCTAGACCTTTTCGCTTTGAAAACATATGGTTCTCTCATGTGGATTTTCTCTCAGTTGTTGAAAAAGCTTGGGCTATTCCAGCTCTTCATTTGTCAATTACTTTTGCTATATTTGCTGCCCTTGTTTCTGCTTGGAATAAGACTAAGTTTGGTAACATTTTTTATAGGAAAAAACGTGTTCTTACTAGGCTGAATGGTGTGCAATGTGCTTGGACCTCTAGTCCCTCGGAATCTTTGTACAGGATTGAAAAGTCCCTTAGAAAGGATTATTTTATTATCCTCAAACTAGAGGAGGAGTTTTGGGCTCTAAAGTCTAGAGTGGGGTGGGTAGTTAAAGGGGATAGAAACACTAAATTCTTCCATACTTCCACCATTGTTCACAGGAGGGCGAATAAAATTGTTAGACTCAGGAATAGTATTGGGGAGTGGATCATAGACAATGAGCTCATTCGCCTCCACATTCAACAGGGATTTGTTAATTTGTTTTCCACCTCACATCTCCATCCTCCCGGGGGTTTTTGTCTGCCTATGTGGGCCCCTAAAGTCTCAGATCAAGAGGCTTTGTCTCTTATTGCTCATGTAGATGCTAAAGATGTTAAAATGAGTCTTTGGTCTTTGCAGGCCTTTAAAGCCCCTGGGCCTGATGGATTACATCCGGGATTTTTCCAAAAGTGTTGGCCTACAGTTGGGGAATCGGTTGTTAAGGAGGTTAGGCAAATCTTCTCTACTGGGAAAATGTCTGAGTACTTGAATAAAACTTTGATTTCTTTGATTCCCAAATGTCTTGGATTTGAAACACTCAGTCAGTTTAGACCTATTAGCCTTTGCAATACTGTCTATAAGATTGTCACTAAGATCATTGTGTGTAGGCTCAGGCCTATCATGGGGAATCTTGTTTCCCCTTTTCAGGCTGCGTTTGTTCTTGGTAGGAGGGGATTAGATAATGTTGTCATTGTCCAGGAACTCATTTGCTCCACTCATAGGAAAAAGGGTAGATTAGGGCAACTCATACTCAAGCTTGATTTTGAGAAAGCTTCTGATCGTCTTGAATGGGGTTTCATCCATGAGGTCCTAACTTTCTTTAAGTTTCCTCCTCCTTTTGTTGAACTAGTTCTCGAGTGTGTGACTACTTCCTCCTTCTTTATTCTAGTGAATGGAGGCTAATTAGAAAACTTCAAACCTTCTAGGGGCATTAGACAAGGAGATCATTTATCTCCCTACCTGTTCATACTTTGTATGGAGTATTTGAGTCTTAAGATCCTTGAGACATGTGATAACAACAGTTGGAAAGCCATCAAAGCCTCTAGGAATGGTCCTTCCTTCTCACACCTGTTCTTTGCTGATGATCTCCTTCTTTGTGCTGAGGCTTCTAGTAGTTGTTGTAGTACAATTACAAGAATTCTCGAGGATTTTTGTCTCCAATCTGGTCAAAAGGTTAATTTGTCTAAATCTGATGTGTTCTTCTCCCCTAATGTCAACCATATCCTTAGACATCACCTGTGTGGCATTCTTGGGGTTACTAGCACCCCAAATCTTGGTAAGTACTTGGGGTTTCCTCTTACACCCAATGGTCGTAGTACTAGAGACTTTGATTTTGTTGTGGAGAAAGTCCAAGCTAAACTGTCCAGCTGGAAAGCTAAGCTTCTCTCTCCTGCAGGTAGAGTGATTCTAGTTCAATCTGTCACATCTGCCATCCCTGCTTATTATATGCAGAATGTTGCTTTACCTATTAGAGTTTGCTTTAATCTTGATAGGTTGAACAGAGATTTTCTTTGGGGTTCCATTGATGAAAGGAAGAAAATGCACATGGTTAGTTGGGACAAAGTGTGTAGACCTAAGGACCTGGGAGGTTTAGGCTTATACTCTACAAAAGCTAGGAATCTTGCACTTCTTGCAAAGCTAAATTGGAGAGTTATGGAGGATCCTGACTCCTTATGGGCCAAAACTTTGATTGCAAAGTATTGTCCTAATGGCATTATGGACGAGAGATTGGGAACTCGTAGGAGTGGGTCTAGTAATTGGAAAGGTTTGAAGAAAGGTCATGAGGTTTTTAGGAAAGGCCTTAGATGGGTGGTTAACAATGGTCATGAGATTTCTTTTTGGCATGATTTATGGGTTGGTGATAGTCCCCTTCGATCCTTGGTGCATGGTCCTTTATCCTCTTAGGAGGATTCTCTTAGAGTTTGTGATGTTGTTGAGGGCGTGAGTATGTGGAATCTTTCAACCCTCTCCCTTGATATTCCTATTTGTACCCGAGAGGCTATTAAGGCAATTTCGATTTGGTCAAATAGACCTCTTGCCGATAAGCGTGTTTGGGACATGGTTGGGGGTGAATTTAAACTTGGTAAAGCATATTCCATTGCTTGTAATAATTTTTCTAAATACTCTAGTCTTAAACCTTCCTCTTGGATTTGGAAAGTTAGGACTAATCCTAGAATTATGTTTTTTCTTTGGCAATGTTACCATCTTAGTGTTCCTGTGCGAGAAATACTTGCTTCTCATGGGATTAATATCCCTACCTTTTGTCTTAGATGTTTGGACCCAAATGAATCATTAATCCATATACTTAGAGATTGTCCTGATTCTATTGCTTTTTGGAACTCTTTTCGATTCCCTTCCTTGGGTAGTCACTTTTATTCTGCATTATTGTTTGATTGGATTCATTCTAATTGTATTGCCTCTTCTACTCATGATCATCACATTCCATGGCAAACTCTGTTTTCCTTTGGTATTTGGAGCTTATGGTTGAGAAGAAACCAGTTTGTCTTTAAACCTGATGCACACTTTTTGGATCCTGTAGCAAATGCCATTTCATATGCTTCTGAGTTCTTTTATCTTATTGGTAGTTACTCCAAAGTAAAAAATATGATTTCTACTCCTATTAAGTGGGTTTCCCCTCTCTTAGATTGGTTTAAATTGAATACGAATAGTTCATCATTGGGAAATCCAGGTTTGGCAGGGGGTGGGGGAGTTATCCGCAATCATGTAGGTGATTGGGTGGGTGGTTTTTCTCGGGTCATTGGTGTCACAACTAGTGTTCAGGCCGAATTGAGGGCTCTCAAAGATGGTTTAAATTTAGCTATTGATCTTGGGATTCTTTAGTTGCAGTTGAGCTTGTTAAATGCATTACTACCCCTAATGTTTTTTTGAGTACCATTGTGACTAATTGCAGGTCCTTAATGGAGAGATTTGAGATATGAGATTTATTCTCTCAAGCACATTTTCAGATAAGCGAATGGCTGTACTGATTTACTTGCAAAAGCTGGCTGCGACCAGAATCCGGATTTTATTTCTTTTCCTAATGTCCCAGTGTATGTGCTGGAGACTTTGGCTTTTGATGTATCGAATATTACTCGTTTCCGTTTGATTAGCTCGTAATTTATATAATTCCTTTTAACCCAAAAAAAAGTCTAATATAAGTTGGCCCAGTATCCAAGAACTACACCATAGATTCTCTTGCCACCTCTCACATCAACCAAAGCTAGCTACAACTTTTTTGTTGACAATGTAAACCTTTTTGTTTGATTTTTTTGTCAATCAACAAAAGGAGAATGACATTTTGGGCTTTCTACATGTACGCATATCTGCATTTTTGAAAAAGCAAGGTAGAACTTCAGTTTGAAACTGGCGCTTTTTTGCAGCCAAATGAATGATTTTCTACGATTTTAGATTAAATCACGCGATTCTACTTTAAAATCGTGGGGCCAGACAAGCCCTAAGCATCATTCTATGTGAATACTTAAGGCTAGGTACATGATAGGAGTCATTTTCCATATTAATCATCATTGACATGAATACCTAGGTACATGATAGCAGTCACTTTCCATATTAACCATCATTCGACATGAATACCTAAGGCTAGGAACATGTTAGGAGTCACTTTCCATATTAAGCATCGGATATTACTAAGCCTAACCGCACAGTATACAAGGAAATGAAAGGGCAATTCAATTCAAGTAATCACAGATAAAACTTGCACATACAACCGGCATTTATTAGATTGAAATATCAGGTTAAATAGTCACACATAACATGCGAGTTTTAGTATATTATATTAGCTAGTATTACACAGCAATTGCAGGATTGGCACTGATTTATGCTTCCAAATGACCGGCATTTTCTCACATGTGATCTTTCTTACTCCACTCTCTTCAACTCAAAACATCGCTTGCATCACCCTTCACATGGTTGGCCTCACATTAAGACGAGATGCTAGCTTCTGACCTAGAGATTTGTCAGCCTGTAGCCAATGCCAGCAGAGAACATTAAATCAGTGCAATACCAAAATTAATCCCAACATTACCATTCAACTTTTTGATCTTTCAATTATCAGAGATATAAATTTTGAAGCACTAGAGAGAGACTAACCTGAGACCAGTATGAGATCCAGATGCTGCGGATCTCATGGGTGACACGCGGGTCAGATAACGCCTCAATCCATCGGCAGATAAATCGCTCTTGCCTGGAAAAAGATCACAAGAGATGCAAAAGAAAATTATTAAATTGACAAACATATATGACATCCAAATATTATGAAAAAATAAATGGAGGAACACAGGTACCTGTCTGGTGCCCAAGATCTGTATCTCTCTCCTGGTTGCTTAAAGTTGTTCTCCTTCTCAATGATGCACTGCATTAACAAACATATTCAGTGTGAATTCCAATTCATTTTTTGCCAATATTTTCATGTTTATTTGTCGAACCATCTCCTTATGTAATGGAATCCAGGAATTAAGATAATTTCAATATTCCTATTAGTTAAGGATAAGGACGAGAAGGAAAGGTGATTCTACTTTCTTTTTTAACGTTTCTCATTATGTAATCAAGAAGATTAAGCACAAGCTATACTGCTTGAATTAGATGATCTCATCGTGGTAACAGCTTTGCCAAACCAACAAATGTATAAGGGATAAGGCTTATACAATTGGTGAACTCATTCAACAACCCCATAGTCAAAGTTACATTATGCCAAAAGAAGATGCAATTGGCGGAAACTGACCTTCTCACGCCTTCCAGTGCAGACAGCAGGAGGAATGGGGAATGTCTCAGCATGACGAACAGGATCGTACCTTGAAGGGAAGTAATTGACCTAAAGATTATGATCATAATATCTTATCAGAATAAATTCACACGAATTAGACAAGCATAAAATTGCAATACTGCCTTAGCATCTTACACCATTTGTAGGCCTAAGGCACTAAGGTAGCATACAAGTCCGACTAACTAAAAGATGCAGTAGCCAGCTTTAAGTACCTCCTCATCCCTGTGCATGAAATTCATGAAACCCTCATGGTGATTGTTGTGATGAGCACACTTGGGAGCATTAGCTGGGAGCTGCAGATAGTTTGGTCCGAGACGGTGCCTCTGAGTATCAGAATAGGAAAAGATACGAGTCTGGAGCAACTTATCATCTGAGTAGTAGACACCAGGAACAACAATGGCAGGGCAAAATGCAAGTTGTTCATTTTCTGCAAAGAAGTTATCAATGTTCTTATTCAAGACCAAGCGGCCAACTGGCTGCAGGGGCAAAATGTCCTCGGGCCAGATTTTGGTTACATCAAGTGGGTCAAAGTCAAATTTGTCCTCATGATCAGGATCAATTGTTTGAATGTAAAGTTTCCATTCAGGATAGTTTCCAGCTGCAATTGAGTCGTAGAGATCCTGTGTGGCATGGCTGTGATTAGCTCCTCCAACCTTAATAGCCTCTTCCTCCAACAAACACTTCACCCCACAAGTGGGTTTCCAATGAAATTTGACATAGTGTGCCTTCCCAGACTTATTGATCAATGTATAAGTGTTAACACCCGCACCTTCCATGTGCCTGTAATCTTGTGGAACACCCAAATCATCAAATAGAAAGCTGAACATGTGCAGACTTTCTGGATGATGGGAGAAGAAGTCTAGAATCCTCCAATTCTCCTGAATGTGAGACTTAGGGTTGGGTTTGAGAGCATGGACCATGTCTGGAAATTTCATACCGTCACGGACGAAAAAAGACAGGGAAATTGTTCCCAACTAGATCAAAATTACCCTGAGTGCACAAGAAAAAAGGTCAAGATATGAACAAAAAGGGGAACTTGAAAGCTTACAGCCCAGTAACAGGTACAGTTAAATCAATTCCGTCATAAGTACATAAATTTTATAATTTTTTATTTAAAAAGGCAACAATTAATTCCAAGAAATTTTTTGCACCTGTATAGAACTTGGAAATTTTTTTTCTCACAAAATAACTGCGCATGCTGTAAAAACCACTTTATTGCAGCCACCGCAAAAATTCAGTGGCAGTTCATATTACCACCAGAGCCCCCATGAGGAGCTGCTACATACACCGCCAAAACTATTCATCAAATTTGCTAAAGGATTTTCTTTTTTTTTGGTAATTTACTTACACACTCAGTGGATCTTGATCCCACGACCTCACCCTCCATCCCATTATTATGGGAGAAGGAAATGCCAGTTGACCTATACCTCATTGGCTATCTCTATCATCAATAGGGTCAAACACATATAATGTCATCCAATACAGTAAGTGTATTAATATCTTCTAAAATAAGATAAACCCTGACCTCTCTGGTGTAAAACTTCACTGCAAAACCTCGAGGATCCCTCAGGGTTTCAGGGCTACCACGCTCATGGATAACAGTGGAGAAACGGACAATGACAGGTGTCTGAACTCCAGGGGCTCGCATGAAATCAGCACATGTAAGGTGAGATATATCATGGGTGACCTCAAAGAACCCCTTTGCACTGGCTCCCCTAGCATGGACAACACGTTCTGGGATCCGCTCCCTATCAAACTGCGCAATTTTCTCCACCAGATGATAGTCCTCAAGGAGAATTGGACCTGTCAAACAGAAACGGAGTTAAAATCTTGAATGCAGCTTCTCAACTCTATTTGTCTATGGGAAACAGGAAAATACACCTGAAGGAGACAAACAAATTTTGATATTTTCCAATATGATTTAGCTAACACATCCTTCCCTTAACGAAACATCGTTATGCAATATTTATAAGATATTCAATCCTTTACACCTTTTTAGAACAAAAGTAGAAGAAATAAATTCCCAAGAAGAAACAAAATATGTATGCCAAACCAAAAATTAAAAATATATACATATATCTAACCATTTGGGTCAATGACTTAGATTGTATACTTCCATTATGCTCCATCCAGGGTCATTTTCCTGTTAAATTATACGGCAAGATGGCTTTTCTATCATTATCAAACTCATCCCTTTTGTCTATCCACATCTGTGCAAAGCCTTATATTTGAACCTAATACTGTTTGGTGCACTTCCCTGAACCTTTCTCTTTTCATGAGGGTTGAACAACATGATGTGACGAATTATTACTAATGTGAATAGTTAAGTTTAGAAATAGATGACAGTCAACAAAAATAAAACCAAAAACACCCAGTTAAGAAAGGTCGACAATTTCAAAACATAAGATGTTCTCAATCTCGGTCTGACAGCAGTCCTAAAAATGTTTTAACTTTGATCGCTAAATTAGCATCTTATCTCACAAAAGTTGATATATCCATCATGAGAACTCCAACATGGCAACAAGCTAGTATTACCAAAAGTGACAATATTAAACTAAGAATAATCGTAGCGAGAATAACAATAAGGACAAAAACAATGATAGTTATGGTAAGGTATCACAAAGAGCCTAAAATTGTTTTGAGCAATCAATTTTTTATTTTTTTATTTTACGGTCACCAAAAAGATAAAAAATTGTATTCATATTTGAACACCCAGATGAACATCCCACAAGGATTCAACAATTTGAATCTAAAAAAACATTGAGTAGCTCAAAAGTGATGAGAAGGATATATAGTGAAAGAACCTCTGGATCCAACGGTCAACGAGGAGTTGTTGTTCCAAACAGGAGCACCGGAGTTTGTAGTCCAGAAGGGTGAATTGTAAGCACTTGAGGGACGGTACTGCATCATTTTAAACACAAAACCTTAATATTCCAATTGCTTACAAATAAAACCAATTCATTCCTATCTATAATTGTTTTTTGATACATGAATCTAAAATCAAACCTCCAAAATTGAAATTGAAATGAATGAATGAATGAAAAAAAAGGAAAAGAAAAAATAGAGTACCTTGTAGGGATCCATGTTAAGGCAATAGGGAAAGAGAGAAAGAGAGGAAATGAAAGAGCTAGCTGGGTTGGCTTTGTAAAATTCGTGTGGCAATCACAAACTGTTGTTTTCGGAATTTATAATCAAAAACCCGGTGGTACCGCTTTATTTATTTAGCAAATAAATAAATTATATATCTATTTATATATGTACATCAATTCATCTCAATCTAATCTTCTAAAATCTTATCAATTTCTGGCACGGACAACTAAAAATGCGGTCAGCGTCTCGCTGCGTCACCACTTCTTTTTCTCTTTTTTTGGATTACTATTTTTAGTCCTAATAATGTAATTTGTGGTTAAGAGGTTTATAGTCTAATTGATATTTCATCTTCTCTTCTTTACAATCTTTCAATCTCCCTCCTCCTCCCAATATTGAATTATATATATAATCTGTGATAAAAGCATGATAAGTTCTATACATAAAAAGAAATGTAATGTGAATATAAATATCTTATTTTTTTTATTCTATAAATATTGATAATTTAAAATAAAAATGGAAAATTATTTAGTTTTATTAAAGTTAAATAATATTATAAAAATAAAAAAATCTAAATAAAAGGTTGAGATAATTTATTTAATCAATAACTTGAGAGTCAAGTAATGTTTCAGAATTTACAAAGAAATAAATAAATATATATATAGAATAGAAAAAATATATATATGGAAATGTCTCAAACCACATTATTGATTTCATTTTCATTTAAGTAAGTAATGTTGAATGGAAAGGAAAGCAACACTATGTTTTGGGTGTTCAAAAGGAAAATAAAATAAAATAAAATGGGGATATGAAAATAGAGGTATAGATTATTGAAAAACAAAAATAGAGGCATATACGTTTAAGTAAGAAAATAGAGATATTAAAAACTTTAGATAAAAACTCATATTATAATTACATTCCCTCTAGTAGCTCTCAATATGGGAGCATTAAAAATTAGCTTAAAAGGAAAAGGAATTAAATATGACTCCCATTAAACTCCAAAATGAGAGAATGAAAAAACGTTAATTATTTATTTTATTTTTTTCATTGCATTCTCACATATTCTTCTCTCCCAAACAAGTGTTAGGCTAAATCTTTTTACCAAATAAAAAATATCTAAATAATAATTAAAAAAATTTGATAAATTTATGACTAATAAATTATGTAAGATACGAGTGACTATTTTTGTGACAACCTAAGTAAAGTATCAAATCATATTTGAACTATACCCAAAAGATATTAATCAAATCATAATTACAACTTTTTGTAATCACATAAGCTATTTAATTAACACTCAAAGTAAGACTAAACACCCGCTCACACAATAAATCACTCATACAATTTAGAGTATCAAAATTTTCTTGTTCAAATCTTCTAATATTGGAGAAAAAAAGGTCTATTTTGCATTATTAAAATCCTCCCCATCGCAAGTGCAGGGCCCACATATTAGGAAGTTACTAATTTTGAAGGATGAGAAAAGATGATGGATGTATACGGATGAGGTGGAAAAAAATTGTTAAAATAATGAGAACGTCAAGCATTCACGGTTCCTTATCCTGGTTTTGGTGTTTTGCTACGACTAATTCGCAACCACTAAGGGAAGGGTGTGACATGGGCCACTGCCAAGCTACCACGTTTGCAAAAGAAGGCCTTAAGAAATGTGCTCATAGCAGAAAGAATCCAGTGGATTGGATATGCTTTCATTCGAAGGTTGTTTTGGAGTTTTACGAAATAGAAATGTGTGAAAGCTGCTAATTCCCAAATATGCCGATAAGATTAGAATGGGCCGTGGGGTGAGCTTAGCCACAATATCACTTTTTGGGCTCAACAAATTCTATTTTTGTTCACTCTCAATAAATTATGACATCAGCAAAATAAATAAATAAGACAAAAAATAAAGCTGAAGCACAAATTAGAGCTACTTCTTCCTCTTTAGTTTTTGTGGTAAAATTTTTATATTTTCTTGGAAGTAGAACAAAAAATATAAAACTCACCTATAGTTTTTTATTTTTTTTAAATTATCATCGTATAATCTTTTTAGATGTTTTTGTATAATTTTAGGAGCATTTGTGACCCTTTTAATTTTTGTCCTATGATTCACCAAAAAACCTTTTTTGTCCTATGAAAGGCCTATAGCTTAGTTTGCAATTTGCATGCAATTGACAACTAGGCGAGCAGCTACACTAGCTAGCACACTTTATAGAAACATATCAGATGATGGGTATTAATTTCTTAAATTTTATTGATACCCATAAAGTGCAACATTTGTTAGGGAGCTGGTGAACCATAATATTGAACTTTATAAGTTTTTATAAATGCATATAAAATATTACTTTCAGTTTTGCTGTACATTTTTTGGAAGTACTGAAGAAGAATCTTCCAACTAGATATAAACCTAAATTTCCATAAAATTCAATCTTAAGCTTGTTTGGTGTTAGAAAAAACGTAAAACCCTCATTGATTCAGTCAAGAAACAGTGGGTGGTGAAAAAGGGAAGCAAGTTTACACAAAAATATCCGAAATCTTGCTTTTAACGAAGTTTGGCGTTAGATCTAAAGTCATTTTCATAGGGATTGGGACAATCAAAATCTAGCACGTTGCCAATGTTAATTCTCCCAAGTCTCAAGTTAGTGGTGGGTAGAAAACCGGGTGCGACGAGCAGCTTGGTCTAGAAATTACGTGGCATGTTATCATATTAGCATATTTTGTTTGACTAGAATTATCTATTTTAATATTTTGGCTGTGCTATAGTTTAGAACAACTAAATCGGACTTCAAGTGAGAAGGGAGCGGGAGAGCATTTTGCATCTTAGTCACTAATTCACTATTCAGAGGACTAAGATTAAATTTATGCTCACAAGGGAGCAAATATGTTTTTATTAGTTGTAGCAGCGATCTTCAAGATGTTAAGCCAACTACTATTGTTGTAACAAAAGGTTTTGGTAACATGCTGTTAAAATGTTATTACTAATTAACTTTTCTAAGACGACCGATTCAATTTGGGACAACCATCTTTGCTACAATAAGTTTCGATAGAATTTTAAAAACAGAATTTTGCTCTCCATTATCCGTGAGTAGGAAATTGATATTGGTACTTGGTAGTAAGATTACTTGATGCAGTCACTAATGCACTTTCAGTAAATACTAAATAAAAATTCTACCGAAAAGGAAGATTCACTCAGGCCAAACATAAAAACGAAAAGGAAAAATTAAGAAATTGAGGCAGTTTTATTTACCTGGTCCTCAGCAAGCTTGACACATTTATATCCAATTGCTTTTCACTCTTTGGACTGAACTTGTCAAGTTGTTGGCAAGATATATTTTGTTGGTGAAGACTTTCCAAATATATTTATATCCTTCATCATTTCAATCTCTTTCCCTACAATGGAGGAATGCAATGAAGTGGCTTAATCATAATCCAATTATCATTGATTACTAGGCTCAGTTAAACTCAATTCAACAAAAATCTAAAAGGGGTTTTTATTTCTCCAAAAGAAAAAATAAAAATATGATGAAATATCCTAGCAAACGAATCTAGTAAATGGAGTCTGTAGATGCAATTTTGAAAGATGCTGTCATATTCTCATCTTCAAATTGTTCATTTTGAACCAACTCTGGTCATTTCGCCAGTACTACAAAGAGGACATGTATGAGTTGGAGATGTGGCAGATGGCCTGGATTGATGGTTGGTTGGAGGAATTGGAAGAATGTTACATACTATTTTCCTATCATGCATTTTTGCTTTCCAAAGGAATTTCCCTGAGAGGGCTAGCTGAGTTAACACCATTTTTTTTTTTTTTAAGTCTAACCTGTATGCAGATTTGTCCTTGAAGGTTGGGGAAGTGAATGTTGAGAATGGAGATCACTGTGACTTGATCAGAAGGTTCTCTAAAATATATAGTTTCCTTCCAAAACCTTGGACTATCATGGATAAGCGACCTGATTAAAATTTTAAATGACGTGTAACACCGAATATATCTTTTAATTTGTAATATTTAATCTATGAAATGAATCACTTCATATGAAAATGATCATTTTCCAAATTTTCTAAGGTTGGTTTAAATAGTTTTGCAAAGTTTGGTATTCAGGGATCATCCAAATGGCAAATGGGCTGGCTTGATAGATTTTTTTGAATGCCCTACCAGGCTACCACACCCAGGAGGCTTTGCTTTGTAGAGCTTGCTTGCAACAAGGAGCTAGCTACCGCTAAATATTTCCGGCTTACTGTTTGCACCCAAGGACGATTTTGATGTTGTTTGATAGCCCAGCCAAGTTTGATTTTCTAAATTCTAATCCATGGAAAGACATGTGGAGTCCCATGCCTAGCCCATCTAGAGCTTACTTAGCCCAACCCAATAGTATCCTTTGCTTCTAGACCTGAGCCCAGCTAAGATTGACAAAATTGATCTTAAAGCCTCAGGTCCTTGTAAGTTGTATCATTTGAGATGCCAAGTTCTCAAATCGTTCAAGGCATTAGACACCAAAAATATGCTCCTCCAAGTTAACTGAGGTACCAAATTCTAAATAAATTATTATACGTATAATGAGCTCAAAATGCAATATGATATTATAATAAAAATAAATAGAGAAAAAAAACTATCAAATGTGTGCCGCATAAAGAAAATAGAGAATAACGTAGAATTTTATGAGCATGAAAAACTTGTAAATTTACTGTCTTTGACAATTAGAATAAACTTCACGCATTCTTTAGTTGTTTAAAGAACAAGTTAATTGTAGGAGACTTTATTAATTTATCTAAGAATGGGCATAAATTATAATAGATTTTTAAAAAAAAAATCAAAAATCAAAAAAAGAAGAAGAAACAATAATCAAATAAAAAAATATTATATAGTTAATTTTTTTTAATTAAAAAATATATATTTTAAAATTAATTGACAAAGAGAAGTTTATAATGATGAAGAAAAAACATACCTCTGGTAAAGGGCAGATGTTGTCCTGAAAGCCCAAATAGACGGAAGAAGACAAACCTTTGCTTAGTATTTGCTGTGTCGACTAAAAAAATCTCTCTTGTTCTATTTTATGAGTCTACTCTTTTCCTTTTTTCTTTTTTTCTTTTTTTTCTTTTTTTCCTGAATTTCATTGAGTCTCTTGCATTAACGTTTAGTTTGTTTGGGAACATGATCCCTCCATTTCCATTTCATGGTTAAGATTTTTTTTTTTTTTAATCTAACTGTATACAAATTGTCACATCATTTAAAATTTTAAACCATGTGACAGTTTATACATATTTAGATTTATAAAATTTAATATGAACCATGAAATGAATTCATTTCAAATGGAAATGATCATTTCCGTTTTGAGCTGCTCGCCTATTCTGTAAAGGCAACCAATCCACCTTATTAAAGGATAATGCCAAGTAACACTAAGGACACAACATTTTTCATAACTTTTTTCACAACTGCTGACATGGCCTATTGTGATCGTAACAATATTACTTACACTTAAGTCCAATACTTACAACACTTTTGTCACACACCAATCACAACAGGCCATGTCAGCAGTTGTGAAAAAAGTTATGAAAAATGTTATGTCTTTAGACTTAATGAAACATCCGGCATGACACCTTTGGCTACATATACAAGTACATTGAGAGGGCAATTCAACTCAATAAATAATAAACAATACTTACGCATATACAACAAACATTTATTAGATTGAAACATCAGGTTTAATAGCCACATAACACCAAAGTATTAGTATATGATATTACACAGCGATTATTGGATTAATACTGATTTATCGTTCCATATCTCACATGGACTCTCTTCAACTCAAAAGATCCAAAAGCTTGCATCAACCTTCACAATGTTCACATGGTTGGCCTCACATTAACACGAGATGCAACCTTCTGACCCAGAGACCTATCCGCCTGTAGCCAATTAATGCCAGCACAAAACATCAAATTAGTACATTATCACAAATTCAATATTACCATTCAAAATTTGACATTTCAATTATCACAGCTATAATTTTTGAACCAAAAGAGAGAGACTCACCTGAGACAAGTATGAGATCCAGACACTGCGAATCTCATAGGTGACACGTGCATCAGATAAAGCCTCAACCCATTTGCGGACGAATCTTTCTTGCCTGGAAAAAAAAAAAAAAAATCACAAGAGAAATGCAAAAGAAACCATGCATATATATTAAATTGACATACATATATAATGGCATCCATATATTTTAAAACAAAGGAGGAACCCAATTAGTACCTGTCTGGAGCCCAGGATCTGTATCTCTCTCCTGGTTCTTTAAAATTGTTCTCCTTCTCAAGGACGCGCTGCATAAACCAACAAATTCTTTTGAATTCCAATTCATTTTTTTTATGCATCTTTCCATGTTTATTTGTCAAACCGTCTACTTAACTTATGCCTATAATTATAAATCCAGAAAATTAAATAATTCAACATTCTTGTTATGTGAAAAAAGGAGAAGGAGAAGGAAAGGCAATTTTATTTGCTTTTCATGTTTTTCATATGCTATGAAGAAGATTCAGCACTAGCTATATATACTAATACAATTAGATTGACTATTATGCTCATAAGTTCATTCACCAAAAACAAAAAGAAGAAAAGACGATGGTCTAATCAAGGTAACAACATTGCCTAACAAACAAGTGTATAAGGCTTACACATATGGGTAAACCCATCATGATTCAGAATTAATGGGGAATTGGTGTGGAGACTTACCCTCTCACGCCTTCCAGTGACGATAGCATTATTAATGGGGAACCTCTCAGCAGTACGAACAGGATCAAACCTCGAAGGGAAGTAATTGACCTAAAAATAATGATCATAATATCTTATTAGAATAAATATACATAAATCAAACAAGCATACTAAAATTGCAATACCACTTTAGCATAGCATGCATCTTAATTACAACATTTCATTTGTAGGGTACAAGGCACCAAAGGTTTTTTTTTTTTTTGGCTAAAAACAAGGCACCAAAGGTTGCTTTCAATGCAAGTATGACTAAAATGATAAAGTAACTAGTTTATATTATAAGTACCTCCTCATCCCTGTGAATGATATTCATGAAACCCTCATGGTGATTGTTGTGGTGAGCACACTTGGGAGCATTAACTGGGAGTTGCATATAGTTTGGTCCGAGACGGTGCCTTTGGGTATCACCATAGGCAAAGATCCGACCCTGGAGCACCTTATCATTGGAGTAGTAGATACCAGGAACCACATAGGCAGGGTTAAACGCAAGTTGTTCATTCTCTGCAAAGAAGTTATCAATGTTCTTATTCAAGACCAAGCGTCCAACTGGCTGCAAGGGCAAAATGTCCTCAGGCCAGGTTTTGGTTCCATCAAGTGGGTCAAAATCAAGTCTGTCCTCATGATCAGGATCAAGTATCTGAATGTAAAGTTTCCATTCAGGGAAATTTCCAGCTGCAATTGAGTCATAGAGATCCTTGGTGGCATGGCTGTGATTAGTTCCTCCAATCCTAATAGCTTCTTCCTCCGTCAAATTCTTGACTCCACAAGTGGGTCTCCAGCTAAATTTCACATAATGTACCTTCCCAGCCTTGTTGACAAGTGTATAGGTGTTAACACTTGAGCCATCCATGTGCCTGTAATCTTGTGGAATACCCACATCATCAAAAAAGAAAGTGAAGGTGTTCAGACTTTCTGGGAGGTAGGAGCAATAGTCAAGAATCCTCCACATCTCTTGGATGTTAGTCTTTGGGTTGGGTTTGAATGCATGGACCACGTCTGGAAATTGCATTGCATCACGCATAAAAAAGACTGGGAAATTGTTCCCCACCAGATCAAAATTACCCTGATCATTGAACGCACAAGAAAGAAAGGAAAAAAAAATGTCATCAATCAAGATAGATATTATGAAAGAAGTGATGTTAGTTATTATAAATTTTATTACATAAATTTTATAGATTGACGTGTCAAAGTTTTAATATAAAACAAAGGAAAATGCTAAAACCAAAAGGCCCAAAACATTAAATTAGTTTTATAATGTATTTATTATGTTAAAGACTTGGTACCAATCACATTTATTTGTCAATCTATTTTTAAGATTTCGTAATAAAATTTACACTAACTTTAGTTTTCGTATTTTCGTATGAACAAATGATCATTTAACCGAAGGAATTCACAATAAGATTATTATTTTGATTTATAATATCTAATTTAAACCGTAAAATGAATCAAAAATAGATGGAATCATTTTCCCAAAGATTAAAATAATAAAATGGTAGTGAGGAACTTAAAAGCTTAAGAAAAAAATTACAGCACAGTAAACGTCCATAGGGTAAACAGTGAAATCATAAACTCACCTCTCTGGTGTAAAACTTGACAGCAAAACCTCGAGGGTCCCTCAAGGTTTCAGGGCTACCGCGCTCATGGATAACAGTGGAGAAACGGACAATGACAGGTGTCTGAACTCCGGGGGCTCGCAGGAAATCAGCACATGTAAGGTTTGTTATATCATGGGTGACCTCAAAGAAACCCTTTGCACTTGCTCCCCTAGCATGGACAACACGTTCTGGGATCCGCTCCCTTTCAAAGTTGGCAAGTTTCTCCACCAGATGATAGTCCTCAAGGAGAATTGGACCTATCAAACACAAACACAAACAAAGATCCAAATCTTAAATAATGCATGCAACGTTACCTTCTCAACTAATCTACTTTCCAATATCATGTTGCTAAAGATATTCAATCCGTTATGTCTTTTTAGAACAAAAAAAAAAAGTAACTTTGTCCAAAATCATCGTTTTGTCTAATTAACCTAATCTTTGCAAACCCTTATTTGATGTTTTTTTTATAGATGGGAAGGAATTGGATGAGTTTGAAATTTGAAGGGCTATATTAATTATCCTTCAAACTCCCATTTTTCAATTCCTTCCCATTGGGAAATTTGGAGGTAGAGGAGTTTTCATTTTAATTAATCTTTTTTTTTTTTTTTAACCCCCTTGTTAATTAATTAGTAAGTAATAACAACAACAAAGCTTAATTGAATCCCAAAATTTTTGGATCAGCTATGGATCCTCAAATTCAATAGATTACTCAAGATAGACTACATGTATTCTTTTTCGTCGTTATATTATATTCAAATTCATACTCTATGTTACCTCGTTAATTCTATATCAACTACTTCTATTAATGTTATTTTAGGTCTTCCTTTACCTTTTTTCGTTCACTCAATTTGAATCACCTCACTTTTCCTTACTAATGCATTAATCGTTCTTATTTATACATGATTAAATCATCTCAAGCGACTCTCTCTTATCTTTTCATCAATAAGGGTTATCTCTAACTTTAAGTGAATTTTCTCATTTTGAATCTTATGTTTTCTTATATTTATACTTATCCATGTTAATATTCTCATTTAGCTACGCTCATTTTATCAACTCACTCCTTTTACCCTTACTATTTTCTCAAAATTAGAGTTATATCCTCTTGTTTCTATTGTACAAGACACTCAACAAGAGCCTCTAGTTCAACAACCCAACTAGTAAGACTGACTACTGTTGCCACAATTATTTTGAGCTCAGAGGTTTGGTTGGCTTGACTGCTACAAGATTCAAGGCTGTCTTTTTCTCAAGAAGTTTCAATGCTATAAAGGATTAGGGCCACAAGCCAAGCCAATTATTAAAATTTTAAAATCGGTTCATTTAATTATTTTGAACATGAATTGAGCTCAAGTTCATTACCAAGCTTGATTCATTTTTTTATTGAACAAGTTCAAGCTTGGTCATGAGTTACTTGATTAACTTAAAACAAATATCAAGACTAAATGTTTTTATCATTTCACAAATCTATAATAATAATTAATAACTATATTATAGTTGAGGTTATATTAATTATTAGAGTTGACTAGATAAAATAATTTCCATTTCTGAATTTATTAAAATTAGATTCATTAATTTTTTTGCTTTTTTGTAAAAAATATTACATAATTACTAGGATATTGACTATTTATATTTATTAATAAATTAGAAATACTAATTTGATATCTTAAAAACATAGTTACAAATTAAAAAAAAAAAAAAAAATTCAGATCTAGATAAATATATTTTATACATGTATACAAATAATATTATATATACTCAAATAACAGTCTCATACTCATGAATATGTTCAATAATATATTATTATATTTGAACTTGATTCATTTAATATCAAATCGAAATTTGAGCTTGATCTTGTTACTAAATAAACAAACATAAAATAGTTTACAACTATAAATGATGTTATTTTGTAAGCATAGAGGGATACAGAGAAACAATTGTAATCCAACCATGGATTTATTATAAAAATAATAATAATAATAAATAAATTATTAAGTGTTGTAAAATTGAGAAAAAAAATATTTAATTTTTGAAACATCTGACCAAGAAAAAAGGATTACTATTCTCTTCTTCTCACCGTCCTTCGGGCTTCGGCTCTTCGCCTCTCACATCTCTCCTCCCATTAAAACTTACAAATATAGTGTAAACGTGAACATAATACTATTCGATGCACTTCGCTGATTAAGCATCCCTCATTTTTATTTTTTTTTTTATCTTTTTATGAAAAGTGACTAGACATATAGGGATGAATACCTACAAAGGTTTTATCAAAAAAAAGAATACCTACAAAGGTGTACACCAAATAACCATGTAAATTACCAAGGTGATCAAAAAAATGTATTAGGAACCAAAAACACTCAGTTAATTAAGATCAACAACTTCAAAACATAAAAGGATCTTGTATATTTGCTCCAACTTCGATGGGTCTGTTTATCAAAAAAAACTTCGATGGGTCTGAGATTTCTAATAATGTTTAACTTTCGATCACTAAAGTAGCATCTTTATCTCACGATAGTTGAATATGTCCATATGTCCATCAAAGTGACAACAATCATAGTGATGGTAATTAGGTGCCACAAAGATCTTAAAATACTTTGAATATTTCCCAGACCAGGCCAAGCATCTTGTTGGCAAGCCCAAGAGAAGAGAAGAGAAAGAGATGATGAGGGTGAGATGTGTTAGATAAAACAAGAGAGAGAGAAAAGTTGGGAGTGGCCGTACTAGTTGGGTTTAATTAGTTTGGAGTTGAGTTGGCTTTATGAATGATGTGATGGGTTTTAATTGTTTCAATTATTAGGATAGATTAGAGATAACTATTATAAAAAAAAAGGATAGATTAGATAAGGTTGTTGAGTTGGCTTTATATGAATTGCTTCAATTAGACGGATTGTACATTAATACCATTATTACAATTTACAATGACCTTCTCGCCTGTCGCTCTGCTACCCATCATTTTTGTCCCATTAATTATCCGGCGTTCGATCCCTTTTCTATTAATAAACCCAGATCTAGCTCTATCAAAAAAAATAATAATTATAATCAAAAGTACCTCTGGATCCAACGGTCAATGCCGAGGTGTTGTTCGAAACCGGAAGACCGGAGTTTGTAGTCAAAAAGGGTGTATTGTAAGCACTTGAAGGACGGTACTGCATGCATATCATGTACACACCAGATTTAGCAAACGTCTTAGCTAACCAAACCATAATGTAATATTACACAACAACCTTAATCTTAGCTTGCTTAGATTAATACATACAAAGATCAGAGAGAAGCTAGATAATTGAAAACAATTAATGAGTACCTTGTAGGGATCCATGGGGCTAGACAGACGAAAGAGAAATAAAGAGAGAGAGAGTAAAGAAGTGGAGGTCCTTTGAGAGTGTGTGATCACTGCTGCTTGATTTCGGAATTTATAATCAAACCCGTGGGTTGCACTTTTCTTTTCTTATTTATTTATTATTATTTTTTTGGGTAAATAAAATACTAAAATAGTATTTCATTTATCCTGATAACCGACAAACGAGAAATGCAGTACGAGAAATCTATTATATCTCGCTGCGTCACAAGTTTTTAAATGTCACTCTCACAGCTAGCTTGTTTGTACTAAATTACTTATTTTGGGTTTTCCTTTTCAATAAAAAATTACTTATTTTGGGTATCTCAAAATAAGATTGAATCTCGGTTTCCTTAAATATTTAGATCTCATATAATACCTATTATATATAATATTTATTAAGTAGTTGAGATTGAAAATTAATCAGAAAAAATTTTAAAATTTAAAAAATTAAAAATTTTGTAAGGAGAAAATATGTATTACAGCTAGGGGTGGGTTCGGGTCGAGCGGGTCGGGTATTGAGCAAAACCGTTGTCCGTCCGTATAAAATAAATTAACGGATAATCCGTCCGTTAACCGTCCGTTGATAGGTTCGGGCGGTCGGGTCGGTTGAACGGGTTTGGCGGGCGGGTGGTCGGGTTTAAAGAATATGCAAGTAGGCTTTTTTGGACTTTTTTGGGCTTGCAAGTGCACTTTAAAAATTCAGTCCATATCATTGTTTTGGACTTTTTTGGGCCATTTTAAAGCCAAATCAACAACTATATGTAATTGGGCATACTAATTTAGTTTTTTTAGCCATTTTTTTACTATTCATTTAAACCTCATTATTTGTTAACTTTTTAAACCATTGTTATATATAAAAAACCAAACATAAATGCAAGTATGCAACAATTCCTAAGCACATACAAATACAAATACAAAAAATCAATTTCATATTAACCTAAATTACCAACCAACTAGGCAACTACCAAGCATGCTAAATAAATAATTTCTACCCTAATTTAGCAAGCATACAAAACAACAAATACAAATACAAATTACAATACAAATAAATATATATATATATATATATACATATATATTTATTTATTTATTATTTAAATAAATATTGTCGGGCGGGCGGGTATCCACCCGACCAAAATTTCAAAATCCGTTATCCGTCCGTTATCCGAATATTTAAAATATCCGTATCCGTATCCGTCCGTATATATGCTCACGGACGGACAAACGGGTCGGCCGGATTGGTCGGGCGGGTCGGGTTTCACGGTTTTTTGCCCACCCCTAATTACAGCCCATGCATTGGGATGTCAATCTCAACTTTGAATAAACAGTATTTAAAAAAGTGAAAGGGTGTAAAATAGTAAAAGATCAAAAAGTAAAAAGAAATCTGTGTTAATATATCTTGTGTTTTTCCTTTGTCATGATCCGTTTGTTTCTCTTTTTGATCAGTTTGTTTCGATGCGGTAAAACAATTTACTTTTTAATGGAGTCATTCTATCGTTAAAGTAGGTAAGTTATTTTGAGTATGACCATATTTTCAAATAAAGCCATAGAATTAGAAATTGGAAGAATATTTTCTAAATATTATTTTACGTAGTAACCAGGGGTGTAATCGGTGAGGTGTGTTACGGTTTTCTCCGAATTTATGCACCTACACCTTATAGTGCGGTTTTCTTATTACACGCACCTGCACCTTCATCTATTAAGATTGGTTTTGGCACGATACGGTTCGGTTTAATGTAGTGCAATATAGGTGCGGTCTTGCAGTTTGGGTTGGACTCATTTGGGTCGGATTGGACCAGTCCAAATGTCAATTTTAATCTAAAAAATCCACATTTACAACAATTAAAAATTTTGACTAACTATAGCATACAAATATAAATCATAGTTTCCAATCTCAACCTGAAGATTTAAGAAGAAAAAAATTATAACATACAGATTTTATAGAATGAATCATAATTTCCTATCTCAACTTGTATATATATGTCATCCTTATACAAATATAACACAATCTTAACCTTCACATAACATCACTTGCATATATCATTAGCATATAAGTATAACATACTAGAAGATGTAATCGGTAAGGTACGGTACAGTTTTCTCCTGATTTATGCATGCACCTACACTTTATAATGCGATTTTCTTATTACACGCACCCGCATCTGCACCTATTAAGATCGGTTTTGGCGCAATGAGGTGCGGTTGTGTCGGTGAAGCTTACACCCCTAGTCGTAACAAACAAACTCTAAATTAAAAAAATAAGTTTAAAACTCTTCTCAAAAGGACCCTAAATAGAAATTCTAACCCCACAAAAAATAAAAAAAAGGGATGGAAGGAATGTTGCAATACTAACTATAAAGGATCTTATCTATTTCTTTCACAGATTTTTGCCTTTATTCACATGATAGAGATGGGGTCCTTCGCAGTTGTTCTGTAAGGTAACTTTCCTTTTTATTTGAATTACAAGTTTACTTATTAGGAAAAAAAAAAAAAAAAAACCCTATAACGGGTATATTCTAAAAAGTTTCTAAAATGTTAAAATGATCTTGCATTTTTTTTTCATATTATCATAAAAATATATAAAATTATTTCATAAGTGATTATCATAACAATTGGGTAGGCATAAGTGATTATCATAATAGTGTGTTTTGTGAATGACGGAATTCTTGTGTTTCCTCATTTTTAATAATTTGCAATGATAGTTTTATTATTTTAAGATCCTTTTTCTTACTCGGGCAATAAGCAGGGCTATTTGACTTTTCTTTTTCTATTTTTTGAAATGAGCAAGGTTTTTTTTTTTTTTACTTAATTGGCTTCTGTAGAGTTCTTTAAAATCTCATCTTCTTTTTTTTTTTTTTTTATCTACAACTTATTTTTATGCAAAATAACCCAAATAAAATAAGTTTAAGAAATTTTCAAAATCCACTATTATTTTTTTAATGTATATCTATACTATCACCCAATTTATTTTTTAAGCTAAATAATCCAATGAGAATAAACTATACTGTATGTGTTCAATCCAACGTTACATTTATTTTTATTTGAACTATAAATTTAAGTTTTATTATGTTTAGATTAAAAATTATTTGGTATAAACTTTTATTTAAAATATATAACACCACAAGTACTTTTATTTGAACAAAAGCCTTGGTAGCGTTCGGATATAAGGATTTAAAATTAAGGAAATTAAAAATCAATTACTATTTAAAAAAAAAATTACTACTATAAATTACTTAATTTGAGTATTAAAGATTTTACTCAAATAAAAAATATTTTTAAGGTTGTGCCTCTGAAATAACACCTAATCGTTTCAAATTCAAATATTAATATGATTTAAATTAATATATAAAAGATTAATAGTTTAGTGGAATTGATTGGTTTTCTTTATATAGATAATAAGGATTCAAATTTATTATTTTATAATGGTTAAATTTAAAAAAAAAAAAAAAAAAAAAAAACCATTTAGATATAAATTTTTACCATGTCCTTTTATACTTTATTATTTAAACTAAAAACTGAATTCTGAATTCCTCTTCCAAATAGTTGGATCCAAATGAAGTTAATATTAAATCATGCCACCCATCCCAGATTCCCATCCCTACAATGTATGAGCAATAATTCCTAGTCTTTGTCCATAAAATCTCCAATATCTTCACCCGAATTGTTTTTATTCACTTCTTTTTCAGTACCCGAATGGACATTGCACATGCTTAAGACTTAAAAAGTAAACTCCAGCTCCAAGCCAAGCCAAGCCAAGTACAAACTGCCTAAGAGACCGTGTGGTCCAGATCAACCAAATATTCGCGAAGATTTTTTTAATTTTTTATATTTCCCTTCCTTGATATTTTATGGCAGAGTGGCGGGTGACATCAAATGTCAACAATCCTTATCTCTTGTGGACCCGCTGCGATTTATTAGCCCAGTTTTGTCTCTTTCATTTACTTGCACTTACAAAACAGGACCGACAGTTTAAACGGATTGAGATTTTATGTAATACTTTTTTGTATTGTATGGATATAATTTCACATTTTAGTGTTTAATTTTTTTTTTTAAATTAAGATTAAAAATTAATTTTTTAATTTCTAATTTCAATCTTTTCTAATTAATCCGCTTAAACGAACAAATTTTTTGAAAGTGAAAATAGTTTATCTCTATACTTTTTTTTTTTTTTTTTTTTTTTTTTTTTTTTCTTCCAATCCAATATAATTCATGTATTGTTGGACATCACAATCGCGACAACGCCGTCTACGGAAGTGTGGGCTTAGGTCATTATCATATTGGTCCAGACCTACTCTACTTGCTAGTCTCCGTTGAGACAATTGACTGAAACCTATCACCGGCCCCATCTGCTTTTCTTCCCAATAATTTTAACAAGAATAAAAATAAGTTGATAAATCATTCTTTTTGAATTGTTATTGATTTTCATATAAAGCGGATTCACAGCCTCTGTCCACTTGTGTATTTTTATTTTGGATTACCCACTTGATTGTTTTATCACCGTACATTTGTGAAGAAACAAAATTGTGTATTAAAACTTCTTGTTAAAGCATTCTCATGACTTTTCAAAAGTCTGATAGGGCCAAAAATACTCATTTCTCGTCAAATGACCTAACAGTGCTTTTCTAATTTTTTTATGAAAGAAAAATGTTAAGATTATTACCATTTTGTCCTGACAATCATCTTATATCAATAATATAACTATATTTCATTATTATTATTATTATTATTATTTTTGTGTTTAAATGTTGACACATTATTTTGTAAAGCTTAGTAAAATTTATAATAATTATAGCATCACTCTTTACAAAAGCTAGTTATTATATTTTTTTTTCTTAAGGGTTTAGCGTGAACTTAAAAAGTTTAATAGAATTTGTTATGCAAAATAATATTGAGAAAGTTTACTGGCAAAGTAAAATCTTACAACATTTTTATAACAAACTTGTTTTGAATTGTGGTGGGCCTCAATGCAACTTTTTATTTTATTTTATTTCATTTTGAATTGTGATGAACTGACATCTTACTTAATATGAAATTTTTGTGAAACTTTGTTGTGTCAGTAGAAGGGCTCAATAATATTTAGCTTAGCCCTATATCCTTGCAACTCATGATAGGGACCTAGTTTTGGATTAAGGGAGCCATGGCCACCTAGCCCTTGATTTTCTTAAAATAATATATATAGTTTAAATTTGAACTTAAATTTCCAAAAGTCACACTTAATCCACTCTTAAAAATTAAGTTGGCTGAAAAGAGATTCCCTAGAAGTAGAAATAGTTAACCAACCCACACATAAACACCGTATTAAAGGCATCAACTGCGTGTTGCAAAGCAGGGACCACCAGTACCCCAACATCCTCAATGCTACTCATAATAACAACTGGGGCACATGCTCTCACCCCCATTTGTCCTCTCTAGCTCTCTTTGGAATTAGTTGCATAATTTTTTATTTATTTATTTATTATTTTTTTTTTTTTTTATGGACGTTATTATTAATAATAATTTGTTTTCTTGACTACAAAATGCTTAAACTATGGGATAGAAAATTATATTATTTCTTTCCATTTATTTTATTGTTTCTAGTAAATTTACTAATTTTAGTTGAGAATAAAAATTTAAAAAATAAAGAAATCGAGGCTAATTGTGTCCATATGTTCGGGTGCTGATATAACTAAGTTAACAAGGAACAAATTATGTTATGAACATCGTCTTCTTCTTATTCTTCTTTTTTATATTTTTGGTTCGTGAGTGATTTTGATGCAGTGGAATGGAAAGCCTTATTTTCATGTCATATTGTTTGGTTTTACATTTTCTCAAAATTATATTTTTCTCTCATTGTCATAGTCATCAATTAATCTTTGATTTTTAAATTATTCTATAAGTTTTTTTTTTTAGTTTGGAATTAGGTGCTAGATAGGATATGAAAATATAAATTTTTTTTTATTGAATAAAAAAGACTTTATTGACAACCAAAAAGATTACATAGTAAAGTCCCGAACCCTACAGCAAGGGCGGCAAAAATGACATACGTCATAGATTTGAACCCTATAACAAGGGCAGCAAAACAATACAAAGAAAAAACAACCAACCTAACAATAACTGAAAAAGAAAAAATAACAACTAAGTTAACAACAACAGAAAACAACATAACAACAATAACAAAAACAAAGGACACAAAACTTGTCAACCATCCGATCAAAAATAAGAGCAACCGCAACTGAAGATGTCCGGAACGACAGAATGTTTGGAGTCATGATCCTATTCGAGCAGCAATTAACTGAAAAGTTGAATCGAATTGTCCATGACAAGGGATGCTATGCGATTCGGGTATAAAGACTCTCCAATAGAAAGTGTTTTGACAAATCTACCCCTAATATAATTTTATTTAGATAAGAGACTAGTTTGAAGTTAAATGCCCTCTTTAGAGTTGATATCTGCCAAACCAAAAAAAAAGATAAACTTGATAAATTTATGACTTATACACAATGTACTTATATTTATATTTAAATCTTTTAACTTAAAAGAAGGAAAAAATAAAGTCTTATTTTTTTTAACAAAAATAATATTAAAAAAAGTCTAACTTTGCATTATGAATATCTCGCAATATAATTTTGCCAATGATTTCAACTTTTCGTGAAGGTTGGTGATATATTGAAATCCTCGCCAACTGCAAGTGGGGTTACACTATTAGTCAATTTTTAGCCTTACGAACGTGCTGAATTAAGGATAAATTATGATTTGTTCTATAATTTAGACTAACAGTATTTGAACCGTGATCAAAAGCAATGAAATTTTGTTATCAGTTAGTGGAAAAAATTGTTAAAATAATTGAGAGCGTCCAGAATCGTCATAATCGAGAGCGTAATGTTTAAGGCGGCTTGGGCGCTGTGCGCGCTCTAAGTTATACGCAACCGGTTTTGGCAGTGACATGCCAAATTTGCTACATGTGCTCAAAGAAGAGAATATCCAGGATATGCTTTGAGAAATGTCCACGTTGGCATAAGATTAGAATGGACCCTATAGTTTATAATCGGACACTGTAGCTGAGCTTATCCACATTCATTCAACAAGACTAACTCGTATAGGTATAGGCCCCACAAATTTGTATGTTTTTAAGGCCCTTTTGAAGACAAACAAGGAAAAGACACCGCTGCACGAAAACGATCATTCATGTTGGAGACTTTAGTGCGTCAATTATCAATCAATATGATAGTTTGTGGTGGAGGAATCTTGATTCTTGACTGACAATAATGGAGTGTGGCTTAAGGGTCTTTTCCACACACCGTAAGGGCTCCACTTCCAGCCTAGTGGCGGTGCTGAGTGATGGGCACTTAGCAGGAGATCAAGGTAGGGTACAATAATTGTAGAGTGTGATATTTTTTGACGGTCCAAATTGAAATTTGACTTTTTGAACTTTGTCGTCGGATAAAAAAATAAAATTTTAACTTTTTTTTCTTTTTCTTATAACTTTAATAAAATTTAATTTGAAAATTAAGAAGCATATATACATTTTTGGGTATGGATATAAATACGATATTGCGATATGATAATTCTTAGAAAAAATAAGGTACGAATACGATAGAGATATATGTTTTATTAAATTTTTATATATTATTATGCATATATTTTTCATATATTGATAAGCATATGTGAATTTAAGAGCAATTATGAATAATAAAGTATATCTATTGCCATCAAATGATATTTAAATTACAAACTAAAGTCCAAAAGAGTAAATGAAAGAAATGTACATCCATATAGTTACATCTAAAATTTATATTTCTACCACTTTTACTATTTTTATCCATTTTCATGTTATATCCAAAAGAAAAAATAAAAGAAAATGATTTTTCTTTTTTGAAAATTTTTGGATACGCCTAGGGTATGTGGGCAGCAGTACCCTAAGGGTACGAGTACCACTGGAGGATCCAGTGTATGACTAGAGTGGGCACGTGCCCACCCTCAAATTTTTTTTAAAAAATTTACTAGGTATATATATATATAAAAATAATTGAATTTTTATAAGTGCCCAGTCCCTAATTTTTTTGTTAAATTTTTTTTTTCTAGCTATATATATATATATATATATATATCAAAATTACTACATTAAAAAAAAAAAAAAAAAACCAAATAACAAAAATAACAAAAAAAAAAAAAGCCCAAATATCAACAAAAATTAGCCCAAAAAAAAAAAAATCACAACAACATCAGCCCAAATAATTAATCAGTCTCCTATTAAAATTTATTTTTATTTTTTTATAAAAAAAATCTAGTTTTTATTGGCTGCCAAGAATCCAAATCTTGGAATCCCCACATTACAAAATACCATTACCAGTCGAATAGAGAGAGAGAGAGTGTGTGTGTGCTAGTATTAGTACAAAGCCATCGGCGACATGCAACTTGATCTCCCTCCTCCACGGAATGACTGAATCTCTCTCCCCGCTGCTCGCTCCCTCCCTCATTGGCGGCTGGATCCATGGTTGATGGGTGACGGCTCCCTCTCCTCTGGATCTCAGCAACTAACCGACTACACCTAGTTTTCCTCTCTCTCTCCATGCGTCTGTGAATGTGATTTTGATTCAAAGTGTTATCGTGTTACTGTTAATTGATATTTATTGAATTTGTGTGGTTTGTGTTAGTGTGTTATTGTTAAGTATTAAGCGATTGATTGGATTTGTGTGGTGTGTGTTAGTGTAAATGTTACTATTAAGTACTTAAGTGATTTATTAAATTTGTGTGGTGTGTGTTAGTGTCATAGTGTTATGACTTATGTGGTGAATACTAAATTCTCTAATTAATTAATTTGTGAGTTGTGACCATGTATGTGTGCACTTGTGTAGTTATGTATGAATTGTGAAGTGCCCTGAGTGGGTCTATTAAATTGTAAAATGTTATAATGAGTTTATATATCAACTATTATCATTTTTTGTATTATATCTATTAAAGTTTGAAATTAAAAGATGTCCACCCTAAAATGAATTTCTGATTCCACCCTTAACGAGTACTCAAAAAATATTTGATACAGTTAGATTCTATTTTTAGAATATCCGTGCTGTGTAAGAAAGACCCACAACCAAACGTCCTGAAATTGATGTTGAGGGTTTTTGTCGTACCATATCGTATGCTTAGACTTTCAGCCTCATGGTTGAGTAACGGGTTAGCTTTTGCTGTTGAAAAGTATTTGAAACGGATATACCCAATTTGAAATTTTTGCCTTTTATGAATATAAAAGTCGATGTGTAGTAGTATTAATGATTTAAAATTATTGATTACTTATGACCTCATTAAATAAATTTTTTAAATAACGTAATGTGATGTCACATAAATATTTAGATTCAAGAAAAATTAATTTTTTTTCATAAATAAATTCTCTGAAAGCAAAATGAAAAGAAGTCTCATCCTTGAAATGACCGTATACCAACTATCAACTATGTTGAAATTGAAAATGATGCTTACACCTGTCTTGCACGTACGAGTGACTTTTGGTGTTGAAATGACCCTGGACCAACTGTGTCTGTAATGTTAAAAAAAGAAAAGGATATATTTGAAGATAACATGGAGACTCGCTCATGCATGCAATGCAACGGCATTCTTTCTGATTGGAGGTTCTGAATAAAATAAGGTTAGCATCTCTCATACGGTCCCTACAGCGGAAGAAAACAGTCACCCTACAGATCTAGTCTCCAAGGGAGGTCACAAGTTTAGTATTTTGTTGTTTTTCTTTCCCCTTCTGCGTGTTTTCTGAATCAACTCAAGGCCTAGCTGACTAGCTCATGCACGAGGTTTTAGTTACCTTGAATATAAATTATTGATTTCATTTATGTTTAATGAACTTCCTTTTCCAAAAATGAAATCAACCTTGACTAGCTCTAGTAAAAACTGAATTAAGCACAAATTATTCTTCTTAATTAGTTCTTTCTAGTAAAAAGAAAGGCTCATAGCCCAAATTATTCTTCTTAATTAGGCACACCTTATGAAACATATTTGAATTTCTTAGATTTTATTCATACCCAGAGCAATGTTATTTGGGGCTTGATGAACTCCACCATAAAAATGTATGTATGTAAGTTAAACGTACGTACACATATTTAAATTATAACTAGTGTAACTTTTGTTAGTATTACACAAATCAATAACTTTTTGTTAAATCAAGTAATGGATTCCATTATCTTCTCAAAATTAACAACAGAGTACTAGTTAAAAAGTTTAAAAGACTTTTTTTTTTGAGCAAGAGAAGAAGAAAAGTTACAAGTTTGCTTAATTTCTTATATGCGAAAACATAAATGGTAATAAATTTTTCTATAGGACAATATATTCATTCATAAACATGGAAGCCTCACTGTATCATTGACCTACTTTGCATTCCAAATTTAAAACTGATATAATAATAAGTTAAATTAGGTTTTTTTTTTTTCTCATTAACTTTTTATTTTAGGGTAAACTATACTATTGGTCCCTAACGTTTACCCAAGTTGCGCGTTTGGTCCCTAACGTTTAAAATGGGCAAAAATGGTCCTAACGTTTCAAAACGATACACCATTGGTCCTTCTGTTAGTTTCCGTTAACTTGGTGTATACGTGGCTAACGGAATTATAACGTGACAATTTTTAATTGACATGTACTTTTATTTTTAATGACAACTAAGATATGACATGGCATACCCATTTAAAAATAACCTAACCCAAAAAAAATTAACCCAATTCAAATAAAAAAAGCCCACCCAAATTAAAATTAACCTACCCCACCCAAATCAAATTAACCCTAAAATTATATTACAAATGAGCGCTTTCTTCCTCCACGAGTGAATCATCCCTCCTGTCCATCTATTCTCCAAATGTTATTTCATTACCATGGTCCCGTTCAGCCAGCTATAATGACCTTGATTTTGGAAAACAAGTTGAAGGCGAGGAAGATATAAACGCTGATTCTAACCATTTTCCTTTAGCTCTAACACTTGCACCAGACTATCTTACTCCGGCTGAAAATTGCCAGAATGACACTAAATGCAAAGATAGCAGCCTTTTACTTTCTCCTCAAAATCTCCAAATAATGAGCAAGGTTTTTAGTGAGAGGTATCATAATCCTGGTGTAGAAGGTTTCCTCCTTTCCTCTGGACTTGATATTGACTTAGAATGGAATTGCCCATCATTAAGTGGTTCCTCGTGGAGGAAGAAAGCACTCATTTGTAATATAATTTTAGGGTTAATTTGATTTGGGTGGGGTGGGTTAATTTTAATTTGGGTGGGCTTTTTTTATTTGGATTGGGTTAATTTTTTTGGGTTAGGTTATTTTTAAATGGGTATGCCATGTCATATCCTAGTTGTCATTAAAAAAAAAAGTACATGTCAATTAAAAATTGTCCACGTCATAATTCCGTTAGCCACGTATACACCAAATTAACGGAAACTAACGAAGGACCAATGGTGCATCGTTTTGAAACGTTAGGGACCATTTCTGCCCATTTTAAACGTTAGGGACCAAACGCGCAACTTGGGTAAACGTTAGGGACCAATAGTGTAGTTTACCCTTATTTATATCTCCGATTCCAAAATGTCTAGACTCTAGAGCTTTATGTTTCAGTTATTAAAAACCACTAATATGGGTTAAAAATCCACCCTTTACTAGAACGTGTTATGTGTCTCTGTGTTTAACTCATAGTCGGATAATGGAGCTCAAACAACCCGAGTCAATAAGCAAGACACAATTTTGCAAAGGAACCGTAAGTTGGTTTAGAAGAATTAGTAAAAAATAAATAAATAAATAAATAAATAATGAAACATATTTGGATCCTTCGAAACCAAAAAGGATTCTCTTCCTTTGCTTTGAAATGGAACTGATTTATTTCATGATTTATTTTAATCAATTTAAAGATGTACATGGTGCTTATTCAAAATCTTATTGTATCAACTAAAAAATAATAAATTCTTAAAATAACGTGACATTACATTCACCTTTTAAATTAGTGAAATACGCCATGAAATTAATCTTCTAAATTTCAAAGCAAATGGAGAAGGAGATCCTAATCCCTAAGAAAGTAGCTAGGGAAGTCATCTAGAAATATGCTAATTTGTCAACGCAAACCAATCCTAATTAAGATGAGATCGTCGCCAAAAGCAAAATTCAAGATGACCCGTCGTTCTTCTAATCTTGAAGCCTGAAACCTAACAGATTGGCTAAAGGACTTGGTCTACACTCTACACACAGTGGGCATATGAGCTTGTGGACCTTGTGGTTGAGATGTAACCGAACAACAGTGATTCTTAGAAGATCAACTATTTCTATGAAAACAATGTTTCGCCTTGTGATTTGTCTTTTCACACGACCCTTTCATGTGTTGTTTATACTTTGCGTGTTCCAACAGATATATAAAAACAAATATTAAATATGTACTAAGTTTACATTATTAAAATATCTGTGGTTTACACATCCTATCGATGAGATCTTATTCATTCTTTCTCCTTCACTTGGTCTTCTTTACCAATACAAATAAATCATTGTAGATGATTATATGACTTTAAAATTAACAAATGATATGAAATAATTTTTTTTATTGGTTGGGAGGAGCATGTTGCTATCCTCTCGTTGTAACAACTAAAAATCTGTTTATAGAGGCATATTCATAGGAATACCAAATCACCCAAAAATTTAAGGAAACAAAAAGATGAAATATAAAAGCTCAAATTAATCCAATCCATCCATTCTTCTTCTTTTTATTTTTTATTTTTTTTTTGAATAAACGAACATATTTACAAAAAAGAAGAAAAAAAGAAGATAGCGATTTCTTAATCCTAACCAATATATATATATATATATATATATATATATATATATATATATATATATATATATAGATTGTTGAAATATGTACAACAATCAACTGAGCACCCACCGGCCACCACCCACCAAGAGAGGCCATTATATGCAATTCAGGAGATTTAGAACCAATTTTCTAATTTTATATTCCCACCACCTTTTATTCCAATTGTGGTAAAATCGGCAAAAACTATGATTATTCAAGTAAATTGCTCTTATTCAGATTGTGGTTCTTCAATATTTCATCAAAATCAGGCCATAAGTGATAAGTGAGACTCTTTATCAAAACGAAACTATCATATCCAAAAAGTCAAAATACAACATATTGAAAAAGTGAATCAATTTATTTATTTTTGAGCATGTGCACATTTTGGTAAACATAAATTAATGAAGAGTTCTGCAACATCTAATTTTTGTACAAACATGGTGCAGATAACCTTTTGTGACTGAAATCCAGACAATCTCAAGCTTAAAAACATATCATTCAACCAATACACTATCAACGCATTGTTAGCTTATTCACTGAGTCCCAAGTAATAATCACAATCATCACAATCTCAGCATGGGTGAAATTTCCCAAACAAGGATTACATAAATAAGCAAAATCAACACAGATTTATAGAGATCGGGTCAAGTGTAATTTTGATGCTGTTATTAAGGTGAACAAGGTGATATATATGCTGATGCTGCGGTTGTAAGGGATGAGAAATGATCCATTTTTAAAGCCTGGACCCAAGAAGATGTTGTAGGGAGTCCACTTTGGGCATAGGCAAAAGCTACTCTTTTTGTAATAGATTGGCCCATTCCCATCTTTCAGAGATAGAATACGTCCCTGGACCCTGGTAGGAGTTAAATATGGGTGGGTGTACCTTCTTTAAGCATCTTTAAATTTTGATTAGAGTGTAAAAGTTTAGGTCTTTTTGGTAATTCAAAGGATGAGATCAATAAAAACTACTCTCTTTATAGTAGTGTGTGTATGTATATAAGTTTGGCTATAAGTTAATGTGCTTACATTCTTTGCATTAGTACAAAAAAAAAAAAAATCTTCCGAATGGATAAAGACCTAAATTTCCATCAAATCACATCCATTCTTAACTCTTAAGCTTGCTTTGCTGCAGTAAGATATAAGCCCAAGGGTGTTGGATGGAAAAGGCAGTAAAAACCTTTCTGATTCAATCACCGAGCAGTTGGTGCCTGTCGGTTAACAGATCAACATGTCTGCATTAGTATCATGTAAATGCTAACATTTGCCCGAAAGTTTATACACTAATATCTGACTTTTTATTGTCAATTCCATTTACAAACTAGTTTGCACTCGGTTATCCATTTGAGACTAAAAAAAGAAATTATTTCATTATAATGATAAATAAGTTCCTAAATATCACAACTATCAGTAGAAGCAATGGATGACAAATTAAATTTGATAAATAAGTTCCTAAATATCAGGTTGGCAGAGCCAAACATAAAAAAGAACAGAAAAAAAGGAAGAAACTGAGACTCATTAATTTCACTGGTCATCAGCAAAATCACTAAAACTTAACACATTTAACTAATTGCTTTTCACTTTTTGGACAGAACTTGTCAAAATGTTGGCAAGGGATTCTTTGTTGGTGAAGACTTCCCAAATATATTTAGAGCCTTCATCCTTTCGATCTCTTTACCTGCAATGGAGTAACACAATGAATTGGCTTAATCATTATGCAATTATCATTGATTACCAGACTTAGTTAAAAGCAACTGAACAAAAATTTAATAAATATACAATCAGATAATGCCAAGATACAGTGTTTTGCATTTATCATAGTTAAATGATACAGTTCACATTTCATAAAAAATAAAAAATAAAATGATACAGTTCACATAAAGACATAAAATTATTTGCTGGGTTGCACAGAAATCATTTTCCACTGAAAATATTTTCTATAAGAAAACATTTTACACTGAAACAAATGGAGCCTAAACTCAACTCTATGTGATATTATGATGTGTTTCCAATCCATAGTCTAATCCTTCTACATCACAAATAAATAAAATAATGCATCAAGAGCTGGCACGCTATCTAGTGCAGTATTTATGACAATACATTACTCTTTCTGTTTAAAAGGACCATCAATAAGCAAAACTCACACTCATTTTATGAGGTGTGGCAGCATTGGCAATTTTATACTCTATTGTGTCATTATCTACTCGACAGTGTCCAGATAGGAGATTCAAACCCACAACAAGGCAAACACTGTTGCTTGACATGTGGCACAAGTGTACTTGTGTAGGAGCCACTAAATATGGAACTCATATAGGATTTCATCCATAAAAAAAGGATTGAAATATATTTGAAATGCAATTAATAGTGGGAA
>OU015764.1:35749797-36069943 GCA_907173295.1 Fagus sylvatica | reverse complement strand
TTTATTTCTGTGGTTGTGTCTTGCTAGGCTTACCCAGGGCCGGCCCTGCTTGGGGGAGGACTTCATAAGGTCTAACTAAATAAAGACTAAGAAAGCTTCGGCTGACGAAAACCCATTGGTCGACTATATTTTCATTCTTATCTGATGAAATGCTGGAGTAGTTATCTGCTTTATGTTGGGACTTCATAAGGTCTAACTAAATAAAGACTAAGAAAGCTTCGGCTGACGAAAAGCCATTGATCTGAAAAATCTGCTTTATGTTGGTTTTGGAGTTGATCTGAAAAATCAATGATGAGTTGAATTCTTTTTTGTTTTTTATTTCTGTGGTTGTTTCTTGCTAGGCTTACCCAGGGCCGGCCCTGCTTGGCTGCTTGGATTATAAATAAGTAATCTAAGGATTATGCAATCCATTACTAAAATCCATTACTAAAAGCTTGGATTAGTTTGTTAAGGGTCTGCAACGAGAAGGCGAGCCTCTCAGTCAGCCTTCAGGTACAGTCTATAATCTACTAGTAAGTAACTACACCATAAAATTTGTCTGTCTCATATTATTGTCATTGACGTTATTACTGTCATCATCAACAACCCCTTACATGCCAAATCATGATATCTATAATCTACTAGTAAGTAACTACACCATAAAATTTAATATAATACATTTTTCTTTTAGTAAGAAATTTGATAATTATGATAAAAATTAATAGACATCATTATTATTGTGTTTTATATAAAACTATTTATTTTATTGTACTCTTTTTTCTTTCTTTTCTAGATTGTTTTTCCTGGATCTCGTGCCTTTTGTTTTAAAGGATTGTTGTTTACGAGAGGCGTGACATGACAATACACATAATCTAAAGTCTAAACAAGGTGTCAGCTGTAGGAGGCGAATATGGAGGGTAATTGTCTACTATAGAGAGTACCATGGAAAGTAACTTTTGAACTTTGAATCTCAGCCCTTAAAAAGCATTGCAGCCAGGTATTGCATGCCGTGCAATAGCATAGTAAGATAAAAGTAGATAGTTATTAGATGTAGACCCAATGGCGTAGAGCTGCTCCTCATTCAGCTTCAAAAGAGGAAGTAGATTTATGCATGGAGCTGTGGCTAGTGGGCCTTACAACCGAGGCCAACAAAAGTAAGAAAACAAGTCAGAAGATGAAATATTTGAAAGAAGTTAGGAGTTTTTTTTTTTTTCTTCGAATACTTATGAAAGTAGTAATATGTGATGCAAAGAATTTTAAATTTGAACGTCATGTGTTTGATGCTTGTGTTTATTAATAATTGGTCTTCTAATGTTGGTTTCTGAATATGACTTAAATATTTAGGTCTTCTAATGTTGGTTTCTGAATATGACTTAAATGTTTATATTTTTATATTTTTCATCAAGATTCAAGATATGTGTTTAAATGATTAGTCGACAATGTGCTTAATATATAGAATTCCTAATAGAAGTATTGCTTCTTTGTTTATTCTTTTTATATTCTTTGCTTCTTTGTTTATACTTTGCCTTTTTTTAATTAAACAATAACTCTGCTTCCTCTTTTTTGGCTAAAATGTTTATGCCTTTTCTTTTTTTAGATCGGCTTACTCCTTAATTCGTAGTTTTTAGTCCATGCTTTTGCACTTCCTGATATCACCAAGTCTGAAGTAATTGATCATCTCTTCGAGGATCTAAGTCTGAATCTCCAAGCAATTTGTAAGAAAGCCGATGGTCCTTTCATTTCTTTTACTTCGACCAAGCAAATTAACCAAGCCCACTTCTTTACAAATTCACTCTTATAAACTAATATCACATGCATCTTCTGAACTCATAAGTGAAAATGATCTTTACCTAGGAAAACTGAAAGAAAAATAAGAACAAAGATAAGCAGGGAAAGATACGAAGGAAGCAAATAAGGAGAAAGAAAGGCAGAAGGAAGCAGATAAGGAGAAAGAAAGGTAGAAGGATGGAGAAAGAAAGGCAGAACAAGGGAGAAGGAAAGGCAGAAGGAGAAAGAAAGGCAGAAGGAAGAGGAGAAGGAGAAAGAAAGGCAGAAGGAAGAGGAGAAGGAGAAAGAAAGGCAGAAGGAAGAGGAGAAGGAGAAAGAAAGGCAGAAGGAAGAGGAGAAGGAGAAAGAAAGGCAGGAGAAAGAAAGGCAGAAGGAAGAGGAGAAGGAGAAAGAAAGGCAGGAGAAAGAAAGGCAGAAGGAGAATGATGAGAAATTGATCAAGGCGATTAACGATTGAGATCGCGGCATATCAAGCTGAGCGTAAACGCTTGAAAGATAAAATAGAAGTTGTGAATTTGAATATCAAGTTGAAAGAAGACACGATCGCCGCCATTAATCGAAAAAATTGAGGCTCTCTTTAGCTAAAAGAAACCAACATGTAGTTCCTAAATGATAAAAGCACCAGGCCAAGGTAGGGATTCCTTAGAAGGATTTTTCCTTCCTAAACACTATGGTATGTAATGCAATAATTAAGGCCAAAACTTAACAGTTTTGATCTTTCAGCTCTCTTTATCTTTCTTCACTTTGACACTTCAAATCTTATTTCGAACAGCTCCGACTGATATTGGTCGTTACGAACCTATGATCCAATATATTCTATCTTTTGTTTGCAATCATAGCATATTATGCCATTCTGACGAATTGTTCCAAGCAAGAAATCAACATATCAATAGTTTTTATTGTGGATTACAATATTTCGGAAATCCAGATTTGGCTCACGTGCATATACAACATTTTCACAACTTTATTAAGGTGATAAATTATGATTGAAGTAATATTATTTTCATATGGATTCACTACTTGATATGACTTTTATTATATATCAATTATGATATACTAATGAGCAAGGTGTGAATGAAATTGTGAAAAAATTATGATTTTAGAATTGATAGGCAAACACCCAATTTTCCTCAATAAAAAATCACATTAATAGCACGTTCCTCAAATTTCAGACTTAATCACTAAAGAGCTTTACTACTAAAATTTGGAATTCACAATTTTAGAAATATGTTTTCGCTATAATAGGATGGTCGGGGCACTCTTTAACAAAATTGTTAAACAGTTTGCAAAATCCATATCCATATATCTAATTATATACTAGCCTATAACGCACAATGTGGGGTACCTTATTATTATTATTTTCAAAATTAGTATAAACTAGCATATATATAACCCATGCAATGCACGAAAAAACTCAATATAAACTTATAATGTACATGATAGAAGTAAAGGAGGAAGAATATTACAACTAGACTCTGATGTAGTGCTTTTTATTTTGGTTTATTAGTTTGTCATTTAGGAAACTTGAAACTATTGAATACTTTGTGACATGTAATTCCTTTTAGACAATGTTTCGTTTTGATATCAAATTGCATAAAAAAAAGAAGGGATTTCAATTTGGTATTTGACATGTAAATCCTTTGGTATCCATATTCCTTTTTGATATATGAGAAAGGATTTCAATTTGGTATTGCATAATTGTGTTTATGTTTTGATTGGTGTAAAAGAGCTCATCCAATTTTCTTTATAAAAAAAAAAAAAATCAAATACTTATTTCAACAGTTATGAATTGTTGAAATATCTAAAGACAACATTTATTGACGGTTCAATGGCAGTCGATAAAGGTAATAAGTATACTATTATCTACATTTTTTTTAAAAATATGTTTCAACAGTTTTAAACTAAGTTTCAACAGTTTTAAATTATTTTTCAACGTTTTCTAACCGTTGAAAAAGATGAAGCACTTTTTTCCACGGCCCTATAGCCTGTTAATAAGTATTTTCGACATAGTTTGTTTCGACGGGTCTCAACAGTCAACTGAGCCGTCAAAAATATATTTTTTGTCGGTTTTTAGTACTTGTTTCAATGGTTCTAACCGTTGAAAATAGCAAAATTTCTTGTAGTGTGTGTATATGATCAAAATATATATTCAAAATTATTTTATGGAAAATATGTTCAAAAAAAAATAAAACTAATAATAACAAATAGATGGAATTGCACCAACAACAGAAAAATAAAAGGAATTAGATATTGTATAATAGTTGAGAAAAAATGGTTCTTTTTAATTGATAAAAAATTACCTTAGTCCAATTGTTTTTGAATCCTTAAAGAAATTCACCACGATGTTTTCATCAAATCCACCTTTTATAACTTATTTGAAAAACACGACAATAGTTAAACCATATGGATAGAGGCAAAAAAAAAAAAAAAAAGGAGCATCAGTTACTACCACATAATTTATGTGTCTAATTAATTTCAATTGGAAGGATTCCGAATCTAACATTCTTAGAGTGGATCTCATAAAACTGTTATTATAGCAAATTGCGTAAACAAATTATGCAAGAGGCTGTGGAAGTAGAACTATAGAAGTAAAAGTGTTTGTTACTGGAAAAACCTTTTGCAATCATATAAACGTATAAAAACACAAAAAAAAAAAAGAAAAAGAGATCATGATTGAAAAAATAAATAAATAAAAAGAAAAAGAAATAGAAGAACAAAATTTGTACTAGATTACCATTGTTTAAAGCCCTTTGCAATCATATAAACGTACAAAAACATAAAATTAAAAATAGATCATGATAGAAAAAATAAATAAATAAAAAAGAAAAAGAAGTAGAAGAACAGAATTTGTACCAAATTAACATTGTTTAGATGTTACGTAAGCAGATTATGCAAGAATGTGGACCCTTCAATTTAACGTGCTCTATTTATCTTCCTTCTATCAAGGAGTATGTTTGTTCACCAAATGATATCTTAAGTGATTGTTCACCAATCAATGTCTTTTCACTAAAAGAGTATTCTTAACACAGTTACACTACAATATTCTTTATCTATTACTTTTATTTAAAAAATAAATAAAATTGGTGTAGATTTAAAAAAAAATAAAAATAAAAATTTACAACTCCTTTTTTAGAAAATTTGGTGTTGACATTTTTATAATTTTTTTTAAAAGATGTTTGAAATAATTGTTTTAATTCTCTTAGAGAAGTATATTTTGTTCAGATGTATTTTTGAAGTAGGAGATTTATTTATTTATTTTTATAAAATGTCTCTGATAGATTTTTTTTTTTTTTTTTAAAGATGTTTACGACTCTTTTTAAATATATATATAATATATATAAATATATATATATATATATAAATATATATATATATATATATATATTTTTAAAATATTTTTAGACTCTTTTTTTAGAAAATTTGGTGTTGAAATTTTTATAATTTTTTTAAAACATGTTTGACATAATTTTTTTAATTTCTCTAAGAGAAATATATTTTGTTTAGATATCTTTTTGTAGTAGGAGATTTATTTAAGACTTTTTTTATAAAATGTGTATGATAGATTTTTTTTTTTTTTTTTTTTTAAATCTTTTACTCTTTTTTAAAAGAAAAATTGGTGTTGACATTTTTTTTTTATTTTTTATACCAAATTAAAAAAAAAAAGTCGTAAACATCTTTTTTTTTTTTTTTTTTTTAAATTTTTTTTTTTAATTTAAAAAATCTATCATCTTTTTAATTATGTTTTATTATTGAAACAGTTTTGTACTTCCATCATAACTTTGTGTTAGAGACCAATTTAAACTTTTTATTATGATTGTCTTTTAGTAGTAGGAAACTTATTTTAAGCTTTTTATTATTATATTTTATTAAGATGTTTTTTAGTAGTAGGAGCCATGAGGCTTCTTTTAAAGAGATTTTGTTATTTTCTTTTTTTATTTAAAAGCTTTTTATTATGATATTTTATTAAAATGTCTTTTAGTAGTAAGCAACAAATCACTTGGAAAATATAAACGATAGATAGATATGCCACTTGGATTAAACAACGTATTACTTAACAAATTTTATTGTTGCACATGTGACAGAATTGTAAGCTTTTTATTATGCCACTTGTCATTACACGAGACACTCTAAGATTTTAACGTTCATATCTTTTGCTTTTATAAGAATGAAAAAGGAATTCTAGCCTTCTTTTTACAAAGGACAGAGTTTACTTCCAACCCGGTTTGTAGGAATTCTCCTCCAACCTACTACGTGGCAAATAAATAGACTATTTACATATGTATTTGTCACATGACTCATTAAAAATGTCACGTGACTAAAAGTACACATGGATGGTCTATTTACTTAAAGTATACATGGATGGTCTATTTACTTGTCACGTAGTAGGTTGGAGGAGGATTCCTCTAAATCGGGTTGGAAGTAAACTATTTCCTTTTACAAATGACCAAAAAAAAAAAAAATTGTTCCTCCTGAATTCACATCTTAGTAGCGTAGTTTGTAGATATTGGAAGTTTGGAATGTCTTCGTCGTTAAAAATACTAATATTTTCCATGTATTTTCCATTACTAACTCACAATTTATATTCTTCTAAAAAAAAAACTCACAATTTATATACTAGTAACCAATAAATCTATGATTTATTGAAGTGATGAGTTATTATTAATTTATTATTATTTTTGTTGCAATACGCAAGAGAGGATATCACCCAAGGTGGGAGAGGATTGGGTCTACTGCACAGGAGTATTGGACCCGTTAAGATCTTGATACGTGTCCAGTTTTATTCAATTTTTGTACACATGTCAAAATCTTAACTGATCCAGTGCTCTGTGCACTGGATCCAAGCCTTTCCCTCTGAAGAATTAGAAAATGTCAGTGAATCATAAAATTTTTAGTAAAGGGACGACTTATTAATAGTGAGTAATAAACAAATGTGACAGGAATTAGACTATATATGATTATCTATTTAAAAATAATAAGTTGTCATATTAGTAAATTAAAAAAAAAAAAAATTGGGAAGTGCTCGATTAAGAGAACATATTTTCATAGGCTTTATTGAACTTAAATAAAAAAAAAAAAAAAGTGACCTACAATTCTACAAATACTTATATCACCATAACGACGCCGTTTAATTGTTTTTCCCTTTCTTATTGTCCTTCCTGTTAGTTATCAAACAGAGTTCCAAGCTCCTCTCTTATCCTCTTGGAAAGGAAGTCACAGTAATATGCTTTCCTCAATTAACCACCCCACTGCCCCATTTCTTTTGCTCTGCCCTTCATTACCAAAATATGGTATCTCTCTCTCTCCCATCATAGTGTTTATTATATAATCTATATCTTAGTTTTGGTATGACTTTCACTCTTTGTTAAATTTGCCTTAATTTTCATTATCTACTTGGTCTGACCAAAATTATAACCATCAAATTCATTACTTAGTCACAACTTGAACACACAGTTATGTTATATGTGAAAGTTTTGCTGGTGAAGGTATAAATTCAAATTGCTACAATGAAGCGTCACTTGTGTTTAAGGTGTTAACATAAATGATATTGATGTGCCACAGTGCCAGGATATTGTAGTTCAAGGAAGGAATGTTCAAGAAGTAGGATATGTAATATTGTAAGCAAAACAAGAGGGAGAACAATGATTTTTGCAAGCAACGAAGGTAAACCAGAAGTGGGTCTTCAAGTTGGTGATCGGCTTTATCTTGGGTTGGACTTTGGCACTTCTGGTGCTAGGTTTGCACTCATTGACAAGCGAGGGACAATTCATGCCCAAGGGAAGAGGGAGTATCCGCTATATAAGGTATAATATAATAGTTTGTTGGAATATTCATAATATAGAGAAATGCTAGGGACTAGGGAGAACATTTTTTCACAACCTATTTGGCAACTTGCTGAGGCGGCAAGTTGTGATTGGTATAACATTACTTTGCATGGAATGATGGACCTACCATTGACGCAATTTTTATTGTGCATCAATTACAAAATATCACCTCAGCACTTGCGAAAAAGTTTGTGAAAATTTGTGTGTCACTAGACTTATTGATATTCTTTTAATGAGTTTGCTTATAAGTCTAGTGATGTTAGATTTTTTTTTGGTTGGTGGCACATTGGATAATAGTGAGTGAAAGGTTAATATAATGTTGTTGGGCCTAATTCTTCTGGATCAATGCTTAAGTTACTAAATTGAGGTGGTGTCCCAATATATCTATGAAAATTTTGCAAAGAAATATCCAAGATATTAACTAACTACCAGGTAGTTAGTGTTGAAAACTTCTTATCTTTTGGAATTTTTATTTGCATTTGTTGGATGGTGAAACTTAGATGTACTAATGGATAGTCTAACCTTAACCTTTGTGATAGTGGGAGCAAATGAATGTTTATCAGTACTTTTAACAATCTAAAATTTGATTAGTGTGTCTGTGTGTGAAGTTGAGTGGCTCACCATCTAGACTGCACAATGATGGTCATGGTAGTGTCTTGAACGTTTCGGTGATTTTTTGTTACAGAATAAAATGGTCTTAGATGTTTGGTGATGAGGAGTAAGTAATTTGTTGGATAAAATTTTAAGCCAGAAAATGACTATGCAAATACCAAATTTGCATCCGAGTTGTATATATTAATGAAGCTTCCTGCAGCTAGAATTTCTTATCAGAATAGAATATATCTTAACAAGAACAGAATGGTTATTTGTACTTCTGCTACAAAATTCATTGCCTAGGTAAATTGAGAACCTTGTTTCTGTTGTCTAGAAAGAGAGACGAAACAATGGATTGGGTACGTTCTTGGAAACAGACACTTTTCTCGCTGCTTGAAGATGTTCCATTTCATCTTCGCCAAATTATTGCTTCCATTTCCATTGATGGGACTTCTGCGACTACTATGATTATAGACAGGTGGATACCTTAGCAATTTGTCCCCTATCATTGCATTTTTCTCCTTTTCCATGTCAAGATGCATTTGAAGTAGGCATCTGAATTTGGTACTGCAGCACAACAGGAGAACCATTATGGAGACCTTTCCTCTACAATGAGAGTTGTTCTGATGCTTTGCCAATAGTAAAGTCTATTGCTCCTGAAAACCATACAGTTTGCTCTGGGTCCTCAACTCTGTGCAAGCTTGTCTCGTGGTGGAACAGTGTCGATTCAAATAAAGAATTTGCAGCATTGTTGCATCAAGCAGATTGGTTGCTGTGGCTTCTTCATGGAAATCTTGGAGTGACTGATTACAATAATGCTTTAAAGGTATTTTGACTAATTCTTTCAAATTAGGATATTCTACATGCACCACTTTTCAATAATCAAATTTCTGTGTTGGGAAAATTATTTGATTGTTCTTTATCTTTCAAAGGTTGGCTATGATCCTGAACTTGACTCTTATCCACCTTGGCTGCTCTCTCAGCCGTATTCTCAACTTTTACCTTCTGTTAAAGATCCTGGAACTCCAATTGGTGTCCTAAAAGAAGACATTAGGACACAATATGGTAAGTCTTCATTCCATTTTAGGAGCCTGGTAATGACTGCTATACAACATTGTACTTTTCTTCTTAAGGCACAATTTTTGTATACACTGGTATCAATTAGAAGCTTGTTCAAATTGTTATTCGCTTGGGACTAACGATTTAGGTAATACATTTCATTTGAAGAATTTTTCTTTATATAAAAAGTTTCCATTAGAGGATTTCATGTAATTTCAATTTTACAAAATACATCTATGCAGGTTTTCCAAAAGATTGTGTTGTATGCACAGGAACCACTGATAGTATAGCCGCCTTTCTTGCAGCTCGTGCAACAAAACCGGGGAAAGCTGTGAGATATCTGTTAGACTTACCTTTCTCCTTTAATAGTTTAATCAGTAAGGAAATTGTGACGCATGTTTAGGCTTGCCATACAGGCAGGATTCTATGGGTCCAACTCATGACTCTATCCAACATAGATTATACCTGCAACTAAAACATGACATTTCCCACGAAATTTATTTTAATGATGGTTATTGAATCACACAAAGTTTTGCCATTTCCTTGTTTTAGGCCTCACATTTATTTCAGCTTTGCGAAGTCAAGTGGTAACTCACTCTTCTGCAGGCATTTCATTACACAGTGCTATTATTCTGTCTGTACAGACGTTGTGCTACTATTTTCTTAAGAATTTTTTGCTTTACAACAATGAAATTAAGCTGTTATCTGATTTTTTCATGAATTTTATGTTTGTAATTTTTGTATTTAGGTAACTTCTTTGGGTTCAACCCTTGCTATAAAACTACTGAGCACCAGTAGGGTTGATGATGCACGATATGGGGTGTATAGTCATCGTCTTGATGATAGGTGGCTTGTTGGAGGTGCGTCAAATACTGGTGGAGCTGTTCTTCGACAAATTTTTACTGATGAGCAGTTGGAGAACTTGAGTGAACAGATTAATCCCATGAAAACCTCTCCACTAGATTACTACCCTCTTCCAACAGTTGGAGAGAGATTTCCTGTGGCAGATCCAAAGAAGGTTCCTAGGTAATTAATATTTTCCAAACTTCTTGATGGAATTTAGAAGAGTCATCTCAAAATTAATGGAATCTCATATTTGAATATTAACTTTTGAGAAGCATACTTTGATAATTTGCACATTAATGTATATATATATCTTTCACTAAAAGCATAGTATATTCAGATTAATTTTGCAAATGCACTATGAATAATAGTTTGCAACTTGTAAGGCCAGGAACATATTCAGAAAATTAAGAAAACCTACTTGGAGCTTGGTCGTCTGCTATTTAAGATGGGCTTCTTTTTTCTTTTTTTTTGTTGAGAATTTATGTTGTACTCTCGGTAGACATGTTTGGGAGTCACGCCCTCCTCCCCCTCATGACTTGGCAGATATTGGAATAACAAACTCTTGCTTTTGAGTATAATCTGGCCAAAGACAACAATGTAGCTGAGAACAGACATCTGAACCCTGTGATTTCTGCATTCTAAATATATATTTTAGTATGTGGATTTTTGTCTGCATTAAAGCAACCTTAGCCGGTAGACTTAATAAAAGGACATGGGCATTTTCTGTTTAATGTTACCAGGGTGTGAACTGCAAAACATTAGTAGAGGGGGAAGAAAGAAGAAGACAAATTGGCTTAAGGTCTTCTGTGTGTATTGATTTGTTGGTGTTTTACCATCATTTTGAGACTGTTTGCATGTCCTGATTAGAGGTAAATGTCTGGCGTTGGATTTGGTGTAAATTTAGGACGATTGATTTAGTTCTCATTCATGTGCAGGTTACATCCTCGGCCAGAAAGTGATGATGAGTACTTGCATGGGATTTTCGAATCAATTGCACGTATTGAGGTATGAGGACTCCCTTCTATTTGTTTTAACTTCCTTGGATAGTGGGGTAAGAGGAAACATATAATCTTAAACTAGAAACTAATGACATTGTCGTCTACATAATATTCAGGCAAAGGCTTATAGCTTATTGAAGGATCTAGGAGCAACCCAAGTTGAAGAAGTGTTCACGGCGGGAGGAGGTGCAAAAAATGAGAAATGGATGAAGATTCGAGAGAGGGTACTTGGTTTGCCTGTGAGTCGTGCAATTCAAACAGAGGCTGCTTATGGAGCTGCTTTATTGGCATTGAAGGGTACCCAACAATGTGTCCAGTGAGAGCAAGGTGGAGGTGATAGACCAGGCAGATGGCAGTGGGAGGATGAAGGCAACAGAGGAGAAAGCCAAACATTGAGTGATGAATCTTTTCTTTTTGATGAATATTGAGTGATGAATCTTTTTTTTATTGATGAATATTGAGTGATGAATCCTATTAAGTTGTTTATTGCATAATGCATCACTAAACCAAAAAAAAGAGAAGATTGCACATGTAGACATTGCTTCTGGCGAATAGGACTGGTTTATGATATTATGATGGATTGACATTGTTGTGATGAATCTCATATTTATCTAAGGATAATTTTGCACGATTTTTCTCCAGATAAACTCGTATAAAAAGGAAAAAAAGGTCTTACATTTATTTTATTTTATTTATTTTTCCATATCTAAATATGTGGGGGAATTTATTTTTATTTTTTTTGGATATAGGGGAAGGGTGGGATTTACACAATTACACCCCATTTTTGGATTATTTTTGGGGAGTGAGGGGTGGGGGAGGAGTTATGGGAATTGGAAGGATACTCATCTCCTTATTCAGTTTCCTCAAATTGGGGAAACTTTGAAGAGTGGAGGTGCTGAATTTTTCTATGCTTCCTCTCTTGCCTTTACTAACTTATTAAAATTTCAATTAATATATAAAGAAACTTTTATCACTTCTCTTCCTATATTGTTAATTTATATTTTATATATATATATATATATATATATATATATATTATATATATATATATATATATATATATATATATATATTAACTTTCTACTATCTTTCCTTGTATTTATCCTCTTTCTTTTTATTTGCTAAAATATCTGTTGGAAATTGTTTCAAATTCTTATTTTAATTCAGTTTGAAATTTTTATTTTTATTTGATCTTTATTGTTTACTGAGTAATATATATTGAAACCTTATATATAGATAACACTATAAAAGGTTTTGTGGTTTTGAACCACAAGACTCTTGACTCTTGACGGGATTGTAAAAAAATTAAATATTTGTAGTAACCAAAAATTATAATACAGAAGCTGAAACCAAAGTCTCAAACAAATTGCTTTATATGGGTCTTATAAAATTCATTGAATTTAAGAATTCATTTTCCCCATATATTAATTGACAAAGTGACCAATTACTTCGAGAACATCTTCGCATCAGCCCAACCAGCTAAAGTTGAAGCTGTAACTAATTTGGTGGAGAGCAGAGTTACTCTAGCAATGAATGATGAGCTACTTAAAGAGGTCCACCCAGAGGAGATTAAACAGACTTTGTTTCAAATGTTCCCCACTCAAAGCTCCGGGCCAGATGGTATGAATGCTCTCTTTTTTTTCAAAAGTTTTGGCACATTGTAGGAATAGATTTAACTAAAGCTATCTTATCTGCCTTGTCTGATGGGAACATATTGAAAGAAATTTGTAGACACAAATTTCGTACAGATGAATCACACGGTCATGAAATAGTGTAACAAATAATCAATTTGTATTTATATGTATGAAAGTGGGTACAAATCTCTAGATGATCCTTGTTAGAATATTGGTTAAATGATTAAATTCACCATATCTGAATAGCTTAAGCTTTTGGGAGAATCGGTAATTTCTCATGGTATCAGAGCAGGTGATCCTAAGTTCGAACCCTGACTCCACTCTACCTCCCATTTAAAAAATTAAAAATCCCACGTGTTGGGCCCCATTCATTAAGGGAGAGTCTAAGCCCACACGTGAGGGGGAGTGTTAGAATATTGGTTAAATGATTAAATTCACCATATCCTAATAGCTTAAGCTTTTGGGAGAATCGGTAATTTCTCAATCCTTTACAATAAAAAATACAATAAATTCTTCTGATTCTTTCTCCGTGACGCTCCACGATCCAAGGGCTATGAAGCTTGATCTTGAATGGTGTCTAAATATTTCTGAGTGGAGTGTGTAGTTGGAATTTCTGGACTTAGAGCTGAGGGCCGTCGGCTTGATCTCGGACTAAGTTGAATGAAGATTTGAGAGGCGTCTCCCACTTTGGATTTGAAGAAGCAGAAGTACGCCTTGCTCTTGGATGGACAAGAGTGCTCTTCTTGAATCTTGAGAGAACTCTTATTTTTGGCAGAGTGTTGATAGGGTTTTCTCCTCTGACTCTGGATCCCCTTCTCTTCTCTAAGGGGTCTTTATTTATAGGCACTTCAAGGTTTTCTCATTTGGAATTCCCTTCTCAGCATTTAATGAGATTTGATTTGATTTTGAATTTAAATTTGAATTTGGTCTTCCATTTAATTAAAACATTCCATATGTAGGATTCTCCATCTGATGTCGCCACGTGGTTTCAAAGTTGTGACATGTGGCTTCGTCCTATTGGATGCAATTTGTTGACTAGTCCATTATTGACACGTCATCACTTGACAATTGATTTAATCAATAAAAATTAATCATGATCAATCAGATGGATGTGAACACATCATAAAATTTTGACGTCTACAAATGCCCCCTTGAGACTTGGTCGCGTACAAACGAAAAAGAAAGAAAGAAAAAAAAAAGTTATCCCATTTTGTGTGTGTGTGTCACCTGAATCTCAAACTCACTCATCTGAATCTCAAACTCATTCTTGTAGTTCACGTGCAAGGCAAACGAAATATTTATTTATTTTTTATTTAGGGGATATTTGTTTATTAAGGTCACTCACACCAAGTTTGGGTGTGAGGGGAGCACTTAATCTCAAACTCCCCTTATGGCCCACGTGAAGTTAAGAGGATATCAACACTTTAGTTGATATTTCACTGGTTCTAGAAGACAATCAAGAGGCGGCGCCTCTTTTATTTATTTTTCTTCTTTTATTTATTTTTCTTCTCTTCTTACTTGGTTTAGGGCTAGCATTACCTATAAAAAGGAATCCTCAAACCTTTTAATTTTCTGCCGCATAGTATGAAGCAAAGTCCCTTCACTGTTTCAAATTTTTTTCTTTTTCTTTTCCTTACAGCCGCAAGTCTTGGTTGTCACAGGTGCTGTCCTACGCCATCACTTGCAATATAGTGAAGCTTTCACGTGGGTCTTCCATCCTTTATTGTTTCAAATAAAAAAAATTTGTTTTCTTGACTGCCGTCAACTTTAAAGCCACTGATTTTTTATTTATTTTTTCTTCTCCTTAGCTGCAATCCCAGGCCATCGTGTTGCTGTCACAACATTAAATTTGACATAGGCATGAGTTGGTCATGTACCAACTTCCACTTTGTCTTCTTCTCCTTTTTTTTTTTGCTGAAATGTCTTCTTCTCCTTTAGTTCAATCGGTTCCTTTATATATATATATATTTTACATTCTTGAATTCTTGTGTGCAGGCTCTTCTAGAACAACTTCCTTGTCAACAATAGACCCTTTAGTGGTACAAGGATGGGTATATTTTTTAACAATTCAGTTACACAGAACGCTGTTACCTTATTTTTTTCTTCTTTTTTTGGCAGTTCTGACTTGTTTCCTTTCTTGCAGGAATTCAGTTTCAAGCTTCAATAATTAACCCACACACTGGGGTTGGTTTAATCTTGTTATCCTTGTTTCGTTATTCTTCGCTTCGACACTCGTCGCCTCTTCGCTTCGACACTGTGTTACTTCTTCGCTTTAACACTTTGTCGCCTCTTCGCTTCGACATTGCGTTGCTTCTTTGCTTCAACACTTCGTCGCCTCTTTGCTTCAACACTGAATTGCCTCTTCACTGCGACACTGCGTTGCTTCTTCGCTTCGATACTGCGTCGCTTCTTTGCTTCAACACTTCGTCGCCTCTTCTCTTCGACATCGCGTTGCTTCTTTGCTTCAACACTTCGTCGCCTCTTTGCTTCGACATTGCATTGCTTCTTCACTGCGACACTGCGTGGCTTCTTCACTTCGACATTGCATTGCTTCTTCGCCTTGCAACCCATATTTGTCTGCAACTGCTTGGCTCACTTATTCGTTTGTCGCAGTTCTACTTCGTGACCGTCACTTCACCGCTGCGTGAGGTGTCTATTATACGTACATGGCATCACGAGGCATTATATTTAAGACTACTTCGGTCTTGCCCCCTTTGCTTTGCTCTTTTTCATGAAAGTTCTTTTTTTTTTTTTTTTTTTTTTTTTTTTGTTCACTTCTCAGGTGTGCACCCGGTCTTCCTCTTCGTCATGGTTCTTCGTCTCTTCACTCATAATGGTTGTTTTTGTCGACTCTTCGAAAACTCCCAAGAATCAGTTTATCACTATACTGAGTCACGTGGACGAACCCATAGATGAGGGGATAACTTTGGCAGTTTTTCCTTCTGCCGGTATCATTTAGTCTTCATCCCCTATAGATGTCAATCGAACTCCCCACTTATCTCAGTGGTGGTCTAAATCCTCCCGCGAGCTCTACGACCCATCCAAAAGGGATTCGTATCCTGTCTAGTCGAAGATTTTTACATTGTGTTCTTCCCCCCATTCTGGTGTTAGTTATACGGGTTTATTCCTCTTACTTGCGCGTCGTATAAGTGTTGGCGAGGCACATTGGGCGACTACCTCAAAAACTCCTCCGCTCCAATATACAGGGGAGTTTTCTTACATCCCTAAGTATTGGGAGTGGTTAGAAGATATAATCAGCCTGAATAAAAAAATCCTCATTGATGCTAAGGTTTATGGTGCACTCTACGCCTCTTTATTCACTTATGACCGGAATGTCCATGCCATGCAAGCCTTCTTCGAGTATTGGTGTCTGGCCACAAATACATTACATACATCTGTAGGAGAGATTTCTATTACTCTATGGGATCTATGTCGAATTGGAGGGCTCCCTTTATATGGATCTTTTTACGATGAAGTTGTTCCGAGCGCAAAAGAGATGTTATCCCTCCCTCCAAGTTGCAAGCATTTATTCGCTGCATTCCATCACCTGGGTCTCGAGCTTGGTGGCCTCCATTCGGTCACTTCTACTGAGTGGGTAGGGTTTTGGTTCCGTGGCTCGGTTAGGTATCCAAAACCTCCCAACAGACGATCTTCGAAGAGATTGGTGAGGGGAAAGTTATCCCACAATCCGTGCGGGATTATCACGACTCATCGTAATCAATGTCGTACCGAAGACGAGGAAACCCCTTTTGGAATATTAAAAGTGTTGGAAAAGGCGAAAGAGGAGACCTGGTTGGCCGCTCTCCTGTCATGTTGGTTGGGGGAATTTGTATTTCTTGGTAAAGAGGCTAATTTGATTAGGCTTGGCATTTTCAAGGTCGCAAGCTTGATAGCTCGTGGTAAGAAGTACTGTCTCGCAGTCCCGGTCTTGGCAACTATCTACAAAGGCTTGAATGATATCGCGTCTTCCTCAGTCCCTAGTAAGTGTGACACTACATTCCCCGCACACTACTTGAACGCATGGTTGGCCGAATACTTTGCCACTCATTTCGACTTGCCTGAGGCTAGCCCACTTGATCCATGTATGGTTAGATTTTCTGGAGAGGGTGCAGCGAAGTATTTTGAGGAAGCTGGGGCACGAAAGCTCTTCCGTTCCATTACTAAGTTCAAGTTTCATCGTCTTGCGCTCTTCAAAGGACATCAAGAGATTTTGGAGGATAATGATCAGCTATCCGACTCCTATGTTAACTACTTTATTAGTCAACGCCCTAGCTATTTATCATCATGTCGCAGCGACTTGAGCGTGCTCGAGCCTTATAGTCCTCATCGCTTTGGTCGTCAATTTGGGTTCACTCAAGACATCCCTGGGGAGATAAAGGAAGATCTACACACTGCCCCCTTAGAAAGAGTCATGAATCTCTGGCATCGATACCTTCGTATCAACACAAAGTCGCAGTTTTTGGTCCCTTCTCGTCCCTCAAGTGATGCGGCCCCTTGCACGAAAGATTACATGGATTGGTAGGCCAAAAGATCTGATGGTTTCTTCTCTAGCAATCCCAGTCAACCGAATGGGAACATTGGGCCAAGTAAGCTGATAGTCAAGTTGAAGCGGCGTCATGAAAGTGACGAACCTTCAGAGCATCGAAAGGATAACAAGTTATCTTTAAGGATTTCGAAAGGCACCGACGAGACATCCAGCATAGTTTCTACCTTTAGATTGCGAAGCAACTTTTGAAGTGTTCGGAGACCTGAGTCTATCAAATATTAACCTACGTACACAGGAGGTCCCTTCTTTCGTTGGGATTGAGACGCTTAACCTGTTGAATACCGACTCTCGAGGAGTAGGGCTAGTTAAGCGATCAAACACAGACGATCGGGGTGTTGGTTCCGCTTGACTCCCCTCTTCTGTAACCTCAAAGGAAATATGTAGAGCAGTCCTCCTTTCGTTTTTCCCTTTGGCCGAGATGCGGACAGGCTCTTGCGATGAATATCCTAACCCCGTCTTAGGAGTTTCAATTGCGTAGCCTTAACTTATTTTGGGTCTGGTTAAGCCCTTGTGACTTCTCCTCTATGCAATTCGAATAGAGTTGTCCGAGTTGTGAAGGATTATTGAAATCGTACCCTGACTTCGCCAAAAGTCTATACGCCTTAGGATCAAAACTTCTCTTGTTAGGTAACGACCCTATGGAGTCTGATGTAGATTTAACGAAACCTTTTAGTGGAGGTTTGGTTAAGGCCACCTTATCTAGCTTTGGCAATGGAAGAGTTAAGTTACTTTTATGGATGGCAATATCTTTCTCCTGAGCAGGCTCGTTAGTTCTAACCTTGGCCTTCCTTCTGCTTGGACAATGGGACATATCGTAAGATTGGTGATGCCTTCTTGGATGCTATATGAGACTTTGGTGCTGCAGCAACACTAAGTCGAGAGTCTTCACGCGGGATTTCATCATGTCCTTTACCCTTTTCCCTCATTCTTTTGTTATCTTCTGGTAGTGCATCATTTACCATGTCGCAATTCAAGTAAAACTTGGCATCTGCAAAGTGTGATTCCGCTTCTGTGAATGGTTGCAGGTCTGCTATCACCTTTTTTACTTGCTTACCATCGGAGTACTTGAAGTATTGATGGAGTGTAGAAGGTACAATACCGTTCTCGTGGAGCCAAGGTCATCCTAACAACAAATTGTAAGAAGTCTTTGAATCAATCACGTGGAAGAGAGGCCTTGTCTTCAAATCCTCCATGATCACGTCAAGCCAAATAATTTCGATCGCCCTCTGACCTTCTTGATTAAAGCCTTGGATGACCAGTCGACTCTTGGAAAGCTCTTTCGTAGATATGCCAAGGCGTTTCATTGTCACTTTTGACATTATGTTCACGGCGGAACCATCATCTATAAGGATTTGACTTACCTTTTCCTCACGTATGTAACCGAAGACAAAAAGCGATCGATTATGTGGTTTAGATCCCAATAGAAGATCTTCATCAGTGAATGTTATTTTGCCATGACAATTAGCGCATTGAGCAAAGACTTCTTCTGCAGCATAGATTTCATTCTCCTATTTTTCTATCATTTTGGCCTCCCCGAGGTGCACTTCTTCCTCACCTTGGACAGAACCGTCTCGCTCATCAACCTCATGGCAAGATGTCATGTAGGCGGTTGTTACGAGGTCCTTCGTAAAATAGCCTTCGGGGAAAAACTCCTACAATGTGATCAGTGAATGAGAATCCTTCTGGAGCACCTCCTCTATTCGAATTCCTTTCTGTTGCATCTTCAAGTTATGCATCACCCTTCCTTTGCGAGGTATCATTGAACAACTCATTTGGCATTGTTCTCTTGCATAAGTGACACAAGGCTTTGGATTGTGCTGCTTTCGAGATTTCCGATGGGTCACAAGAGTCCAACCTTCTCCCTCACTCGATAGCTTATCTTCTATGTCGGCATCTTCTTGTGGTTCTAGACATGGCAAGCAAACAGGTTCAAGTGTTCTGAATTGGATGCGTTTGCAAGATGCCCCCAGTGTTGACATTAGGGGAGACTGCGTCTTCGTTGGACTTGGTGACCTGAAGGTAAACGTAGTATGATTTGACCCAACGGCTTCATCCAGGTCTAAGAGGATTTTACCCTCTTTTGCGAGCCTCAAGATAAGATCCTTTAGAACGAAACACTTCTCTACTGTATGACTTACAACCCAATGGTATTTGCAGTACTTTGGGTCATTGGTACGCCCCATTTCCTCTGGCCGCTTGCATTCTGGTAGTTTAATAACCTCCTTCTCTAATAAGTCTTCGAGCATGCCTGGAACATCAGAGTCTGGAAATGGGTATGTTTTCTCTTCCATCTCTTTCAGCGTCAACCGGCGTCTCTCCCTTTCTTGAGATGGACCCTTCGTTCTCTCCTTTTTTTTCTCCTTCGCGAAGATCCTGACGGGTTCTGCAGCGATGGCCATGGATTCTTTGATTATGGGTTTGGAAAACTTGTAACCCTTCTTTACGTCCTTCCTCTCCTTACGATGTTCAGCAATAGGTAGACTTTTTTCTCCCCGACTAGCCAAGCTAAATTCCATGTCATGCGCTCGGGTAGCAAGTTCTTCGAAGGTACGAGGCTTGATGCCTTGGAGAATGTAGAGCAGTCCCCAATGCATGCCTTGGATGCACATTTCTACTCCAGAAAATTCTGAAAGTTGATCTTTGCAATTGTTGGGCACTCACTTTCATAGAGGAATATACAAGTGAGAAAAATGCCATATTAGTATCTGTTGTGGAGGACGAGGATTGGCGCCAACCTTTGATTGACTACTTAAAACATGGTAAGCTATCTAATAACTCTCGCCACAAGACCGAGGTACGATGAAGGACACCTCGCTTCATCTACTATAAAGATACCTTGTATCAACGATCCTTTGATGGATTATTTTTGCGATGCCTTGGAAAGGGAGAAACTGATCAAGCCATGGAGGAGGCCCACTCCGGAGTATGCGGTGCCCACCAATCCGGTCCTAAACTTTATCATTGGATAAAGCGGATGGGGTATTATTGGCCAACAATAGTGAAGGATTGCATGGACTATGCAAAAAGATGTGAAGCATGTCAACTCCATGCAAACTACATTCATCAGCCACCAGAACCATTGCATCCTACGATCGCCTCTTGGCCCTTTGATGCATGGGGACTTGATGTCGTAGGACCATTGCCTAAGTCTTCAGGTGGCCATTTATACATCTTGGCTGTGACTGATTATTTCTATAAATGGGCAGAAGTCATATCTCTAAAGGAAGTAAAGAAAGAAAATTCGTGAATTTCATCCGAACCCACCTAATCTATCGATATGGCGTTCCTCGTTACATCATGACAGACAATGGTAAGCCTTTCTACAATAGTTTGGTGGACCAATTATGCGAGAAGTTTGGGTTTAAGCAGTATAAATCTTCTATGTATAATGCGCCAGCCAACGGTCTTGCTAAAGCTTTCAATAAGACACTTTGTAACTTGTTGAAAAAAGTGGTGGAACGCTCGAAAAGAGATTGGCACGAGAGAATCGGAGAAGCGTTATGGGCGTACCGGATAACATATAGAACGCCTACGCAAGTTACTCCATATTCATTGGTGTACGGAGTCGAAGCAATCCTTCCTTTGGAGCTACAAATTCCCTCTCTTTGAATTGCTATACAAGAAGGGCTTACAAATAAGGAGAACGCCCGACTGAGTTGATGAAAAGAGGTTAGAAGCTCAACAACACCTTGAATGCTACCAAGCGCGACTATCTCGAGCTTTTAACAAAAAGGTCAAGCCTCGATCATTCCAACAAGGAGATTTGGTACTTGCAGTCCGAAGGCCAATCAACACTTTGCATAAGATCGAAAATAAGTTCACATCAAAATGGGATGACCCATATGTCGTTCAGGAAGTTTACACAAATGGTGCCTACAAGATAGTTGACAAAGATGGGGTAAGGGTAGCTCCTATAAACGCGAGATTCCTAAAGCGGTACTACGCATAAAGTTCCAAAGTCCCTCCTCGGCAGAAGCCTAAACTGCCCACCTTAACACTTCATTGGTACTTGATGTTTTCCAATTACCTTTGAACGTGCCAAAAAAAAAAAAAATGCTCGCTAGGTTGAAAAAGGCGGTTAGAGCCAAAAAAAAAAAAACCTCTTGAACTATGTTATGACTTGATTCCTTTTGGGTACGTAGGCAACTTAGTATTCTTTACTAAGTACAGTCACATTATGAAAAAAAAAAAGAAGGAAGAGAAAATGAAACTTTTATTAATAAAAAGGATGAATATCATTACATCATAAATATTACATAAATGACAGTTGACCTATCCAATTTAAGTTCTTCAACTCCTCTTAACTGGTTTCTAGCAGCTCTCGTAGCTCTTGAAGTTTGGCATGGTCCGAAGTTTCTAAGGTTGGAGTAGTCTCAATCTCTGAAATTTCTTCCTTAATTCTAGAAACCGCAGCCTGCAACTACAGTAACTTTTCTTCGTGAAGGGAGATAGAATTCTTAATTTTTCCCTTCTGCGCTACCAAAAGCTCGAGCTCCTTCCTCAACTCAATCTCCCTTGACAAAACTTTAGACAGTTCAGCTTTAGCTATACTACTATCCCTAGCCTCAATAGCTTCTAACTTGAGTGCAAGAGTATGGCGATGTTCAGCATCTATGTGTCTCTAATTCTTGACTTCAAGTGAAATCCTTTGCGTAAGAGCAGAACGTATTGAAGAATATTGAGATGCGTTCTCCATAAACTTCCAAACTCGATCCTATAAGCAATCACATCCATAATTGTTGTTTTTCTGATAGCATGGATAATCTTCTTAACCTTTTCCTTAAGAAAAGCAACAAAATCAAAAGGGGTTTTGATGATCTTTTCTATTAAGCCTTCCCCCAACATGAATCCATAATGGCGACTAGCCTTTGAGATGACGTCCTCTACATTAAGTATCGAGACTGTAGAGGTAGTTGGGACACCCGAACTACGCACCTTGCCAACCATATCCTTCTTAGGGTTACAGATAGGACAAGTAGGGGGAATAGAAGCATTAGATTTCTCAAGATACGGCTTGTCAATCACTTTAGTGGCAAGATCAAAAGTCTCCAGACCTTGGACAGAAAACTCACTCATAGACGGGCTACCATCAGCTAGTGACTGCCTCTCGCCTACCTCTTTCAAAGAATCAAGGCCAACTTGTGACAAAGAAATGTCAAGATTTTCATCCTTAACAAGTTCTTGGATGACAGAAACAACCATGGGATCATTAAAGAGACAACAAAGGGCTCTAACAGATTCCGTGTTAGCAGAATCAAAAAGGGAAGAAAGACTTACTTGTTCATCACCACCGGAAAATGGAGATGGCATGTCCACGTCAATAAAAGGCTCAGTCGCCTTCATAAAAATCTCGTGGTTCACATCATCAATGACGTTGTCCTTATATTTCCTATGTCGCCAATGACAATCCGAGTCACTTCGACTTATCTCATTTCCATGATCGGAACATGAGATCCCATCATTTTCATTCAACTTCTTGGCATGAGACGCCATAGCTCTATCAGCCCCTCTAAAGGTAGAAACAATGTCGGATGTCTCATCACTGCCTTCCGAAATCCTTAAAGATAACTTGTTATCCTCTCGATACTTTGAAGGTTCGTCACTTTCATGACGCTGCTTCAACTTGACTATTAGCTTACTTGGCCCAATGTTCCCATTTGGTTGACTAGGGTCGCTGAAGAAGAAACCATCAGATCTTTTGGCCCACCAATCCACGTAATCTTTTGTGCAAGGGGCCGCATCACTTGAGGGATGAGAGGTGACCAAAAACTGCGACTTTGTGTTGATACGAAGGCATCGATGCCAGAGATTCACGACTCTTTCTAAGGGGGCAGTGCGTAGATCTTCCTTTATCTCCCCAGGGATGTCTTGAGTGAACCCAAATTGATGACCAAAGCAGTGAGGACTATAAGGCTCAAGCACGCTCAAGTCGTCGCGACGTGATGATAAATAACTGGTGCGTTGACTAATAAAGTAGTTAACATAGGAATCGGATAGCTGATCATTATCCTCCAAAATCTCTTGATGTCCCTTGAAAAGCGCAAGACAATGAAACTTGAACTTAGTAATGGAACGGAAAAGCTTTCGTGCCTCAGTTTCCTTAAAATACTTCACTGCACCCTTTCCGAAAAATCTAACCATACATGGATCAAGTGGGCTAGCCTCAGGCAAGTCGAAATGAGTGGCAAAGTATTCGGCCAACCATGCATTCAAGTAGTGTGTGGGGAATGTAGTGTCACACTTACTAGGGACTGAGGAAGATGCGATGTCGTTCAAGCCTTTGTAGATAGTTGCCAATACCGGGACTACGAGACAATACTTCTTACCACGAGCCATCGAGCTTGCGACCTTGAAAATGCTAGGCCTAATCAAATTGGCCTCTTTACTAGGGAATACAAATTCCCCCAACCAACACGACATGAGAGCAGCCAGCAAGGTCTCCTCTTTCGCCTTTTCCGACAATTTTAATATTCTGAAAGGGGCTTCCTCGTTTTCGGTACGACATGGATTACGATGAGTCGTGATGATCCCACGCGGATTGTGGGATAACTTTCCCCTCACCAATCTTTTCAAAGAGCGTCTGTTGGAAGGTTTTGGATACCTAACAGAGCCACGGAACCAAAACCCTACCCATTTAGTAGAAGTGACCAAATGGGGGCTGCCAAACTTGAGACTCAGGTGATGGAATGCAGCGAATAAATACTCACAACTTGAAGGGAGGTTTGACATCTCTTTTGCGCTTGGAACAACTTCATCATAAAAAGATCCATACAAAAGGAGCCCTCAAATTCGACATAGATCCCATAGAGTAATAGAAATCTATCCTACAGATGTATGTAATGTATTTGTGGCCCGACACCAATACTCGAAGAAAGCTTGCATGACATGGACATTCCGGTCATAAGTGAATAAAAAGGCGTAGAGTGCACCATAAACCTTAGCATCAGTGAGGATTTTTTTTATTCCGGCTGAGTATATTGATAAGTCATGAAATATGACTTATTTACATGCATTTTGGAGAGATTTTATTGGAGTTGTGTTGCATTTCATGTCTAATTACACTTAAATGGATGTTTGTTGTTCAATTCATTGAATTACATGATTTATGCATTTAAGTGTATTAATTTAATCTCTTATATGTTAATTTGGGCTATGTTTGATTGTAGGCACAAACTAAATCAGATTGGAATTAAATATCACAAGCTGGAAGGAGCAAAAGAAAAGAAAAGATGTGCAAATTAATGTTTGAAGAGAAAAAGAAAAACAAAGCCCACAAGCCCAGAAGGCCCACATGGCCACTAAAGCCCGCAAGCTCACATTATCTATTGTACTCGCATCACACAGGATTAAGACTTTAAGGAGCTTAAATGAAGTCACGTGTGAAGCTTGTTTTGTGAGTGATTGCATGAATTGCTCCTCTTGCCGCATCACACTAGATTATTTTTCAATGGAGCCCTAAATGAAATGAAGCGTGAATTGAAAAACAAGGAGGCAGCCGCCTGGGAAGGGGAAATTGGATTATTATTATTTTTTAGTTTTCTTTCTAGTTTCCTCTCTAGAAATTATTTTCTCTATTTTTCTTTTTCCTTAGCCATGATTGGCTAAGCCTCTTGCTAGGGCTAGGGGCTATGTTTTCTGTATAAAGGTATGAATACTTGTAGTCCCTTCTATTTTTAATGTTAAATACAGTTGATTGTTAATTATTTGATTCCTATTAATGTATGTTTTATTCCGTACTTTCTATAAATTCAATCATGTTTTTCTTATGATTAAGGGGGAATATTGCATGGTTTTAATTAGGTTTCGTGTTATATAAATTCAAAGGTCTTTCTAATTATTACTCTAGCCACTTTATTTTCTCCGGTAATATAGTGTTCCTGAGTTTTATTAGTTCAACCATGTTAAGAGCTTTTTAAAAGGAAAATAATCAATTTGTAAACTGTTATTAGAACAAGAGTTTTAACTGGGATTACAAGGAATCATACTGGTATACAGAAACACCCTGAAACCTTAGTGCCTTTTTACATAAATTACTTACAAAATTTCCATAAACCAAATTTATCTTACCTTTCTTGCATATTAAATTACATTGCCTTTTGAAAACACAAACTCCCTGAGAATCGACAACCCCTTACACGTACTACAAGGTACCGCTTATTATTGAGCGACATCAATCTTCTAAGTGCCCAATACTTAGGGATGTAAGAAAACTCCCCTGTATATTGGAGCAGAGGAGCTCTTGAGGTAATCGTCCAATGTGCCTTGCCAACGCTTATACGACGCGCAAGTAGGGGGAATAAACCCGTATGACTAACACTGGAATGGAGGGAAGAACAAAATGTAAAAATCTTCGACTAGACAGGATGCGAATCCCTTTTGGATGGGTCGTAGAGCTCGCGGGAGGATTCAGACCACCATTGAGATAAGTGGGGAGTTCGATTGACATCTATGGGGGATGAAGAATAAATGATACCGGCAGAAGGAAAAACTACCAGAGTTATCCCCTCCTCTATAGGTTTGTCCGCATGACTCAGTATGGTGATAAACTGATTCTTGGGAGTTTTCAAAGAGTCGACAAAAACAACCATTATGAGTGAAGAGACGAAGAACCACGACGAAGAGGAAGACTAGGTGCACACCTGAGAAGTGAACAAAAAAAAAAAAAAACTTTCATGAAAAAGAGCAAAGCAAAGGGGGCAAGACCAAAGTAGTCTTAAATATAATGCCTCGTGATGCCACGTACATATAATAGACACCTCACGCAGCGGTGAAGTGACAGCCATGAAGTAGAACTGCGACAAATGGATAAGTGAGCCAGGTAGCTACAGAAAAATAAGGGTTACAAGGCGAAAAAGTAACGCAGTGTTGAAGCGAAGAAGCCACGCAGTGTTCGCAGTGAAGAAGAAATGTAGTGTCGAAGCAAAGAGGCGACGGAGTGTTGAAGCGAAGAAGTAACGTGATGTCAAAGCGAAGAAGCAACGTGATGTCGAAGCGAAGAAGCAACGCGATGTCGAAGCGAAGAGGCGACGAAGTGTTGAAGCGAAGAAGCGACGTAGTGTCGAAGCGAAGAAGCAACGCAGTGTCGCAGTGAAGAAGCAATGCAGTGTCGAAGCAAAGAGGCGAAGAAATGTTGAAGCGAAGAAGCAACGCAATGTCGAAGCGAAGAGGCGACGAAGTGTTGAAACGAAAAAGAACGAAACAAGGATAGCAAGATTAACCCAGCCCCGGTGTGCGGGTTAATTATTAAAGCTTGAAACTGAATTCCTACAAGAAAGAAAACAAGTCAGAATTGAAAAAAAAAAAAAGTAAAAAAAAATAAGGTAAACAGTGTTCTCTGTAACCGAATTGTTAAAAAAAAAATATGCCCATCTTTGTACCACTAAAGGGTTCTATTGTTGACAATAAAGTTGTTCCAGAAGTGTCCACGCACAAGAACCTTATGAATACCAAAACTAAGGAAGCATCAGAAGCAATTCTTGTAATAAAAAATAAAAAGGAAGAAGAAGACGAAGACGAAGTGGAACTATGGTTTGATACAAGGCTAATAAAGACCACGCATATAAAGTTTCAGAAGTGTCTGCACATATAGGTCTTAACAGCAAACTTCATGACAAAGAGTTGTGGCTATAAAGAACGCTGAAGAAAAAAAAAATTGGAACAATGAGGATAAAGGACCCACGCTTGACTTGACTATATATGTTGCAAGTGATGGCCTGGGACAGCAATTGTGATGACCAAGACTTGCAGCTGTAAGGAAAAGAAAAAGAAAAAAAAAAATTGAAACAGTGAAGGGACTTTGCTTCACACTGTGCGACAAAAAATTAAAAGGGTTTGAGGATTCCTTTTTATAGGTAATGCTAACCCTAAACCTAGTAAGAAGAGAAGAAAAATAAATAAAAGAAAAAAAAGAGGCGCCACCTCTTGATTGTTTTTTAGAACCAGTGAAATATCAACCAAAATGTTGATATCTTCTTGAATTCACGTGGGCCACAAGGGGAGTTTGAGATTAAGTGCTCACCTCACACTCAAACTTGGTGTGAGTGACCTTAATAAACAAATATCCTCTAAATAAAAAAAATAAAAAAAAAATTAAAATTTCGAGACTCGCTCGCTCATCCCCCACACACACACACAAAACAAAAAGAAAAAAAAGAAAGAAAGAAAAAAAAAGGATAACTTTCTTTCTTTATTTTTTCGTGTGTACGCAACCTAGTCTTGAGGGGGCATTTGTAAACATCAAAATTTTATGATGTGTTTACATCCGTCCGATTGATCATGATTAATTTTTATTGATTAAATCAATTGTCAAGTAATGACGTGTCAATAATGGACTAGTCAACAAATTGCATCCAATAGGACAAAGTCACGTGTCACAACTTTGAAACCATGTGACTACATCAGATGGAGAATCCTACATATGGAATGTTCTAATTAAATGGAAGACCAAATTCAAAATCAAATCAAATCAAATCAAATCCCATTAAATGCTACAAAGGGAATTCCAAATGAAGAAGTCTTAAAGTGCCTATAAATAAAGACTCCTTAGAGAAGAGAAAAGGATCCAGAGTCAGAAGGAGAAAACTCTATCAACACTCTGCCAAAAAAAGGAGTTCTCTCAAGATTCAAGAAGAGCACTCATGTCCATCCAAGAGCAAGGCGTACTTCTGCTTCTTCAAATCCAAAGTGGGAGACGCCTCTCAAATCTTCATTCAACTTAGTCTGAGACCAAGCCGACGACCCTCAACTCTAAGTCCAGAAATTCCAACTACACACTCCACTCAGAAATATTCAGACACCATTCAAGATCAAACTTCATAGCCCTTGGATCGTGGAGCGTGACGAAGACAAAATCAGAAGAATTTATTGTATTCTTTATTGTAAAGGATCATTTAGAGATTTGTACCCGCTTTCATACATGTAAATACAAATTGATTATTTGTTACACTATTTCGTGACCGTGTGATTCATTTGTCCGAAATTTGTGTCTAGACATGGCAAGCAAATAGGTTCAAGTGTTCCGAATTGGATGCGTTTGCAAGATGCTCCTGGTGTTGACATTAGGGGAGACTACGTCTTCGTTGGACTTGGCGACCCGAAGGTAAACGTAGCATGATTTGACCCAACGGCTTCATCTAGGTCTAAGAGGATTTTACCCTCTTTTGCGAGCCTCAAGATAAGATCCTTTAGAACGAAACACTTTTCCACTGTATGACTTACAACCCGATGGTATTTGCAGTACTTTGGGTCGTTGGTACGCCCCATTTCCTCTGGCCGCTTGCATTTTGGCAGTTTAATAACCTCCTTCTCTAATAAGTCTTCGAGCATGCCTGGAACATCAGAGTTTGGAAATGGGTATGTCTTCTCTTCCATCTCTTTCAGCGTCAATCGGCATCTCTCCCTTTCTTGAGATGGACCCTTTGTTCTCTTCTCTTTTTTCTCCTTTGCGAAGATCCCGACGGGTTTTGCAGCGATGGCCATGGATTCTTTACGTCCTTCCTCTCCTTACGATGTTTAGCAATAGGTAGACTCTTTTCTCCCCGACTAGCCAAACTAAATTCCATGTCATGCGCTCGGGTAGCAAGTTCTTCGAAAGTACGAAGCTTAATGCCTTGGAGAATGTAGAGCAGTCCCTAATGCATGCCTTGGATGCACATTTCTACTCCAGAAGCTTCTGAAAGTCGATCTTTGCAATCAAGACTCAACGAGCATCATCGGTTGATGTAGTCAACGACGAGTTCATCCTTCCATTATTTCATATTAGTAAGTTTCATCATGCTCACAGTACGGCGAGTGCTGTAGAAGCGGTTCAAGAACTCCCTTTTCCATTTGCTCCTAATTATCAATGGATTCGGGCTCCAGATCAGTGTACCAATTGAAGGCGTTTCCTCGAAGAGAACGAACAAATTTCTTTGTGAGCAAGTCTCCATCAGTGCCAGCATTATTGCAAGTCTTGACAAAGTGGGCGACGTGTTGCTTAGGATTCCCCATTCCCGTCGAATTGTTGAAACTTTGGAGGCTGATAGCCTGGAGGCATCCATAAACTATCAATCCTCTTGGTGTACGGTTTTGAATACATAAGAGTACTTTGAGGCGCATCACCATATTGAGCTCGAATAATGTTTGTTATCATGTCGTGCAACTGCTGGACTGACAAGGAGGCAATGGAGGTAGAGTTTGTATGTTGGTCCTCAACTCTCTTGTGACCATCTTGGGGGGTACGCTGGTGAATGGGGCCATTGCTGGATTCTCCATGATTGTGAACTTCGAGCTTGTTCATAAGGGTAGCAATCTAGAGGTCCTTTTCCTCTACAGTCTTAGTAAGTTTCGAGATAGCATGTTCCATTGCAACAATCCTCTCATCCACCATAGCGGTTTCGGTCATCATAACTGGCATGGCTATTACGCGAGATGAGTCTTCAGAGAAGGTAGATGAGGTAGCCTTTCGAGGAGATCCAGGGGAGGAACCTGACTGCGAATCAATGCTCGACTCGGCATCTGGTGCAAAATAGGATGAGTTACCCCTTGCTGTCGAGTCTTCTGAAATGAGAGGCGTGTCTCCCACACATTTGGATGTATGCCTGCCTACCCCTAAAATGTCTAGTGAGATGACTGTTTTAGGTTGAGGCTGGGCTTTGGTGAGATTTTTCGTAGAAGCTTCTCCAACAGTCCTTTGTGCCGTAGGAAGTCCCATTGCCTTCAATCTGTTTCAAGTCATAGGGCCTGTAGAAGTGCTGCTACTTGTTGAATCCCCAACATTCTTGGTGGTAGTCTTGGGGATGTGAGCCTTTCTTGAAGCCATCGAATCCGACGTGTTGAAAACTCAAAGATCTCGAAACGGAGAAAGAGATGAGAGGTAAAGAACGTCCCACTGGGCATGCCAGAAATTTGTAGACACAAATTTCGTACAGATGAATCACACGGTCACGAAATAGTGTAACAAATAATCAATTTGTAATTATATGTATGAAAGCGGGTACAAATCTCTAAATGATCCTTTACAATAAAGAATACAATAAATTCCTCTGATTCTATCTCCGTGACGCTCCACGATCCAAGGGCTATGAAGCTTGATCTTGAATGGTGTCTAGATATTTCTGAGTTAAGTGTGCAGTTAGAATTTTTTAACTTAGAGTTGAAGGCCGTTGACTTGATCTCGGTCTAAGTTGAATGAAGATTTGAGAGGCGTTTCCCACTTTGGATTTGAAGAATCAGAAGTACGCCTTGCTCTTGGATGGACAAGAGTGCTCTTCTTGAATCTTGAGAGAACTCTTTTTGGCAGAGCGTTGATAGGGTTTTCTCCTTCTGACTCTGGATCCCTTTCTCTTCTCTAAGGAGTCTTTATTTATAGGCACTTTAAGACTTCTTCATTTGGAATTCCCTTCGCAGCATTTAATGAGATTTGATTTGATTTTGAATTTAAATTAGAATTTGGTCTTCCATTTAATTAGAACATTCCATATGTAGGATTCTCCATCTGATGTCGCCACATGGTTTCAAAGTTGTGACACATGGCTCCGTCCTATTGGATGCAATTTGTTGACTAGTCCATTATTGACACGTCATCACTTGACAATTGATTTAATCAATAAAAATTAATCATGATCAATCGGACGGATGTAAACACATCATAAAATTTTGACTTCTACAAATCAATTTCGCTCACATAGCACTGATCCCTAAAGTTAAATCACTTGATTCAGTTTCTCAATTCCGCCTAATTAGCCTTTGTACAATGATCTACAAAATAGTGTCCAAAGTTCTTACAAATTGCTTAAACTTATCCATCCCCAGATTATTTATGATACCCAAATAGCTTTTGTTTCACGTCGTCATATAACTGATAACATACTTGTCTCCTATGAAGTGCTACACTATTTTTGAAAACTAAACGGAAAGGCAAGACTTCTCACATGGCTATTAAATTAGACATGAGTAAGGCTTATGGTAGGGTAGAATGAGATTATTTAAAAGTTGTGATGGAAAAATTAGGATTTGCTCCAAAATGGGTCTCTATTATCATGTCATGTGTAACCTTAGTATCCTACTCAGTTTACTCAACCAAGAGCCCACGAGATACATTATTCCTTCACGGGGACTTCACCAAGGCAGAAACCCTCTCTCGCTATCTGTTCTTATTGTGTGCCGAAGGGCTTACTGCACTTTTGAAAACTGCAGAACATTGAAAGCATGTGACAGGTGTTATTGGGATGAGGAGGTCCAAAACTAACGCATTTGCTATTTGCAGATGATTGTATCTTATTTTGCAGGGCTAACACAGAGGAATGCCAAAATATTATGAGCTTGTTGGGGACATATGAAGGGGCTTCAGGCCAAAAAATAAATGCAAAAAAGACCTCTTTGTTCTTCAGCTCCAATACGCCACCAGAGATGCAAACTCAGCTCTAAATGGTCTTGGTGCCCCAGCTATCAAACAAGTAGAAAAGTAACTTGGGTTGCCCCCAATGATAGGTAGAGACAAATCCAAAGCTTTTTCAGCTATTAAAAAGCGTGTTGGAACAAAGTTGCATGGATGAAGGAGAAATTCTTCTCACAAGCTGGTAAGGGGGTTTTATTAAAAGCCGTAGCCCAATCCATTCCAAGTTTTGTCATGAGTTGTTTTATGTTGCCTAAAGGATGGTGTTTGGTGCTAAATAAAATAATGAGCAAATTTTGGTGGGGGCAACGTGGATTAGAGCGTAAAATGCATTGAATGGGAAGAAGATGTGCAATGACAAAAACTTAGGAAGGATTGGCTTTCGTGACCTGCATCTCTTTAATTTGGCCTTATTAGCAAAGCAAGGATGGATGTTGTTGACTGACCAGTTTTCTCTTCTATTTCGGGTGCTTAAAGCTCGTTACTTCCCTACTTCCACTTTCCTCAAGGCCAAACTACCTGCAAATGCCTCATACACTTGGAGGAGTATCATGAGAGCTAGAGAAGTTCTACAACTTGGATTCTGTTGGAAGAATGGAAATGGTAGTCAGATCAAAATTTGGGATGACTAATGGCTTCCCGCTCACAGCACCTTTGAGGTAGTCTCTCCAAAACCCCAACAAACTCCTTATACTTTTGTTAGTGACCTTATTGATGAAGACACCAAGACATGGAAAGAGACGTGATTGATAATTTATTCCTACCTCATTGAAGGCTGAAGCAGCAGGGCAGAGTTGAAGTGGGAGAACCTTCAATTCCTAACAGTTCTAAAGCTCTTTGGAGGGCAGTGTGGCCAGCAACCATCCCCGACAAAATCAAAATTTTCAATTGGAGAGTCCTACATAATATTCTGCCTACTAAAGCAAATTTGTTTGAAAGAAAATTTGACTCGACATACACGTGAGTTGTGTGAAGAAGAGCCTAGCTAAAGACATGCATCCATGTGCTATGGAATTGTTCAGAAGCACAAGTAGCATGGAGGGTGATACCCGGCCTGACATGTTCTGGAACAACAATTTGTAACCTGGAAGGATTTAGTTTTTTGGGTGGTAAAGCATAAACAATATTCTTTGGAGCTGATATTCATTATCTCATGGCTTCTATGGAACAATAGAAATGCAAAATGGGCGAGGGACAGAGACATGAGTCATTCAACTTTGATACAACGTGGAATGGATCTTCAACAGAAATTTCAAGCAGCAAAGGAGGGGAGATCTTTTGAGAACTTATGCAGTACAGTGCATGTGGGTTCTCAAATCGAGGAAAGAGGGCTGGATCTTTAAACTGCTGGGGTAATGTTTTGCTAATGCTCTTGATGTGTTGATGGGCTGCATCTTTTCTTTTATGGTGGCTTTTAGCTATTGTACCAAGTTGGTTTTTTTGGTGGATGCCACTTCTAGTTGGCTTCTACTCTCTATGGGTATACTGCTTGTACATAATTCATGATTTAATAAAATTTTCTGCCGTTTTTACATAAAAAAATAAAAAATAATTGACAACATTAGAATAATGAATTGAATGGTATACAATACATGCCACATATTACAATGCAAAACACATTGCATCCTTTACAATGTAGGTAACAAATTATGAACATGCCTAAATTCAATCAACAAGGCTCCTGCTGTCACTCAAGCTTGTCAAGGAGCCATTTGTATTCAAGCAAATGCACATTATTTATTTAGTACTAGAGAATGCACATTAAATTATTATAAAGAATTTCGGTGTACCTATGTAGTTATCAAAGCAGGAAAAAGGTTTTCAGATCCGAGCACTGCAACGGTACCATCTGGGAAAGTCCCTTGTTCAGGCAAGCAGCCTACCTCCCCATTGGTGTCCACCTGAATAGGGTATTTAAGGAGGTGCCCCTGCAATGGCGTAAAATCCTTGGCGGTGTACTTTCTCCAGTTATCTTCAGCAATCTTGTTCACACTCTTAATGCAAGCCAAATCTTTAGGCTCCTTGAAGCAATCATCTATATCTAATATCCCCAAATGTTCTGCCCACAGTGACATTCTGAACCCATATATCTGCAAATATATTGATCAATGTGGTCAGCTTAAATAACAAGTAACTTCTTCTCCCCAACCCCTTCCAACCCCTTCTTTTATAGGAGAGAATATCAAAGAGCTATTCATACTATAAGCATATACAATAAACCCTAGAATGTATTTTAATTAGTTTTTTTTTTAAAAAAAAAACTAATTTGTTTATCTACTGTTTTTAGAAAACCCCTTCTTTTAGAGATATAACTGTATTTTTACCAAATAATATGCTTTTTTTTTTTTTTTGGCATTGCAGCAAATATTATTTCAACAAAGAGCTAATGCTCATATATTGTGCCAATGTTGAATGATCAAATTAAACTAGGTGTATGTCTCGATGCAGCTTCTTGCGGAAAACTATTTACTTATTTATCGAAAGTTGGATAAAGTATATTTGTATTTGAAAAAAAAATTGAGATTTTAAAAAGTTGCACATAAACAAATAACTTAAAAAGTTAAAAGAAAAATTGTTGATAAATGCATTATTTTTTCTTCGTTTTCCTTTTTATTTATTATAGATATGATAAGATTTAAAAAAATATGATATCAAATATTGAATGGTGAATTAAACCAAGTCTTTAAATTGTTTAGGGCACCCCAAACACATCCACCAAAACTTGCAATTATGCAACAGAAAATATGATAAGATTTGAATGAATGTACAAACCTGGCCATGTGGATGGCCCTTCTTCCTACCCCAGGTGTGATGGGGTTGACATGCACCCATGGCTATCTCAGTGTCTCTTGAACCAGCCAAAGATCGTTCATTAATATTGGCAGAACCTAATATCATGTACTCGTCATCTACAATCATTCCCTTGCCATGTACATGAACCATAAACCGTTGAACCTGATGTGATTCAGAAGCCTGCAAGTTGGTCATGAAATACTCATTTTCACAATTTTTGCTTCTTCTTTTTTTTTATATATAATTTAAATTTAAATTTAAATTTTATTATTATTATTATTTTCACAATTTTTTGTGTAGTGTAGGAACATTATGTTTTATAGACTCAACGAATTCCATTGATGAAACGACCTAACACTCAGCTACAAGCATTATACAATTTTATGTACATGCTGGATCAAGTAGGATATATTTACGTGCCAATAACTTTGTAGCTCACTGGCGTTGCTCGGCGAAAAAGGGGTGAATGGCACGGAGTGCGTAACTAGGATAGTATAGTGATAGAGAGGGACGCATTGAAGTACTGAACTTATCGCGAGACTGTGAGACTCAGGCTGCGATGAGTAGCGGGCGGTTCGACGGTCACAATGCGTGCAGTAGAGGATATTTTGAAGCGCGTTGAGTGCGATGGGGGCGTGGTAGCTTTCTTTTTTCATGATATATCCAAAAGAAAAAATAAAAGAAAATGATTTTTCTTTTTTGAAAAATTTTGGATACGCCTAGGGTACGTAGGCAGCAGTACCCTAAGGGTACGAGTACCACTGGAGGATCCAGTGTATGACAGAGTGGGCACGTGCCCACCCTCAAATTTTTTTTAAAAAAATTTACTAGGTATATATATATATAAAATAAATTGATTTTATAAAGTGCCCACCCTCAATTTTTTGTAAATTTTTTTTTTTCTACTATATATATATATATATATATATAATATATTACAAAATTACATAAAAAAAAAAAAAAAAATAACAAAAAAACTAAAAAAAAAAAACCAAATAATATCAACAAAAATTAGCCCAAAAAAAAAAAAATCACAACAACATCAGCCCAAATAATTAATCAGTCTCCTATTAAAATTTATTTTTATTTTTTTATAAAAAAAATCTAGTTTTTATTGGCTGCCAAGAATCCAAATCTTGGAATCCCCACATTACAAAATACCATTACCAGTCGAATAGAGAGAGAGAGAGTGTGTGTGTGCTAGTATTAGTACAAAGCCATCGGCGACATGCAACTTGATCTCCCTCCTCCACGGAATGACTGAATCTCTCTCCCCGCTGCTCGCTCCCTCCCTCATTGGCGGCTGGATCCATGGTTGATGGGTGACGGCTCCCTCTCCTCTGGATCTCAGCAACTAACCGACTACACCTAGTTTTCCTCTCTCTCTCCATGCGTCTGTGAATGTGATTTTGATTCAAAGTGTTATCGTGTTACTGTTAATTGATATTTATTGAATTTGTGTGGTTTGTGTTAGTGTGTTATTGTTAAGTATTAAGCGATTGATTGGATTTGTGTGGTGTGTGTTAGTGTAAATGTTACTATTAAGTACTTAAGTGATTTATTAAATTTGTGTGGTGTGTGTTAGTGTCATAGTGTTATGACTTATGTGGTGAATACTAAATTCTCTAATTAATTAATTTGTGAGTTGTGACCATGTATGTGTGCACTTGTGTAGTTATGTATGAATTGTGAAGTGCCCTGAGTGGGTCTATTAAATTGTAAAATGTTATAATGAGTTTATATATCAACTATTATCATTTTTTGTATTATATCTATTAAAGTTTGAAATTAAAAGATGTCCACCCTAAAATGAATTTCTGATTCCACCCTTAACGAGTACTCAAAAAATATTTGATACAGTTAGATTCTATTTTTAGAATATCCGTGCTGTGTAAGAAAGACCCACAACCAAACGTCCTGAAATTGATGTTGAGGGTTTTTGTCGTACCATATCGTATGCTTAGACTTTCAGCCTCATGGTTGAGTAACGGGTTAGCTTTTGCTGTTGAAAAGTATTTGAAACGGATATACCCAATTTGAAATTTTTGCCTTTTATGAATATAAAAGTCGATGTGTAGTAGTATTAATGATTTAAAATTATTGATTACTTATGACCTCATTAAATAAATTTTTTAAATAACGTAATGTGATGTCACATAAATATTTAGATTCAAGAAAAATTAATTTTTTTTCATAAATAAATTCTCTGAAAGCAAAATGAAAAGAAGTCTCATCCTTGAAATGACCGTATACCAACTATCAACTATGTTGAAATTGAAAATGATGCTTACACCTGTCTTGCACGTACGAGTGACTTTTGGTGTTGAAATGACCCTGGACCAACTGTGTCTGTAATGTTAAAAAAAGAAAAGGATATATTTGAAGATAACATGGAGACTCGCTCATGCATGCAATGCAACGGCATTCTTTCTGATTGGAGGTTCTGAATAAAATAAGGTTAGCATCTCTCATACGGTCCCTACAGCGGAAGAAAACAGTCACCCTACAGATCTAGTCTCCAAGGGAGGTCACAAGTTTAGTATTTTGTTGTTTTTCTTTCCCCTTCTGCGTGTTTTCTGAATCAACTCAAGGCCTAGCTGACTAGCTCATGCACGAGGTTTTAGTTACCTTGAATATAAATTATTGATTTCATTTATGTTTAATGAACTTCCTTTTCCAAAAATGAAATCAACCTTGACTAGCTCTAGTAAAAACTGAATTAAGCACAAATTATTCTTCTTAATTAGTTCTTTCTAGTAAAAAGAAAGGCTCATAGCCCAAATTATTCTTCTTAATTAGGCACACCTTATGAAACATATTTGAATTTCTTAGATTTTATTCATACCCAGAGCAATGTTATTTGGGGCTTGATGAACTCCACCATAAAAATGTATGTATGTAAGTTAAACGTACGTACACATATTTAAATTATAACTAGTGTAACTTTTGTTAGTATTACACAAATCAATAACTTTTTGTTAAATCAAGTAATGGATTCCATTATCTTCTCAAAATTAACAACAGAGTACTAGTTAAAAAGTTTAAAAGACTTTTTTTTTTGAGCAAGAGAAGAAGAAAAGTTACAAGTTTGCTTAATTTCTTATATGCGAAAACATAAATGGTAATAAATTTTTCTATAGGACAATATATTCATTCATAAACATGGAAGCCTCACTGTATCATTGACCTACTTTGCATTCCAAATTTAAAACTGACTTAATAATAATTTAAATTAGATTTTTTTTTTTTCTCATTAACTTTTTATTTATAGGATAAACTATACTATTGGTCCCTAACGTTTACCCAAGTTGCGCGTTTGGTCCCTAACGTTTAAAATGGGCAAAAATGGTCCCTAACGTTTCAAAACGATACACCATTGGTCCTTCTGTTAGTTTCCGTTAACTTGGTGTATACGTGGCTAACGGAATTATGATGTAGACAATTTTTAATTGATATGTACTTTTATTTTTAATGACAACTAAGATATGACATGGCATACCCATTTAAAAATAACCTAACCCAAAAAAAATTAACCCAATTCAAATAAAAAAAGCCCACCCAAATTAAAATTAACCTACCCCACCCAAATCAAATTAACCCTAAAATTATATTACAAATGAGCGCTTTTCTTCCTCCACGAGTGAATCATCCCTCCTGTCCATCTATTCTCCAAATGTTATTTCATTACCATGGTCCCGTTCAGCCAGCTATAATGACCTTGATTTTGGAAAACAAGTTGAAGGCGAGGAAGATATAAACGCTGATTCTAACCATTTTCCTTTAGCTCTAACACTTGCACCAGACTATCTTACTCCGGCTGAAAATTGCCAGAATGACACTAAATGCAAAGATAGCAGCCTTTTACTTTCTCCTCAAAATCTCCAAATAATGAGCAAGGTTTTTAGTGAGAGGTATCATAATCCTGGTGTAGAAGGTTTCCTCCTTTCCTCTGGACTTGATATTGACTTAGAATGGAATTGCCCATCATTAAGTGGTTCCTCGTGGAGGAAGAAAGCACTCATTTGTAATATAATTTTAGGGTTAATTTGATTTGGGTGGGGTGGGTTAATTTTAATTTGGGTGGGCTTTTTTTATTTGGATTGGGTTAATTTTTTTGGGTTAGGTTATTTTTAAATGGGTATGCCATGTCATATCCTAGTTGTCATTAAAAAAAAAAGTACATGTCAATTAAAAATTGTCCACGTCATAATTCCGTTAGCCACGTATACACCAAATTAACGGAAACTAACGGAAGGACCAATGGTGCATCGTTTTGAAACGTTAGGGACCATTTCTGCCCATTTTAAACGTTAGGGACCAAACGCGCAACTTGGGTAAACGTTAGGGACCAATAGTGTAGTTTACCCTTATTTATATCTCCGATTCCAAAATGTCTAGACTCTAGAGCTTTATGTTTCAGTTATTAAAAACCACTAATAAGGGTAAAAAATCCACCCTTTACTAGAAGTCTAGAACGTGTTACGTGTCTCTGTGTTTAACTCATAGTCGGATAATGGAGCTCAAACAACCCGAGTTAATAAGCAAGACACAATTTTGCAAAGGCACCATAAGTTGGTTTAGAAGAATTAGTAAAAAATAAATAAATAAATAAATAAATAATGAAACATATTTGGATCCTTCGAAACCAAAAAGGATTCTCTTCCTTTGCTTTGAAATGGAACTGATTTATTTCATGATTTATTTTAATCAATTTAAAGATGTACATGGTGCTTATTCAAAATCTTATTGTATCAAGTAAAAAATAATAAATTCTTAAAATAACGTGACATTACATTCACCTTTTAAATTAGTGAAATACGCCATGAAATTAATCTTCTAAATTTCAAAGCAAATGGAGAAGGAGATCCTAATCCCTAAAAAAGTAGGAAAGTCATCTAGAAATATGCTAATTTGTCAACGCAAACCAATCCTGATTAAGATGAGATCGTCGCCAAAAGCAAAATTCAAGATGACCCGTCGTTCTTCTAATCTTGAAGCCTGAAACCTAACAGATTGGCTAAAGGACTTGGTCTACACTCTAGACAATTGGGCATATGAGCTTGTGGACCTTGTGGTTGAGATGTAACCGAACAATAATGATTCTTAGAAGTTCAACTATTTCTATGAAAACAATGTTTCGCCTTGTGATTTGTCTTTTCACACGACCCTTTCATGTGTTGTTTATACTTTGCGTGTTCCAACAGATATATAAAAACAAATATTAAATATGTACTAAGTTTACATTATTAAAATATCTGTGGTTTACACATCCTATCGATGAGATCTTATTCATTCTTTCTCCTTCACTTGGTCTTCTTTACCAATACAAATAAATCATTGTAGATGATTATATGACTTTAAAATTAACAAATGATATGAAATAATTTTTTTTATTGGTTGGGAGGAGCATGTTGCTATCCTCTCGTTGTAACAACTAAAAATCTGTTTATAGAGGCATATTCATAGGAATACCAAATCACCCAAAAATTTAAGGAAACAAAAAGATGAAATATAAAAGCTCACAATTAATCCAATCCATCCATTCTTCTTCTTTTTATTTTTTATTTTTTTTGAATAAACGAACATATTTACAAAAAAGAAGAAAAAAAGAAGAAGAGGATTTCTTAATCCTAACCAATATATATATATATATATATATATATATATATATATATATTGTTGAAATATGTACAACAATCAACTGAGCACCCACCGGCCACCACCCACCAAGAGAGGCCATTATATGCAATTCAGGAGATTTAGAACCAATTTTCTAATTTTATATTCCCACCACCTTTTATTCCAATTGTGGTAAAATCGGCAAAAACTATGATTATTCAAGTAAATTGCTCTTATTCAGATTGTGGTTCTTCAATATTTCATCAAAATCAGGCCATAAGTGATAAGTGAGACTCTTTATCAAAACGAAACTATCATATCCAAAAAGTCAAAATACAACATATTGAAAAAGTGAATCAATTTATTTATTTTTGAGCATGTGCACATTTTGGTAAACATAAATTAATGAAGAGTTCTGCAACATCTAATTTTTGTACAAACATGGTGCAGATAACCTTTTGTGACTGAAATCCAGACAATCTCAAGCTTAAAAACATATCATTCAACCAATACACTATCAACGCATTGTTAGCTTATTCACTGAGTCCCAAGTAATAATCACAATCATCACAATCTCAGCATGGGTGAAATTTCCCAAACAAGGATTACATAAATAAGCAAAATCAACACAGATTTATAGAGATCGGGTCAAGTGTAATTTTGATGCTGTTATTAAGGTGAACAAGGTGATATATATGCTGATGCTGCGGTTGTAAGGGATGAGAAATGATCCATTTTTAAAGCCTGGACCCAAGAAGATGTTGTAGGGAGTCCACTTTGGGCATAGGCAAAAGCTACTCTTTTTGTAATAGATTGGCCCATTCCCATCTTTCAGAGATAGAATACGTCCCTGGACCCTGGTAGGAGTTAAATATGGGTGGGTGTACCTTCTTTAAGCATCTTTAAATTTTGATTAGAGTGTAAAAGTTTAGGTCTTTTTGGTAATTCAAAGGATGAGATCAATAAAAACTACTCTCTTTATAGTAGTGTGTGTATGTATATAAGTTTGGCTATAAGTTAATGTGCTTACATTCTTTGCATTAGTACAAAAAAAAAAAAAATCTTCCGAATGGATAAAGACCTAAATTTCCATCAAATCACATCCATTCTTAACTCTTAAGCTTGCTTTGCTGCAGTAAGATATAAGCCCAAGGGTGTTGGATGGAAAAGGCAGTAAAAACCTTTCTGATTCAATCACCGAGCAGTTGGTGCCTGTCGGTTAACAGATCAACATGTCTGCATTAGTATCATGTAAATGCTAACATTTGCCCGAAAGTTTATACACTAATATCTGACTTTTTATTGTCAATTCCATTTACAAACTAGTTTGCACTCGGTTATCCATTTGAGACTAAAAAAAGAAATTATTTCATTATAATGATAAATAAGTTCCTAAATATCACAACTATCAGTAGAAGCAATGGATGACAAATTAAATTTGATAAATAAGTTCCTAAATATCAGGTTGGCAGAGCCAAACATAAAAAAGAACAGAAAAAAAGGAAGAAACTGAGACTCATTAATTTCACTGGTCATCAGCAAAATCACTAAAACTTAACACATTTAACTAATTGCTTTTCACTTTTTGGACAGAACTTGTCAAAATGTTGGCAAGGGATTCTTTGTTGGTGAAGACTTCCCAAATATATTTAGAGCCTTCATCCTTTCGATCTCTTTACCTGCAATGGAGTAACACAATGAATTGGCTTAATCATTATGCAATTATCATTGATTACCAGACTTAGTTAAAAGCAACTGAACAAAAATTTAATAAATATACAATCAGATAATGCCAAGATACAGTGTTTTGCATTTATCATAGTTAAATGATACAGTTCACATTTCATAAAAAATAAAAAATAAAATGATACAGTTCACATAAAGACATAAAATTATTTGCTGGGTTGCACAGAAATCATTTTCCACTGAAAATATTTTCTATAAGAAAACATTTTACACTGAAACAAATGGAGCCTAAACTCAACTCTATGTGATATTATGATGTGTTTCCAATCCATAGTCTAATCCTTCTACATCACAAATAAATAAAATAATGCATCAAGAGCTGGCACGCTATCTAGTGCAGTATTTATGACAATACATTACTCTTTCTGTTTAAAAGGACCATCAATAAGCAAAACTCACACTCATTTTATGAGGTGTGGCAGCATTGGCAATTTTATACTCTATTGTGTCATTATCTACTCGACAGTGTCCAGATAGGAGATTCAAACCCACAACAAGGCAAACACTGTTGCTTGACATGTGGCACAAGTGTACTTGTGTAGGAGCCACTAAATATGGAACTCATATAGGATTTCATCCATAAAAAAAGGATTGAAATATATTTGAAATGCAATTAATAGTGGGAAAACAAAAGCCAGGATTCAGGACATCCAATTTCCATTTCATAATTTGTTCAGTAGGGAAAGATACAATACAAGGTTAAACATAGGATCTTTGACAGCTTTGAGATCAACCACATAAAACAGATCTCATAGACTTACACAGTTGATACTAATAATGCAGACAAAATTTTCCTCACTAAATATCTAGTTACATCATTTAAGCAACTCTACTAGAAGTAGCAATGCTAGATAAAAGCTGGCTACTTAGAGGTAGCAATTCTGTGAATACATTTAGCGACCCTCGGCAATGAACAATTTATTAGGAATCATCCATATCATTAGACATACAAGGGTAAAATATGTAGTTTTCTGGGTTGTCACAATTATAATCATAAGCATTTCAATTCAAAAGCCCCTTTCATATTTAACTTGCAGCGTAAAGTGAACTTAGAGTTACTTCAGGTTCCATACTGGCTTCACAAACACACGCAGATGTACAACAAGAGAAGAAAAAAAAAAAAAAACCAATTTGGCAATTTGCCTAACCCTAGGGATTTTTTATTTATTTTTTATTGGCACTAGGTATTCGAAGCATTTGCTCTGACTATTCTTGGGGGTGCACAGGCCCTTGGCAAGAAGTTTCACGCAAGTGCACCTCGGGATTTAAAATTTTAAACTGGAACATCTGGGTCAGTTTGAAATTGACCCAAAGTTGGAGGGGTCTTTTAGTATTTTGTTGAAAGAAAGAAAAAAAAAAAAAAGAAGAAGAAGAAAAAGATTCATGCTGACATTTCTTGTATAAGATCTTATAATAACACCTAAGTTCATATCTTATGTGATATGATATGTTTTATGAAAAAATAAATGAAATTTCCTTTTCTTAGAAGAATATAGTACTCAAACTTTACTCTAAATTTGTAGAACTACCTTCCTCAACTGATAGCTGGATTGATCTTTTCTCCAACTCAACAGCATGTCTGCTAAGCTCAAGAGGAGACAAATGACAAAGCCCTGAAAGTCACAAACAACAGAAAACATTTTCAGAACTGTCAAAAAAGAAGAAAATAATGTAGAACAGATAAAGTTTCAAAGCAGCACCAATAGACTATAGTGTCTTACTTTGGATGTAATCTCTCTGATCATACTGATCACGGTGCTTCAGAAGCTTCTGCACATGAAGGAACTGTTCTTTCCTTTCCTGATCAGTGCTCCCCTTAGAATCAGCCAAATGAGGAACTTCAGATTCAGCAGCTGGCAAACCATTACCAGGCTTTTTGATAAAAATAGGAACTGGTGGTCTACCTGGGGAAAAGGTTATCAAAGAAGCTGTAGGAATTGGTGCAAATGCAGATAGATAAGATGTATTTTTGTCCTGTTTGTCAAGAGGTTGTTGGGCTAGTTGCAGCTGATTGTGGAAATATTTTCTTGAATTTGGAAACCCGGCTTTATTTTCAGATGTGTCTTGAACTCCTCTCCTGCCTAGTTCTGAATCAAAATTCCTAACAGCATGTGCGAGATGTTTATTTGCACCATTACTTCTCCAGGGCTGGTGGTAAGGGGGGTTTGAAGTGTACTCCGGGGTAAGTCTCTTAGCCCCAGAGACCTTACTAGCATTGGAGACAGGTCTTCCTAGAAGATAACTCTCTGGATCATTACGTATTAAACTCCTGCCATCATTCTGCAAATCTCTCAAAGCTGTCTTCTTCATGGCTTTTGGTGATTGCTTATGGTACACAGGCAAATCAGTCCCACAATAGCCCAGCCCATTGTTTTTAAGAGTAGAGTTGATCATTTGTGGAACCAATGGTACTCGACTTGTAAAGAATCCTGACTTGGCTGGAGGCATAAGTACAAGGAGATATATGAAATCAATAAGGATCTCCTTGCAATCAATGAACTTTATACATCAGACTTAATACTTATAAAGTCTACACAAGTAAGTGTCCAAGAAGGTGGTCTACACTTGTATACAAACATCAACAAAATCCCGAAATGTTTCGGTGCTGCCAAGACAGCCATAGCATTATCACACTGAGAAATGGTAACTAACACTCTTTCTTCTGCTGCACAACTTTAATATTAATTACAACATTCACTTATTGTCATATTAGGAAAGTATTTACACAAATAATAATAATAATAATAATAAAAACATAAATCTATATTTAAAAAAAAAGAAAAGAAAAAAAAGAGAGCATAACATCATCCACATGGGCTGTTATAGTAAAAGGGTTACAACATGAAAAAACGGAACAAAATCAAAGTACGGAGTTTTGTTTAATGCAACTCAACAACTTCATATTGTGCCCTGCTGTTGTAAATTTAGCAACTAGTTACAGCTAACTATCATAATAAACCCCAATGAAAAGAAAAGAAAAGAAAAGAAAAAATCAGCAGATCAATACTAAATACAGCTAATTGTTTAGTCACTCTGATATCATGATTTGTTTCAAGGTTGTTATTAGTAAAACAGTAACCTGCAATAAACATTCATGCTTTCAAAAGTCTCCAATAATGCCACAAAAATCAATACCATTTTGTAATTTGCCAATTACAACAATGGGGAGAGGGGGTTTAAGGAAACACTGAGTTACAAAGCTAAGCTAGTTTAATTAATTCAATTGAGAGTAACAGGCGGGTTGCTCTGAAAGCATGTAATGCTTATATTTCAAAATTTCATTCACAGGTTGTTCATACCGAGTGACATGGCCAAATACTTATAAAAAAAAAAAAAACAGCGACAATGATGGTTTTTTTTTGGGGGGGTCCACCACGGGACCATTGGGCTTCTGCAATTCCACGGATTAGTTTATTTTTTTATAATAAATAAATAAAAACAGTGATACAAGTTTCTCCAGAATGCAGTATTGAAGAATAGTTGTGAGAACAAACCCCCAATCCATAATTTGAAGTGGAGAAAGAGTGAATTTATGTCATAGCTGTGCGAAGTGCGATAGGATCTTCAAAGAAAGCAAAAATAGAGCATAAATAAAGATTTGGAGAAACGAAATTACCCTTTCAACTTGGAGCACTGCTGAGTTTTGCAACCGACCAGAAGGAGCGAGAGAGGGATGTGTCTGTTTTTAAAAAGAAGAAACGTTGGCTCCTCGGAGGCGTGGAGGTTTCTTTAGTTTTAACTTCGTTTAAACATGCTGGGCCCACCGCTACATTGGGCCAACCGTAGTAAAAGGGTCGGCATTCAACTTAAGCTTCGGTACTACTTTGAATTTTCAACTCTGGAACTGTGGATGTGGACACCTTTATTTCCTTTTTCCAGACTTTTTTGTTTGGCCAAATATATAACTTACAATCCCATATCTTTCACAATTTTTATTTTTATTTTTTATCCCATATCTTTCACAATATTATTTTTATTTGGGTTAACAATAATCATAACAACAAGTCATGTAGACAATTGTAAAAAACAATTATGTACATAAACTTATTGGATATATAATCCAGGTCCAAACTTAAAGGCTATTGGGTATAGACTATAGAGGACAACAAGGCAAAGCAAGGTTGAATTATGGGTTTCCCCGTTTTCCCTTTTTTTCCTTTTTGAGATGAAAGCAGAGGAAGTCGAGACGTGACAAGATGGGGACATTTTTCATGCCTAATGAGATGACATCTACAGTGATGAGAGTAAAACAGATGTAACAATAGAGAAATTAGAGACAAAACTTGTGCAGCATGGAGCAACATTTTGTCATCCTTTCTATAAGGCCTATCAAAACTATATAATAAGAAATATCTTTTGGGATGAAAGCAAAATATATATATATATATATATGGTAAAATTTAGTTACAGTTTCTTAAGTTAGGTACATTAAGTTTCCTAATTGAATTCAAACACATGGTTGCATTAACCAATGAAACACAAACAATGTTATCTTTTTCAAGAATATTTAAATTCAATATATTTGAATTCAACTAGGAACCTAATATACTTGACCTTAAGGAACTGTACCTAAGTTTTATATATATATATATATATATATATATATATATATTACTATAACTTGTTATTATGAAATTATATTATTCCCCGCCCTCGCCCTCGTGGTAAAGGAATTGTATTAGAGCATTAGCAATGGACTAGCCACGTCTAGTCTATTAAAAAAAAAAAAAGAGGTTAAAATTAAGCTATCTAACCGGAATAAAAAATAAAAAATGATTTCAATCCAATAATCCAACTTAGTCTTAGAGCTATCATGGGTTGGCAAATATTTATAAAAAAATATATTAGGTTTCTAGTTGAATTCAAATTCAGTAAATTTAAATATTTTTGAAAAAAATAATATTATTTATATTTTATTGATTAATGCAACCATGTGTTTGAATTTAATTGAAGAATCTAATTTACTTAACCTAAAGAATATTATTTAAATTTTATCCCTTTTATAAAAATTACAATAATTAGCGAACCGGAGAAAAAAGAAGACATGTTTTTGAGGTGAGAATCACAAGTCCACCACCAAATTCCTGGAATGATCTCTAGAACTAAACATGGAGCTCTCACTCTTTCTTCAAACCTCTTCAAATTCCTCAGACCCTTTCTCAATTCCTCTCCATTTTCTTCAAAGCCGAAGAAACCTAATTTATCCACTCCCGGAAGACCCACTTCACTCACTGCACCACCACCATCAACCACCTCACACACTGTAAGTGCTTCTGATGCCAACTCAATCTGTTCTTTACTTTCAAGCCAAGCCCAACAACCCACAATTCATATTGATGATTTGTTAAAGGGTTTCAATGAAAAGTTGAACTCCAATCTCGTTCTTCAAATTCTGATGAACTATAAACAATTGGGTAGGATTAAGACATTGGAATTCTTTGCTTGGGCTGGTATGCAAATGGGTTTTCAGTTTGATGACTGTGTTATTGAGTACATGGCTGATTTCTTAGGTAGGAGGAAGCTATTTGATGATATGAAGTGTCTTTTGGTAACTGTGTTCTTGCATAAAGGTCGAGTTTCCTGTCGAACATTTTCGATTTGTATTAGGTTTTTGGGTAGGCAAGGCAGATTTAGAGAAGCCCTTTGCTTGTTTCAGGAAATGGAATCACAATTTAGGTGTACACCTGATAATTTTGTGTATAATAATATGCTCTATGTGCTTTGTAAGAAGGAAAGGTCTGAGGAATTGATTGATTTTGCACTAACGATTTTTAGGAAAATCAAATCGCCGGATACGTATTCGTATAGTAATATTCTTGTTGGTTTATGTAAATTTGGTAGGTTTGAGACTGCACTTGAAATTTTTGGTGAAATGGGTAGGGCTGGTCTGGTTCCTACCCGCTCTGCAGTGAACTATCTTATTGGGGAGTTGTGTTCATTGAGTGCAAAAGATGGAGCTGTTGAGAAAGTTAGAGTGAAAGATGCTCGTAGACCCTTTACGATTTTAGTTCCAAATGTAGGTGCTAACAGTGATTGTGTACAGCCTGCAGTTGGAGTGTTTTTGGCAGTTCATGAGATGGGTATATTACCTAGTGCATTTGTTATAAAGCAGCTCATTTCAGAGCTTTGTCGATTGGGTAAAATGGAAGAAGCTGTTAAGGTGTTGACGCTTGTTGATGGCGGGAAGCTGAGTTGTGTGGAAGAAGGTTATTCCATTGTCATACAGGCTTTGTGTGAACACAGATTGGTAGAGGAAGCTAGCCATTTGTTCAGGAGGATGCTCTCCCATGGCATGAAGCCAAAGTTGGTAGTTTACAATTCTGTTATTTCAATGCTATGCAAACTAGGGAATTTAGATGATGCTAAAAGGGTGTTTGAGATTATGAATAAGAAGAGATGCCTTCCAGATAATTTTACCTATTCTGCATTGATCCATGGTTATGGTGAAGTTAGGAATTGGGAAGATGCTTATGGCCTATTGATTGAGATGTTAGGATTGGGCTTGTCTCCACATTTTCACACATATAGTTTAGTTGATAAACTTTTGAGGGAAAATGGACAGTTGGATTTGTGTTTCAAATTGGAGCGGAAGTTGGACTCTCAGATCTTGCAGAAGCTCTGTAAAGCAGGTGAGCTAGGGGATGCTTATGAGAAGCTAAAATCAATGCTTGGAAATGGTTATTATCCACCAGTCTATGTAAGGGATGCTTTCGAACACGCATTTAAAAAGTGTGGAAAATTGAAGATAGCTCATGAATTGCTACAGAAGATTGACGAAGACTGCAAACCTGATGAAACAGAAATCAGAATTTCTTAATAAACCATCAGCAAGAAGTGTTTTCCTCTATCATCAAAAGAATAGTGAGTAGCAGAGTTCTATTCTTACCTTGTTATAGTATTTCCATAAACACATCTCATAACCAGTATATTTGAGTATCTGTGTTTGTGCTTTGCTAGATTTTTCATTGCTAAAATGTTTAATAAAGTTTGATACATGTTGCATCCACATAGATATATCTAAACTTTCCAAATTTAAGCCACCCTTGAAGAACCAAGGTAACCTATGGGCCTCTTTTGTTTTCAATGGGAGGAAACCCGGGGCCATGGTGCCATGCTTTACGAAAGAGATGAAAAGAGTTATTCTGCAGAGTTTGCTTTAAAAGGATGTTAACTGGAGTTTATCAATTTCTTGGTCAAATTTTACCTAGTAAGACTATTGTCACGTAGAATAAAGGATGTTAACTTGAGGGATGTTTTGTGGATTGGACCTGGAGAACTTGGTTGCCTTGGTCACTGGCCAAAGTGGCGGTGTGTTACATAATGATAAAACTACTAATTCAGTGGGCGGCCAGAGAACACCAAACATCCAGAAATGAAAAGAAAAAAAGAAGATTTTCATTTTTGACTCCATGCTGGCTAGAGTGTTTTGGAGTCAGCTGTTACACAAGACCATTTTAATATGATGAACATGTTTAATTTGTATTTTCTTAAACTAGGGGCAACATTGGAGAAAAAGACACTGCATATATGTTACACACTGAATAGCATATGCTCTTGGCTATCATTAAGATGATAGGTAAGAATAATTAGTCAAATATATGAACAATATATTAAAAATTATAGGCAATTGTGTGGTTCCATTTAATATGAACATAGACACTTTAATCAAAGAAAATAATAATCACCAAATTGGAAATTTACTTCTGTAACTTCAGGGAATTTGCTCACTCGTCCTAATGAGCTGTAAAACTGCATTTGCCTTCCTTTGGGCTCTGTTGGTTCCACTCCTTGTAATCTCGATCAAATGCTCATACACTCCAAACTGAAGCGCTGCCAGTATAAAAGTCGAATTCTTTGATCCCAACTCGAGAAGAACTGATGTTGCGCACTCCTTGTTCTTGGGGGTTCCTTCTCGGATGAATTCAACAAGAGTTTCTATGAACGAGAGCTCTCCAATCTCTTGCCGTCCATCTGGATGTGACGCAAGAAGTAAGAAGATGGAAAGGGCCTCATCAACCATGCCTATGTTTCTGTCCTTGAGTAACTGGCGTAAGGGGGGTACAATGCCAGCACTAATGGCCCTGGCCTTATTTGCTTGGTTGAGAGATAAGTTGAAAAGTGCAGTTGCAGCGTCTTTTTTACCTCTAATCGTCCCGTTCTGCAACAGGTCTACCAATGGTGGAATGCCATCTGATGATCCCACAGTTATTTTGACCTCATCCAGCATTGATAAGCTAAATAAAGCTGCTGCTGAGTTCTCTCTAGCCTCAATATTTCCTTTCTGCAAGACTTCTATTATAGCTGGAATGGCTCCTTCTCTAGATATGAGTTTCTTATTACCCTCATCAATGGACAAATTCAATAGAGCTGTTACGGCGTGCTCTTGAATTTTAGAGTCTGGATAGGACAGGAGTTGCACTACTGGCGGGATTCCTCCAATCTCGGCAATCAAAACTCTGTTCTCAGGGTTCTCTTTTGAGAGCATACGGATCTTCTTTACAGCCTTTCTCTGCACTTCTAACATGCTAGAAGATAGCTTTTCAACCAAAGATGAAATTTGCTCTTTATGTTCAACTGAGGAGCTTTCCTGGACTTGAGAAGCAGGCTTCTTAGGAAGCTGAAAATTGTTCTTTTCACACCACTGCAAGATTATATTTTTGAGAGCATAATTTGGTGCTAGTGATAGGTGAGCCAAAGTTAGCCTGGTCTTTGGACAGGTCCGGTGGTTGGAGTCGAACCACTTCTGTATGCTTTCCCTCTCATATGTCTTTGATGAATAATGATGGGAACAAATTTTCAAATAAAAAAGAAAGAAATATTAGTGTCTATGGTGCTATAATAATCTAGTAACATAAATCATGTTCATGCTCCAAAAAAAAAAATGGATATAGAGAAAACATCAGAAGGGGGAAAAGAAAAGAACCCCCATTGTTATAACATATATTCTCTCTGAGGCTTGAAGTTCTTAAAAATTGGACTCAACTCATACCACCATTTTGTAACAACTACTTGCAGCTCCTATATTACACCTGTTTATATTTAAGTTTTGTTTTCACTCATCCATGCCTATGAATTAACTAATTTAACTACTATATTATTACTTTGGCACATAGAGATTACCTGTCCACTAGCAATAATAACAGGATCTGTCATTATCTCGAGCGTGATTGGACAAAGAAATTCATGAGGGATCATTAAAGATGGGCACTTCTCAAGCATTTTAGGCATGACAGGATCATCAAGAACATTGGTTAATTCCATGCCTGCAATTTGTTTGAATTTGTTAAGAATGTCAATGATTTGCTGGGTAGTCTCTGCATTTTGCCCTCCTCTTCCTCTAACAAGGTTCCTTAAAGCAATTGTCTCTATCTTAAGGTCCTCAATGGTATGTAGACCCAGCTTTTTGGCTAGCCGTTCAATTATGGCACTGTCAGCATTCCGGTCATTCTTTTTGGAAAATACCACCATCATATCCATTGCTAGTTCTATATCCTGTGTATCTGTTCGCTTCCTTGCTCTCCTGAGTTGCACGCACATCAGCTCAATCTGAACCACAGTATAAGCATTACTTAAAAAATTTAACAGGGAAAAAAGAAGGAAAAACCTTGATAATGCCAACATTCTGAACAAATATGAGGCAACATACTCTGAATAATTTATGTGAGAAAAGATTTTCAAATTTGTAATTTTCAAGATAATAACAAAACTCTTAAGAAAACAAATACTTGAAACATACCTGTTTGATATAAAATTAAGAATATGGTCTACTATTTACTCAATCCATTAGCACTGGGTTCAAAACAGATGACAGCCCCATCAAAAGCTACTTTTGCTACGGTAAGCATTCACATAGAATAGCTAATATCCTAGAGAGAGAATTTGTCCTAAAAGCTTAAGGACCTTAATGAACGAAGTCAAACACGTGGTGATTTTTTAACTTTTTAAATGAGATATAGAATGAAGACAGAGTTTGAACTTAAAATTATCTGTTATGATACCATAATAAACTACCAACTCTCCCAAAAACTTAAATTGTCAGGAAATCATAAATTTAATCATAATTTAAACCTTAACAAAGGTGGTTGAATACCAGCAGGGAAATTTCAACAATAACCACAGGGGTACACAAGATTAAAGTACGCATAAAATCAATGTACCCTTTGCATGACAAATTTTCCATGATTTCTGACTAATCCAACAAAGCTTAAGCATGACAGATGCAAGTCACACTTATTTAAGAGAATTTTTCACATGGAAATTGACATATAATATATACCTGTTCTTTCAATTCATCCGAGATTTCAAGTTCATCGCTAGGAAAACCATCCAAAGCTTGACTGAAATTTTCATAAACCGCAGAAAATTTGATCATGACTGCCTCGCTTTCCAATGCCTAAATTGGGACCAAATTATTAGTATATGTAAAACACAAACAAAAAGAACTCCACCAAAAAAAAAAACTGAATTACCAGATAAATCTTGCTCCCCTCATTACAAGATTTCAACAATTTCCTTGCGGAAATAAGAGCTTTCTTCAACTTACACAGCCAAGCAATACCAGACTCCGGGATTGGCTTATCGAGGTCTCTTATCTCATCAAAAAGCGGCAACAAGAGCTTCATGCGCCTAACAATGCCGGAGCATTCTCTCTTCTGTGTCCTCCTGTAATCTCCAAATTGAGCCACAGACTCAATCACACCCACTAGTTCCTGAATCACATGCAATTCGTCCGGAACGTTACCTTCCTCCGGAGTTTCTCTTCTTCTTCCTCCATCTTCTCTTTCTCCATCCATCACCATGGATCAGCTCCCTGCCTACAACCCAGAAAGCTATAGCTTCTAGGGTTTTTGCAGAGCTAATAAACTCTGCCACTAAAGTAGGGAGGCCATCTTTTTTCATTTCTTTTCAAAGCATAATGAACATGTTCAGGAGAGTTGACGAAAACAGAAAACGAATGACAAAAATGACGTGGCATTAGATACACCTTTAAATTTGTAACATTTAATCTAAACCATAAAATGAATCAACCTCAAGTAATGATTATGTTTCTCTAAGAAACTAACCTTAACTAACTCTAATTAAATATGTATCTGTCATTATCAATATGATATCATATACGCCGTTAGATTTAATTAAAAAAAAAAAAAAAAACATGCTTTGCCATTGTTAGGTGAGAAAGATTTTCGCGGGCTTTTCGGGTTTTTGTTCGTTGAACTGGCATGCATCTTTGCGGAGTCTTGTAGCTTAAAATAGGAACTATTTTGAAAGTTAGTTATTTCCAGAGTAACGCCCACGCGGTAATTGGACAAGTTTAATGAATCCATTTATGTTATGGGGATTATGCGCTAAACGGTTAAAATATCTAACAACTACTAGTAGAAAATAGAGTTAATTTGTTTTGCCATCGGAACACCTTGTTGATGTTGATGTTACACGGAGTTATCGGGTACTCATTTTTGGGTTGTATAATATTGACCTTTTCATTTTTTAAGAAAAAGTTGTATTGTCTTAATTTTTTTTTTGATAGTTACGATAGGATTTAAACCTATGATGTCCGTTCATGATGGTTGTTCTTACCATCAGGCCAAGACATCAATTGATTTTTGGTGTAGGCGAGATTTGAACGCAGGTCCCTTGCTCGACGACAAGAGACTTTACCAGTTGAGCTAATTTAAGATATATAATAATGGTTGATTCTTGATAAATAGTGAAGATCCTATGGCTTTGCAATCATCAAGACATGTATCAACTTTTAATAATAATTGTTTTAATGGATTTAGGCTCTTGCATCAACTTTTTCCTGATCCTTTGGAAAGTTCTGTTTCCAATCGCGTCTAGTTTTATCCATAGTTTACATTTTAGGCGCAACAAACTCACCTCTGAGGGCAGTAACCTCGGAACAAACCAAAGTGTTAGTTTGATCTGTTATGAACATCCTATTCCAGAAGATTTGCTTGCAAAGATTTTTAAAAAGATCCATGGTTGAACGACTTATTGATGACAAGTGCTTTTATTTTCATATTGTTGTTCAGGCCACAGCAAAGCTTAATTCATGTGTCCCCATGTCTACAACATTTCTCATATGGGCTGCCTATGGTCTATGGACACCAAGGCTCCATGAGTCGTCAGTCCTAGTCACAAAGCTAGTCATGTTAGTGAACCACTCTATGCTACATGGACACAAGTCTGGCCATGTTAACAATGTCATGCCAAGTAAATGTAAGCCCTGTCATCAACAGTGACATAAGACCTGCCAAGTCAGCCAGACGCTAGTCCCACCAACAGAAGTGTCATATCAGTTGTTACATTTACAATCTAGCATTATACGAATATCACATACGCTCAAATGTATCTCATAATATCATGTAATCACGATCGCTTCCTTGAACCGCATGTCTCACAGCTTCTAGCGATTTTTCTAGTTGATGTCACCAATTATCGATACATTTTTCGATTCGACTGTTTTGCATCCACACAAGAAGCCATCGTTTATTGATATATTTTTCAGCTTCATCGCATGACAGACATGGTCCCATTGATGCCACATTAACCGACACAAGTTTGGGTTGGTTGTTTAGCGTCCACACAAATATATCACATTTACCAATAACACAATTCGGTTCGGCTATTTAGCATCACAACAAAACCTCCTGCAATTGTTTTGAGATCTGTATTGTCACATTTTTTCCTCTCATTCACTATTTCACTTCTCTCTTTTTTATACCTTTTGGTTTACTTGAAATGATTATTCAAAGTAGATATCTGAATTCCGTGTAATACTTTAAACTTAAAAGTATTGGATGCTATAATAACTTTTTAAAGAAATGGTAAGTAGGTAAAGTATTGCACGGGACCCGATCCTCATAGTAGCATAGTTTCCGGTAACATTTATACGGAACCGTGTGCACTGACACAATTGGCAAAGTCCCGGAGGCAGATCAGTATATGTCAATATGTCAGTACCCCGTTCAAAGGCAACGGTATCATTCTATAGAATAGACTACTAATTCTTTTCAAAAAATAATAGACTCACTATCCAGTATTGTTTTTCACGTGATACCAGTAAATCTATATTGTATTTCCAGCCCAAACAACAATTTTAGCTACAACCTGGCAGCCTTAACCGGGGTGATTAATTGATCGAATTATATTTGATGTTCAAATCAATACATGTGGGGTTGCATTGCATTGCATTGCACCACTCGTATGGATAAATTCCCAATAAATTGCACATCACGATTCTGGTTACCGACTAAGCGTCGGCTAGAATCAACTAAGTCTCATCAGTCATCATTGAAAAAAGACTTTACTTTTCACATGAGAGTACATCAAAATCAACGGTAAGCACCTCTTTCATAAATCATAACATTCAAACACAGGTCTTGGATTACACCTGCGCAAAATTGTAGCATGCCACGTGTCAAGGAAGAATCAACCTGTCACACCCACAGTGCTCTAGAGCGTATGCTACCTTAAGAAAAATAAAAAAGTAACACTGTGTTTGGTTAGAGAGTAGTTGGAAGGAAAGGAAGACCAATCATTTGTTTGGTTGGAGAAAAATTGAGGGGAGAAAGGAAAATGGAGGGAATGGATTTCTCTTGGCCTCACATACTATGTAATGTTAATGTTAATGTTTAGTTAGAGAATTTACCCTCTTGTCTTGTTGTTGTGTTAACAGATAATGTATAATCTCTTTAAGTTTATGAATAAAATTTCTAACATTTTCTTAAAAGAAAGAAGAAATAAAAAAATTATAAACTACATTAATTGCCTTTGCCCAATGCATTAATGAATTATCTAATTAGCCAAAAAAGTACTGAAGTGTATAATATTATCAACTAGTCTTTGAACTTCTGTGATAACTACTAACCACCTGCTTAGAACACATTTTTTCTCACTCATTGATGGGAATTGTGCTTGTGAGTTGTGATTAGGGAGCTTGGGCAATATCTTGAATGAGCAGCAAAGAGGTTTATATGTTACAGCTGCTGCGTGTAGCCTGCTTTCTATTGGATTTAAGTTTGTTTGATATCCAATAGGTGATTCAAAAATAACTTGTAAGGTGGGAGTTGTTTTCTAATTGTATTCTTTCCCATTTGAAATCATAGCTCATGTATCATTACTTCTCTTCTTCCTTTTGGTTATTTTTATTTCAAAATTTATGTTTTATTTCAATTTTAGAAACGGTAAGGGAATGCCAAGTTGAAAATTTTGGGAGGAATTTTATTAGTTTGCTAGGTCCAATTTGCAAATTTTGAGTAAGCCTGCTATCTTATCGTTGGTGGCATTAAATGATTTTTTTTTTTTTTTTCTACATGGCTTTCTATTTAGAATTGTCAGATTTTGTTAGATGACTTTATTTTAACTTTTGTCAGTTGCCATGATTCTATGTTGTGCTACCAAGTTAATTAAGTGAAATTATATTTAGAATATTTGTTTTATGCTACAAATGAAGGTATCAATGATGTTATCGGACCTATTGGTGCTATTGGTAATAGGTAGATTCACATAATACATACAGAGCAAGAAAAGGATAACAAATATGATTTAGAATGCTCGTCATTGATGTCAATTTTTTATGATGGATTTTGTTTATGCACTTTATTTTTCCATTTAATGTTTAGATGTTATGTAATGGGTGTGAATTTAAATGCACTTAAATTTTAATGTGTAGAAGATATGTTACTATAACTATCCTATTAAAATTTGGTTTAATGTGAAAATATTCTTTCAACATAATACGAAAGTAATTTTCCAGAACAGAATGTATTTTGTTACCAAACACATCCAGACTGAATTAAGTAAGGGTAGCTTTGAATACAACCTACCCTTTAAAAGGGCTATTATATATGTATCATGAGTGTAAGTAGCAAAAAAAGTATATATTAAAAATACAAAAATTTGAAAACACATGGGAAGGTAACCGTTAGAAGGGGGGCACCCAGAAGAAGGCGACTTTTCATCTTGTAGATCGGACGGGTAGCATTCACTAGCCGTTAGATTTAAAAATTTGTAAAGAAGACCCTCTCAATGTGCGGACATATATCCGCTCTAATTGCGTCTCTATTTCCCAACGTGTAAACCTCCAAAAACCTAAAACCACTGAGAGAGACAAAAGAGAGCGAGACAGTGAGAGAGAGAGTGAGAGAGCTTCTGGGTCTTAATGGAGTTTTCTGAGTAGTCTCTCTCTCTTAATTTTGAAATTTCAAGATCAAATAAAAAATAAAGGGCTTTCGAAGTTTGTGGCACTGTGATTTTTGGGGATTTTCATTTTCTTCTGCTTGTTTGATCGGAATCGGTAATGGGAATTCTTGCTTTTTTTAATTTACGATCTGGGTATTGCTTGTTTTTTGTTAATTTCACTTCTTGGTTGATTCTTTTTCTACTTCTTTCTGATTCAATTTTTTTTTTTTTTAAATTAAAAAATTAAAAATTTTATGGAGGGGTTTCTGTGTTCTTGGTTTGCCTTTTGGGTTTTGTAATCGGATTTTGATTATTTATAGTTGTTCTTTTTTTTTAGGATAGAGAAATGGCTGGATCGGACGAGAACAATCCGGGCGTGATCGGACCCGTAAATCTTCAAGGTACTTGACCCGGATTTGAATTTCTTTTTTCCTTTATTGGTTTGTGAATTTATAAATTTAGGCTCTTAAACCCTAGTCTGAAAGATGGGTTTTTTTCATTGTGAATTAGAGGAGGGATTTCGTGCTGGAAATGGAAAATTGGTTTCGGGGATTGGGCACAATCGGAGAGCACTGAGCAACATTAACAGGAATATAATAGGAGCTCCTCCTTACCCTTATGCAGTCAACAAAAATGTATTTTCAGAGTAAGTACTTAAAACCCTACTGTTTGTTTGCTTGATGTGGAAAATACAAGAGGAAAGTAGAAGAAAATGAAAGATTAAAACTTTGTGTGATTCATCTGTTTTTTTTTTTTTTTTTTTCCTTGCAAAACTGAGCATTTGGCTTTGTGGAATGGAATATTTATTTATTTTGGGTGCTTTTGTTTCTTTCTTTTCTAGATTTTTTTGTTGCACAAAAGGGATAGTTTTATCAAGGTTCTTTGTCTTTAAAGACCTACTTTTGATCTTTTACAATCTTTGATTACTTTGTGATTTATTTATTTATTTATTTATTATATTCAGAAAACAAGCAGATTGCAATAAGAAACCATCCATTCCAGTGCATCGGCCAATTACTAGGTCAGTTATCTTCTCCAAAATGTTTGTTATGTTAAAAAAATTGTATTTTCTATTTGGCTTTTAATTTTGGTAATTTTTTAGGAAGTTTGCTGCCCAGTTGTCCAACAAGCAGCAACTTATACCTGAGGTACTGTTTCTGTAAACATGGAAGGCAGTTTATTTGTGTAAATGGTTTTAGTATAAGATTGGATTGATGTATAATTACATTAACAGGAAACTGAGAAACCAGTACAATTGGCCTCACATCCAAGTGAGCCTGAAGATTGTACCATTATAGATGCGGAAGACCACTTCTCCGTGCCAATGTTTGTGCAACACACAGAAGCAATGTTGGACGAGATTGACCAGATGGTATTTTCCTCTCTCCAGTCTCCCCTTCCTGTTTTTTTTTACTGCAAATCATATCAAACTTTTGGTTGGAATGACATTTATGTTTAAACTTCCTGCAGGATGAGGTAGAAATGGAAGACATAGATGAAGAGCCAGTTATTGACATAGACAGCGGTGATAAAAAGAACACGCTTGCAGTTGTTGAGTATATCGATGATTTATATACTCACTACAAGAAAGCAGAGGTGATGTAGAATCTATACTACCTGCTTCATGCTTTTATCTGTTTAATTCATCGAACTGCTTATATTTTTGTTTAAGTCTAAATTTCTTCTCTTTCTATAACAATGAATGAATTTGACATATATTTGGAGGATGAGTTCGAAATGGTCTATTAGCCAAAAAAGAGTATCTAAAGCATGAAATATCATATTGTAGGTGAGAGCTTTGTAAGTAATTTTTGGTTGATGATATGTGTTGGCTTCACGTAGATGTTGCTTAAAAAAATTTTGGAAGATTGTCAAAGAAAATGTGATAAAAAAAAATATTGGAAGATTCTTAAATTAGGTGGGAGTTTATGGTCCTAGATAGAAGAAGGGCCTACTGATGCATTAAGACGGTTTTGGTTGATGAATAGATGGTGTTGATGGATGGAAGTGTATATAAAATTGATACTTGCAAAATTTACTGATGTTGTTGTTCAATATGTTCTTGCAGAGTTCTAGCTGTGTCGCACCAAACTATATGGCACAGCAGTCTGATATTAACGAGAGGATGAGAGGTATTCTCATTGATTGGCTGATTGAGGTACATAAAATGTTGTGTTAGTGGCTTAAATGTAGGAGATGAATAATTGGTTTCATGTACTTCAACTGAAATCACTAACAAGTTAATGAATATAATAACAGGTGCACTACAAGTTTGAACTGATGGATGAGACCTTGTATCTTACTGTAAACCTGATTGATAGATTCTTAGCTGCTCAACCAGTGGTGAGGAAGAAACTCCAGTTGGTTGGAGTAACGGCAATGCTTCTTGCCTGCAAATATGAAGAAGTTTCAGTTCCAGTTGTGGAGGATTTCATTGTGATTTCTGACAAGGCTTACAGCAGAAAAGAAGTACTTGAAATGGTACATTTATGTAAAAGCATTTATCTTTTACATTTTTCTAAACTTAACCAGAATTAGAATATATGATTTACTTATATGCCTGCAGGAGAATCTAATGATCAACACCCTACAGTTCAATCTGTCGGTTCCCACACCATATGTGTTTATGAGGAGGTTTCTCAAAGCCGCTCAAGCTGACAAGAAGGTGTGTAATATAACATAAATCAACTAAAATTGCACACAGCTGTGTATATATTTTAGCAATGATTTTGATTAAACAGATTTTATTGTGACCCTGGATCAGCTTGAACTGCTGTCATTCTTCATGATCGAGCTGTGCCTGGTTGAGTATGAGATGCTTAAGTTTCCACCGTCTTTGTTGGCTGCTGGTGCAATATATACAGCCCAATGTACTCATTGTGGGTTTAAGCAGTGGAGTAAGACCAGTGAGTGGTACACAAACTACTCGGAAGAGCAACTGCTGTAAGTGGTTATTCTATCTTTTATACAGTTAGAAGTTCGTGAATCATATGCGATTGACCTGATGCATTTTACTGAATGGCGTTGTGTCTTTTCCATGTGTAGGGAATGCTCAAGATTGATGGTTGATTTCCATCAGCAAGCTGGGAATGGGAAACTCACAGGTGTTCAACGGAAGTATAGTACATCCAAATATGGTTATGCTGCAAAAACTGATCCTGCTAACTTTCTGTTGGAAGCCAGATTCTAGTAAGGCTCTCAAGAAACATCATCAACCAAAGGAGGCTAACTTTTATTAGGCAAATGGTGGGGGGGTGGGGTGTAATTGAGCAACAAAAGTTGCCCCTGGGTTCTTCAACGTATTATTTGGCATTCTCAAATTCAGTCTTTTATTCTATGTTTTATTTGAACATAGAAGGATTTTTTTTTCCCCCTTTGTAGAGGAAAATAATTTGAAGTTCTATTTGAACTTACTTTCCATGTTGTTCCGCTATGAATGATAAAATCAATCTTCATTTGTTTGTTTCCTGCTTGTACATTGTACACTGTTATCATTCATTGTCCACAAATGTTATCATTCATTGTCCACAAATGACTAAAACGTGACAAACCTTAATGAAATTCCAACTTAGTCGGTCAACCGTTGTCAGAAATTTGTTTGCCTCTTTTATGTTGATAAGATTAATTTAATTAGCTCTTGAACACGAAATTATGTGACCTGAATTAGCTCTAATAAAAAGTTGTGAACTCAGAATTATTTTCTCTCTTTGGGAATCAAAATTATTTCTATTTTCTAAAATGTATGATAGGCATCAAAATCAAATCTAAAAGTAATAAATTAAATCCCGAAGTTTCAAAAAGTAACAAATTAATCTTGAGATTTCAAAAATAATAAATTAAATATCAAAGTTTCAAAAAGTAATGGTTTAATATGTTACTTTTTAAAATTTCGGGGTTTGATTATTACACGACACCCCCTAAATTTGTAGGGTTTAAAATGTAATTTTCCCAAAAAAATACAAATAGAAGATTATTTAAGGCCGGTATAATTTTTCACATAACAAAAGTTGGTATGGAAATATAATTTGCCTTATATAAAGCTATAAACAACCATTCATTCAATCATAGATAAATTAAGGAAATTGTCCAAAAAAAACAACCAAAGCGCAGAATTGGGAGCGAAAGAAAATATGCAAGAATGCAAATTTTAAAAAGTTTCCGTTGCCGGGACTTGAACCCGGGTCTCTCGGGTGAGAGCCGAGTATCCTAACCAACTAGACTACAACGGATTGTTGATGTTAGGGTCCAAATTAATATACTTATACTTTCATACACCACCTGTGTCCGCGTTCCCCAAGGAAATGTTACAGCTGTGCTTTGATACACATGAATCTCTCAACTTTTGCTATAAGAAGTCAAGCTCACCATCAAAATAAGAGCTCACTTCTTAAGGAGAAGTGACCAAGACCACCATAAATCTGCCAACTTAAAATGAAAAGTAATTATGTAACACTACACTGCCACAGCCTATTTGTGGCTCTTTAATTATACAAGGGAATAAAGGAATAACACCATCTACGCTTTAATCCAATTTTTTTATGCTACTCATTATATATCTTTAATACAAAGGCATATAGATCGGATAAGATCCACCTTAAAATAAAGTGATGACATTACTGAGTGTGGACCATACCTTAGGATGTATGAATTTGAAGGGAAAAAGAAGAAGGAAAATTACACTTGAACGTTCATACAACAAATCAAATTGATTGAAAGAATTTTAAATGCCAAATCGAAATCCAAAGTAAAATTGGATTGATATGACATACCTTACACTCTATGTAACTTTCAATAACTATAGTTCCTGATGGGACTCTACACTAATTTAATATATATTTTATAACTTTCCTTAATTATTCTATGAAAGATTATATAATTAGAGAATATAAGGTACAATATTAAATATTAAAAAAATTGTACTTAAGTTTATCTCTATTCATCCACTCTCAAGTCTTAAGTGAAAACTATTCATTACTCTACAAGTTATATAAATGATAAATACAATTATGAATTTAATTAATAGAATACATTATGTGAAACATTCAAAGTATGAATATTGTTTGGTGATGAATAAATTACTCACATGACACATACTGTTATTATCTGGTAGTTTCTAATCAGCTGCCACGTTTCACTTTCAATCCGCGAGACCGTTTGACGGCCATAAATCCATCTCTAAGAAAAGAAAATCCGAAGTTTAAGCATCCTAATCCAAAGGCCAACTTGCCACTATATTAGTATCAATCTATGAATAGGAACTCACTTATGTATCTTAATCAAGTATAAGTTTGAACCAATTTGTGGAAAATATCTGTATTGGTGCAATTGTCCTCATTCTCATTCTCATTCCCGGACAAAGATGGCCCCTTGAATCTTCAACCAGGTAAGAAAAATACCCACTTTGAAAAACTTCCATTTATCAATAAATTTTTTATTTTTTGAGGTGGGTTTTGATCAAGACCTGATTTTTTCCACTCTTGTCATCAATACCCATTACTTTTCATTGTCATTTCTCCTTTTTTTGGCCTTATATGATGTTTTTCTACAGATATTTTGTACTGGTCGTGTCCTTGGATAAGAATGTAGTGTAGGATTGAGAGCGAGCTTCTGATTGATACTTGTCGTCTATTTCTGGTTTTAGATTTTTTATTTATTTATTTTATATATTTTTTTGGTGTCAAGTGGGCGCTGAGAATGCTTCTAAAATTTTCTGGGTTACCCTTAGATAGCGATGTTTAAACTGTCATAATTTTTATATAACACCAAAATGATTATGGTTGAATTTTGGAACAAATTTACACACACTGGTATATTTAGCTGGGTTGTCTTAAAATCTAAGATGTTTGTTGCTTAAATAAAAATTTGTCCTTTTTTTTTTTTTTTCTCTCTCTCTCTCTCTCTCTTCAGATAGACAAGGTGATGTAACTCTCAGTATGTGAGATTGCTATAAATAGTGTTGAATTTTCGAGTGTAAGTGTGTAGAGTGATTGAAAAAATATTGGGTTATTGTGCGAAGAGGGATTATGGAAATGAAAGAGAAGAAATTCCTTACAGTGGCACCCTTTGAGTGTGCTTGGCGAAAGGATTTGAAATTCCGGGAAGCCGGGAGGGGTTGTGTGGCTTTTGAAGCCTTTGCTCACAATGATGTCACGCTGGTGTTCCGGGAGAATGTGGGAAGCCAGCACTACCATTACAAAAGAGATAATAGTCCTCACTATACAGTTATAATAGGTAGTCATAGGAATAAGAGGTTGAAAATTGAGGTAGATGGGAAAACTGTGGTTGATGTGGCAGGTGTTGGGCTTTGTTGTTCTTCTGAGTTTAAGAGCTATTGGATCAGTATCTGTGATGGGTTGATCAGTATTGGTAAGGGAAGATACCCCTTTCAGAATCTTGTGTTTCAGTGGCTGGATTCAAATCCGAATTGTAGTGTTCGGTATGTTGGGCTTAGTAGCTGGGATAAACATGTTGGATATAGAAACGTGAATGTGTTGCCAATAACACACAATCACATATCTTTGTGGGAGCATGTGGAAAGTGGTGAATTAGAGGGTGAGGAGGATGTGGAGGATGATTTGAAAGGTGAATGCATGGATTATGAGAAATGGGGTCTTGAAAATTTTCTTGAGAGTTGCGAATTATCTGATATGGTTTTCATTGTTGGTACTGAGGAAAGGCCTGTACCTGCTCACAAGGCTATCTTGGTTGCATCTGGTAATTTTCCTTTCAGTTTGTCTGAAGATATTGTCCAGCTGCCGGCTGTAACTTATCCAGATCTCCATGCATTTCTTCAATATGTCTACACAGGACAGACCAAGGTACTTTGTTTTCCTAAATCTCCAATACTCCCCCTCCCCCCCAAAAAAAAACTTATAATTGTATTAAATGCATCATCACCAATTCACTATAAAATTCGTTTAATCCCCCACCTTCTCTTTTCTGTATCTTCCCCTTACACCCTTTTTTTAGATAATTGTGTTGTGTTTTTGTTTTCATTTGTCTTCCTTCTAGGTAATGCTCACTGCACCATTCACCTGACCTTTTTAACCCTTTCTGAGATTTGTTTCATTACATTGGTGCTGATGCTAGGCCAGGAGAAGCCTGATTTGACACAATGCGTTTTTGAGATGAAAAATAACAAAGAAAAACCAATAATCTAATTTGTCATGGGTAAAACTTAGGTATAATTCCTTAGGTCAAGTATATTAGGTTTCTCAATTGAATTCAAACACATGGTTGCATTAACCAATGAAATACAAATAATGTTATCTTTTCCAAGAATATTTAAATTCAATATATTTGAATTCAATTAGGAACCTAATGTACTTGACCTAAGGAACTGTACCTAAGTTTTACCCATTTGTCATTATTTTGTACCCATATGGACTCTCATTTTATGTCTATCAAGTTCCTCATTGTTATACTGGAAGCAAGAGTTAGATGGCTATGGCAGTTGTAGCTTTGCTATGGAGTTTCAGACTCTAATAATGCTTGTGTCTGTGTTTGATGTAGATTCCAGAGTCACAACTTGGTTCTCTGAGGGCACTGGGATTACAGTTTGAAGTGATGCCACTGGTGAAGCAGTGTGAAGAAACCATGGAACGGTTTAAACTAAATAAAAAGTTGTTTGACTCTGGTAAGAACGTGGAATTATCATATCCGAGCACTCGGACCCATTATTGTGCAACCTTCCCTTTTGGACTTCCTGTCAATAAGCAAAAGCTCAAACAATTGCACTTAACTGGTAAATACAGTGATGTGAACATCTATATTGAGGGCCATGATCTTGTTTCCCAGGCACATAAAGTTATTCTCAGTTTATGGAGTGTCCCATTTACAAAGGTGAGCCAAATTCATTCTTGTGTGGCTCCCTCAACCCCTTATATGGCCATATAGAATACTTTAGAATGAAAGTTCTGACATTTCATAACTGCAATCTTCCATGGTTGAGCATTTAGCTTTTGAACAGGGCTAGCAAGTGTGCTCTGTCTGTTGAACTGGATTCACTATGCATTTATGTTAACATAAATTTTGCAAGAATCTTGCCAAGCTCCATAATTACTTTCTCTAATGCTTGTAAAAAAAAAAAAAAAAAAATTGGCTGATCATGTCTGAGTAGGGTCAAATAAATCTTGTTTCATTGGTTTTTTTAAGGGCCTTGCTTTTGACATAACTGTTAATGTTCAACGTTGGGCTAAGGCTAAAGTTTCCAACGTGATAAGCTCAAATGAACTTTTTTTTTATTGGTAAGTTACATACGCACTCGTGGATCTTAAACCCATGAGGCCATGACCTCACCCTCCATCCCATTATTATGGGAGAAGGAAGTTTCAGTTAAGTTATAGCTCATTGGCAATAAGCTTAATGAACTTAAAAGATATATTTTCATATCACTTGCCTGTCCAGATTGTCTATACTTGGAAAAAAGGACTGTACTTGCAAAACTCTTGTAAAACCAACAAATGGACAACTTAAACATTTAATTTACATCTTAAGGAGGTTAAAAAAAAAGAGAATTCTAACTTCTTGGGGTTCGTACAATGCTGGAACTCTGTATGTGTGGCACATCCAATACCTGTCCCTGAGCTGTGAATGAGGTTCCCATAAATTCATAGAAAAGGAGTGGCATATAGGTTTATTAAATGAATGAAGCTTTTCTTTAAGCATGTCTTTTTGAAAAATATGATATTTTAATTTCTTTGCTCCCTGGGAATCTACTTGGTTTTTATTCTTTTACCTATGCATATGATTCACTATTAAAGGAAAATTTGAACTGGCAGATGTTCACAAATGGAATGAGTGAAACCATGTCCTCAGAGGTTTTATTAAGGGAAGTGTCACCCGAAGCATTTAAGGCTATGCTTAAGTTCATGTACAATGGTGAACTTGATATGGAAGTAACCATGGGTGCTGGTGCCTTGCTACTCCAACTATTTTTTTTGGCCGATCAATTTGGAGTTACTCTCCTTCATCAGGAATGCTGCAAAACACTTTTAGAATGCCTCACGGAGGTAGTATAGTAACCCTTATCTTACCTCATAATTTAAATTTTTCAGTGGTAATTGAAATCATGGTTTTTATCTGTCATTATTACAGTGTGTTACTTGTATGACTAGAACTAAAAGACGGAGAAGTGACTTGCGGTTTCGGACTTCTGAACCCAAAAAAGAAAAAACAAAGAAAAAAGAAAAGAAGAGATCCGTTTTGTGAGAGTGAACTATAAAATATTGATACCTCTTGTGTACGTATTATATGCAGGGATGGAGTTCTCCTAGTGGAAGAAGGTCATACACCGAGTTTTTCTATTATGCACAAGTTTAATGGACGAGGAAGCAGACAGTTTTGGAAAAGTAATTGGACTGTTGCTTTTGAAGCTAACTGTTGAACTTTGATGCAGGACTCAGTATGTTCGATCCTCCAAGTGGTTACATCAATCCCGTCATGTAAACTTATCGAAGAAACATGCGAGAGGAAAGTTGCAATGCACTTCGATTACTGTACAACTGCAAGCATTGACTTTGTCTTGCTAGACGAGAGAACTTTTAGCAATATTATTCAGGTTGGTTCTCACTTTTCAAGTTGCCTATTGGTTTTTAGATTGACAGTCAAGTCAAGGATTAAGATAGCTTTATAAGTGCACACATACTCTCTCCTAGAAAGAAGATCATAAGTGCTTCAATAACTTAATAATAGAAGGGAAAAAAGCTCCACTAGTGGAGTATGGTTACCAGCTTTAAGATTTGGAAGTGGGGTGAGTAGTTTACTTCTCTGTCCTACTTCTCCAATATGTAAAGAAAATGAGGGTTGTTTTGGCAGTTTAATATATTGGACCAAAGTGGGTTTGCCACAGTAGTAGATTAAATTGGTAAGGAGTTGGAGAAACACTGAGGAGTTTGCTGAAGTGCCTCAATTGCAATTAGAATTTGGAACCCGTCTACTTCTGGATTTTGAAAAGACTATCATTTCTTGGAATTGAGGCAGGAAAATTCTATGTCCTAAGCCAAAATTATACTTCTCCTAAAACCACTTTGATTGTGAATATCATTTATCGTATATTGTGGGTATTGCAGCATCCAGATTTGACTGTAACATCTGAAGAAAAAGTTCTTAATGCAATCTTAATGTGGGGCATGAAAGCAAAGGATTTGTATGGGTGGGAGGTGGTGGATGAGCTGATAATAAATTCGGTCCCTGAACACCTTTTTGGCGTAAGGCTTCAGTCAGTTCATGACTTGTTGCCATTTGTGCGATTTCCGTTACTTCCATATGCTTTACTTAAGAAGGTATGCAGGCCCTTGATATAGAGATTTATCAGCCAGTCTACTGAATATATGAATTCTTTAGTTTGACTTTACCTATATTTTTCATGACCTTGCAGTTGGAGAAGAGCAGCATTAACAGGCATATTGAAAATTTTGATAATCTTGTAAGTTATGCGGTTCTTTTATACTAATTATACAAGACACTGATCTTATGGAATTTTTTGTTTCTTATTGATTTTTCTCCTATGTTAATGTCCCAGGTGAAGGAGGCCATCAATTATGTAGAAATTGGATTGACAAGGCTAGAAAATGATCAAAAGTAAGTATAAGGTATTTTATTGTTGTATTGTACTAAAGATTTCTGATTTCATGCTGTAGGGTGTTTTCCTGAAGGATTAAAATTAAGTTATCTAAGATAGAGCCATAACACATAATAGGCAATAGTTTATTTGGTTGCTGGGAACAATTGAGTGGCTAATATTCTTTCTGTAATATTTGTAGAGAGGACTTGGCTAATAATATGTTCTTACTTTTGTAGTGTAAGATTTCAACATAGGCGATCTAGTTATAAGGAGCTCCAGTACATCTGTGATGGGGACAGCAATGGAGTTCTGTACTTTGCAGGCACATCATATGGGGAACATCAGTGGGTAAATCCTGTCCTGTCTAAGGTAAAGTTCTTAATTCTTCTTTTCTTGTTCTTGGTAACTTATAAAAAATAAAAAATCTTGGTAGGCCAATTGATTATTTATAATACAGCTTCTCCCTTATTAATTGATTTTTTCAGAGAATTACTATTAGAGCAAGTAGTCCCCCTTCAAGATACACTGATCCCAAGGTTTTGGTCTCAAGAACTTACCAGGTATGATGAACCAAACTTTTGTATAAGTTATTGCACCATAAGCTTCTGAAAATGGTAACTGAAAGTAAAGTATTTCACTACATAAGGGAACATCTTTTGCTGGGCCTCGGATTGAAGATGGACATAATTGTGCATGGTGGGCAGTTGACATTGGCCAAGAACATCAGGTTTCATCTCTATACGTACTTTCAGATATAATTTTGCTATGATGTTGCAAAAAAATATTGTCATGCACATTACTCCTAGTTTGCATTTACAGGCACCGTAGAAGAAATAGCAGGATCACTCATGGATTAAGCTTTTAATAGCATATAAATTTTCATCATTAGATTTGATTGCATCTTGTTAGATACTGATATTACGGCCACCATAAAGCTAAAAGAACCATGCACAAAATTTCGGAATATGGATGTCTGTAAACTCAATTTAGCCTACTTACATGACATTCAGTTTGGGCTGATTTCTTCACTATAGAAAACTACCGTCTGTGTCTCTCATACTGTTAAAAATTAAAATGTTGGGTCAACCCTGGTACTTCAGAAACAAGAGTAACTTTAGAGGGTACAAATAAAAAATACCAAGAAAATAGAAACAAGGAGACTCCGGGGTTTATCGTATATGTGTATTTACAAGAAAAAAGCCTCTTGCAGAAAGGAGAAGAGGAAGTTAAAAGAGATGTTGAGGAAAGATATGATAGGATTTGAAAATGGAGCCAAAGCCAGAGGCTGTTATGTAGCCAGCCCAATTAGTTAGGCATATCCATTCAGTTGAGTTTAATTTGCATGTGTGTGAAACTTCATAATCTCTTTTGCTAGTTCCATAACATGGTATCTTACTAGTTACTAACAAGAACCAAACCTTAGTCCCAAAATTTCTAGGATTGCTAAGGTTCCTAAACAAACTAGTTAGGGTTGGCCACATGGTGTCTTACTAACAGCTCCAGCTATTGTATAAGTAAATGACAATCGTTGACATTGGTCTCACATCGCCAGGGTGCCCTTGGATTATGCACTTTATAAGTCATGGGCAATTTTCCACTTTCAAGGATTCTTTTGAGTGGAGTTAGGCCCATTTGTCTTTCTTCTAACATAGGACTTGATAATGTACACCTAATGAAGTACCAATTTGAGTCTGCCCTAAACCATCTTCAATAATTGTTGGCTTCACTATGAGAATTTTCGGTTAAGTCGTGTTTTTTTCCACAATCCCTTTGATCATCTCACATGAGATACTTTGGTTATTTCTGTGTGTAACATCCTGATGGGAGATCATTGATTGATGCAGCTTATGTGCAACTACTACACCTTGAGACAGGATGGGTCAAGGGCTTTTATGAGATCTTGGAATCTCCAGGTAAATACTATCTTCAGGATAGGAGCTTTACACGCGCACACACACTCACTTCTGCTTCATTGTTTTTGCATTTCTTGGGAGTCACCTGAACAGTAAGGTGGGTGAAATGTTGACTGAAATTTCTTTCTTATGCTTCTGCAGGGCTCTCTGGATGGGAAGAGTTGGACAAACTTGAGAGTACATGAGAATGATCGAACAGTCTGTAAACCTGGTCAGTTTTCATCGTGGCCAATAGTTGGACCGAATGCCCTCCTGCCCTTTAGATTCTTTAGGGTTATACTAACCGGCCCAACCACTGATGCTTCTAACCCCTGGAACTTCTGCATTTGCGTTTTAGAATTATACGGATACTTCCACTAGTTTGATGGGAACTATGTGCCTTTGTGCCTTGTGTATTATTGTCTGTAGCCCTGTCTTATTCCTAACAATCCTTCATGTACATTTGCTTGGTTATGCTAATAAAGCAAGGATAAAGTTGAGGCCTTATTACATGATGCTAACAAAAAGACAGATCTAATCACATGCATAACCAAAATTTCATTGAATATAATTGAGTGAATTTTGTGTCAAAACATCACAATGGAAATGTTTTGATGATTGCAGTCGAATCCTGTTAATTGGAAAAGCACTGACTCGAGCAAAACCACTAGGGTCAGGCTGTATTGCACAAAACGTGTACAGTATGAGTTGTAGTAAATGATGCTGTGCTCTGGGGGATCAGTGAGTGAGCAAAAAAACCTTAAATCTGTTCTTTGAACACTTAATTAATATAGAATGAGCAACTGGTTATACAGCAAAATGTACACAAGTCTCGGCGTGTGTTACAAGTCCTTCAGCGAAGAAGAAAATATGCTACAATTCATCGAACCATAGAAATTGAGCTACAGATTGTTACATGAAACTGTTAAGAGTCTGTCGTCTAGTGAATAAACTCTTGCACATTTAGCCAAAAAAATAAAGAAAAAAGAATAAACTCTTGCACAACGACTTATGCAAGTGTTGCGGAATGTCTACAAGTGCTCTATGAGCCGTGCAGTTTAACCGTAACCGTAACAAGTCATTCCAAGTCACAGCAATCAAAAACTCCTGGTCGTTTAGAATGTGTTTGGATGATTATTATTTTTTAAGCCATTTTGGGAAGGAGAGAAGGATAAACTTATTTTCATTTGACTTGTTCCGTTTAACTACAATTATATTTGGGGAAAAAATGAAGTTTAAATAACCGTGCATAAATTGATGGTAAAAAAGTGGGTACTTTAGAGCTCGTTGAGTTTTGCTGTGCCCGAATGAGCGAATCCCTACTAATTCTCTATCCTGTTCCCGCCTTCCCCATTGGTCCACAAGATTTTCTCTTTTTAATTTTTTTTTTCAATCTTTTTATATAAGAAAGATAAATATAGATCGATTAAGAATCACATTCAGGAAAGACAACTCGCTTACATCAGTAGTACATAATAGAAGATGGAAAGAAGTGAGTAGAAGTAATTTGGCACCCCCCATGCATGCAAATAAAGTAAGAGCTATCTCTCAAGATTCAGAAAATATGGTCAGCATCTTTTTTCTTCCTAAACAAAAACTCATTCTTTTACATAAATTTTGAGGATATCAAGGGCAGGTCCCAAAGATTCCATTGGCTACCAACAAGGACAATCCATGGCTATAGAGTGATGAGGATAAGAAACCGTTCAGAGGTTGATTACCTCCGAACAGGTGGTACAATGCCCCTACCAGGTGCTGCTCCACGGCCAGCAGCCTGAGCCTATAGAGAAAAAACAATACATGGAGTTAGGACACTTCCAATCCATATATCTATACTACACACACACATAGCAACAATGATTTCAAAGTATTTAACTGCCCCAGCCAGGCAGATGCCACACTCAAAAGAAGAAACAATGTTCATGTAGCAATCTACATTTTAAGAGGGGTTTCTTTTATTATCAGGCATGACAATCATATGAGTTCATATATACAGCTGTTAAATCAGTGTTTCAAATCATACTCTCCTTTTAAAAAGTTATTGGCCAAAGAGAATACTATTGTGAACACACCAAATACAGAAGAATATTACCTTGGCCCGCATTGCTACCGCTCTACCCCTGCCAACTCCAAGTGCTGCACCCTTACCCTTTAGGAAGTTCAGAAAGCATAGGTCAGAAAAATTAAAGCAATGTACAATGTAGAAGAACCTAATCACTTCAAAACCAAAAGATACCTTGATTCTGGCATCCAGACGCTTAAACATTGGAGCATTCTTCAGCATGTCTGGTATGACCATAAACCTGATAAAATTTCACGTCATTTTCAAAGAATTGCAGCAAGTAACACACAAAAGGCTTGAGCAATATATGATTTAAATATTGTAATGAAACAACATATGATTTAGATACCTGACTTTGCTGCCTCGAATAAAAACATGCTCAAGTTGTGAGACCTTCCCGTCCTGTGCATAAGACAGCAAGAATGAGCAACTATCACAAAAACAAGAATAAGAAAATACACAGGAGATATAATTATCAAAAAAACTATTCAAGCTGTAAGGAAAAAATGACTCAATCAGAACCAACAATCCAAATATTTGCTTCTCTCTCTCTCTCTCTCTCTCTCTCCCCTGCAAAGTCTAATCAGCACTTACAAAGAGAATCAAGCAGGAACAATGGTCTTACCAAATTTTCACAATACCTTCGGGATATGGGACAAAGATTAAATTTTGGCATGATTTATGGTATGATGATCTGTTGAAGGAGGCATACCCGGAGTTTTTTTGCCTTACACAGGACAGGGAAGCCTCCGTAGCAGATCTTATTAAGTTTTCTAATGGCGTTCTTCATTGGGATTTGAGCTTTTTATGAACTGTGCAAGATTGGGAATTGGAGCCTTTGTCTGACTTCGTGGATTAAATTATTCTAGTCCAATGAGGGGTAAAGGGGAGGATAAGCTTTGTTGGAAGCTAGCAAAAGACGAGGTTTTGAGGTCAAATGCTATTATCACATTTTGGTTTCTACAGAAGAGATGAAATTTCCTTAAAAGAGTATTAGGAGGACTAAAGTGCCACCTAGAGTTGCATTTTTTTTCACGGACTGCAGCTATGGAGAATTTTTTGACAATTGATAATTTGCGAAAGCAGAGTATTATAGTGATTAATTGGTGTTATATGTGCAAAGGAAGTGGGGGAGACTTGATCATCTACTTCTCCATTGTTCTATAGCTAGAGAGTTGTGGGAAATGGTTTTCGACTTGTTCGGGGTTCAGTGGGTTATGCTGAAAAGTGTCCTAGATATGTGGCTTCCTGCAAGGTAGATTTGGTCGACATCAGAATATAGAAATTTGGAAGGCTGTCCCATATAGCTTAATGTGGTGTCTTAGGCAGGGGCATAATGCTCAAAGTATTGAGGGATGTGAACAAACTATTCTAGATCTAGAACATTTGTACAACTATTCTCAATTTGTTACCTCCCCTTACCCACTTGTGTCCAATACTCTATTTATTTCTCTACTTTTATCAACTACACCTTTTCACCAGTAATATTTATATATTTTTGAGTCCAGGAATCAAGCTGTCCAAAATTTGGGATAAAACTGCCAACCAACCACCTCTCCCGAACCCAGCAGAAGCGTGGGCCTTATGCACTAGGTATGGCTGTACAGCTTTTATTAAGGCATCGAGAGTAATCTAAAGGAAGTGTAATAATAACTTATAAATCCACGATTCACAACTAACATTAAATGCACATATTCCCAAAACCATCCATACATATAAAGGAAGCTCTCGTCTCTTTGATGAATTAAATTCATAGTGAGTAAAAGTTAAGAGTAGAACCCAATACAATGATGGGTAATGAAATGAGTGGAAGCAGCATACAGACATTAGACAAAAGGAAAAGTATTCAAGACATACATACCAGTTCAGAAAACAAATATATTAACAGTAACATTATGGGTATGAAGATAGGAGAAACACAACCCCAGGAACTATGCAAACTGCACTAATGGGAAACAGGATTCAAGAAAACAAGAGGCTGAATGGCTTGTGGCAATCTTGGGGTAAAAAAAAAAAAAAATTTATCCCTAAGAATTCTTTTATTTGCAGCACATTTGGCTCAAAAGGAATGCTTGAGTTTTCAACAGAAACATCAGATCAGAGGAGGCTATTCTTCTATGATTAGGAGAGACGTAAACGCCTGGGTCAAATGTAAAGAAAGTGAAGAAATAGTCAGTAAACAATGTGAACTTTTGTAACAGTGGCATCCATTTCTCTTGTCTGCAGCTTTCTAGCTGCCAGAGTCTTGTTGTTTGTACAGTTTGTTTTTTTTTTAATAAATTCCTTTTATAAGCAGGTTTGGCCTCAATGGGAGGGAGAACGAGAGATTCAAACTAGTGACCTCAGCTTTAGGAAGCATTGTCGCCTGCCTATTCTGCTACTCGTTGAGGATTTCTTCAATAAATTCATTCATTCATCACACACACAAACACATACTATTGAAACAATTAGAAGGCCTTTTTAGTCAACATCAAATAAAAATGTCCTAAATAACTTGTTGATGCTAATTTGGAATAGTTTAGTATCTGCAGGCTTTAGCAGACATTAAAACTGAGCCAGTGATTCCCTACTAAGCCACTAAACCATACTTAATTTTTCTTTTATATGTATAAGAAATTGATTTTAAGCAGTCATAGAGCTACATTCAGTGCCAGATCCTTAAAAAGACAAAAATGAAAAAAAACCCAAAATGTTTTCCCTAGAAGCTCTTCCTAGTCTAAGTAAGTCTATTAAACCAATCATTCAAAAATAAATAAAATAGCAGATTATTACATAGACTCTGAAAGAACCGAAAGACTAGGGTTTTTTTTATTAGGGTTTAAGAAAATCCCATGAATAATTAAAAACAGAAAAGAAGATGCAGGGTTTAGATAGGAGTATATACCTTGGCAGTGTAGGTGATGTTCTCGAGCTGACAGTTCCAGTTGTCCTCACACTCGAGCATACTTCCTCTGTAGAGCTCACCGCTCTTCAGCTCCACCGTCACGATGTGGCCTGAGGCCTCGTGTAGTAGCTTCACCGGTATACCCAAGCTCCTGCTCATGCTTCTTTCTCTAGGTTGCTGTTGCTTTTGCTTTTCCTTTCGCTCTCTGCAAAACCCTAATTAAGCCCAGCTCACAAAAACTCTCGCTGTGTTTCTCTGTACTCTCTTTAATTTATAGCGAAAAGGGGTATTTTTGTTATTTGAGGAAAATATATGGACGTATTCTTGGAAACTAATATTGGTTCTCTTTCTCTCTATTAAACCTTTTTTTTTTTTTTTGAAATAAATAGGAATATATGTATATAACAAAATTTGGGATTTTTGGTTTTTACAGGTTAACCCATTAGAAAATTATTTTAAAAATAAAATAAAAAACTCTAGGTAATGCAAAAAATAGTCCAAAGAACATCAGAAAAACCTCATTTGATCATAATTATTCTTCTAAAGAAATGATATCTTCAACTATAAAGATGGTAAGAATCGATTGGTTAGTCAAATGGGCGATTAGTGGATGAATAATAACTTGATTGTATATATAGAGAATGACATTTTTTCATAACATTGACGATGAAATTATCATGCAATGATTTTAAAATATAAAAATACGTCGAAATTAATTGTAAAAATCTATAATGAGTTTATTTTTTTGTTACTTTTTTTATTTACATACACGATGTATATTAGCTTTTAGCTTTTTTTGTGTTATTTATCAATTTATATGTATACAAATATATACATATTATTTCTTTTTAAGTTTGAGATCAAAAGGTACTTATCCAGAATAAATTTTTTGAATCCACCCTTGGAGATACTTGTGAGTTCTCACTATGAATTTTTGTTGTTGTGATACATTCTTTTACTCAAGACAGGAACATGTGACGAACTCCCACAACATGTAGGCATTGCAAAATAAAATCCCACTAGACATAGGTTTGGAGGATATTCCTCAAATCCTGACAATTCAATCGACTATTTACATGTACGTTTAGTCATATGATCTATTTAATGAGTAACGTGACTTGTTTAAATAATTTTAGATGGATGATTTTATGAATTGTCACTTAATATGCTATAAGTGATTTTTCCAAATTGATTTGGAGGTAAATTCTATCATTTAAATAATATGCATGTATGATTTTATGAATCGCTCCATAATTAGTAAGAGGAGATTCATTTAGATCGTTGTAAGTGGGATTCTTTTTGAGGATTGGAAAGGCTAATTAATACTTGTAAACTAAGTCGATAGATGAGAACCGAACTAACTCGGACTATGTCTGGTGTGATGACCGAACTATCTTGACTTCCCTGTAACCTGTAATAAATAGCCAACAACTACTCAGATGAACTTGGTCAACCCAGTGGGGGTTGGCCTATAATTCTCTAATGATTTTGTTAATAAATGAAATCCACCACAAAAAGACTTGAATTTCTAGTAATCAATTATGCAAAGAGAACTCACTTTTTTTTCTTCCCCTATTCTATTTATATTCTTCATTTTTCTTAGATATTTCTCAATCCTTCCATCCTATTTTGTTATCTTCTTCTTATTGTCATTAATGCATTCTCTGTGCTTCCTTTACGACAGCACATCTTTCTCATTTAAAACTCTATTTGGTTTAAATGAGCCTGACATCTGCTGAATATTTTCCTGGCATTAAATGCATTATCTTGGACTGATCTTCTACTGTCTTTTCTTGTTCGGTTTATCTGAACAGATGGTTGGTCGAAGCCGAACAGAGTTTAAACATGATTTCAATTCGGTCAAAAACCAAACACATGTCAATGATTCCTAGACTAAATTTCCCAACTTATTTTTCTCCCCTTTAATCGTTTTGGAGGTAAATTCCGTTAATTATTAGTGCAAGTAACATAATTCATTAATATATCATATGACTAAAAGTATACCATACAAATATACTTACTAATCATTTGAGTCAAGCTGATTGAAATTTTTTTATTCTCAACTGGTTTGGAGCTATTTTTTACCGGATCCAAAACCCATCCAACCCACTTATTTATTCCAAACACAGAAATATGTGGGCATTCTTGGAATGTGACATTAAATTGTTATTGAGGTGGCGTGAGCTTAAATGTTGATCAGATTGATCAGTCATACTAAAGCCATCTTGATCCAATCTTTAACGTTGGTTTGTGAAGTATTATCCAAAAAAAAAAACGTTGGTTTGTGAAGACATTTCTCTGGAATCGGTAGGTGCAATCGGTTCACAACCGTGGATTAGAGTGGCAGATCAAATAGAAGCGGGATTTTTCAAAGTTAAATTTTTATTTTTTTTATAGAAATATTTCAAAGTTTAATGGATTACACTTGTTATTATGAATAATTCTTGACTCAACCTCATTTTTCGAAAATTATTCAATAGTTGTGAAATATAACTAAATGTCTATTCCGTTTTCTCATAGAATCAACATACTAATATGACATATTACTATATTAGGAATCCAACCTCTAATCTAAAACCAGTAAGATAAGAAATTGAACTCAAGTGCCACTAAAGTCACCATCACGGGTAGTCTGTGCAGATGGTATCAATTATTAATGGAATAGGGTCCGTCGGTAAGGGATTTGATTATTAAATTTAATCAAGTGCTTTGTCACGTGGAGCATATCCTTTGCTTACCGGATCCCTTTCTTGAACCCAAATGTATGACAAGAAAAGAAAAGAAAAGCAATCAAATCAATCAATGACCTTGACGTGTCATAGTGGCCCCCAGAGACCAACGGCCCAGATTTTCTGATAGAGACTACCCACTATGATTAAAGATTATAAAAAAAACCATTTATAAACCTTTTCTTGGCCTGAAGGGAGAGACTGAGAGTACGGTAACGATGAGCTAAAAGAGTGAGAGAGTTAGAGAAAGAAAAATGATGCGTTCTTTGGTTTTTCTTCCCAAACCAACTCTTGGGTCTTTACCACTTTCCTCAAGCAAGGTTTGTCACTCTTTTTTTGCACATATTATTTAAACCATCTTCTTTTGGAACTTGTGATCACTTCAGTGAATCCATTTTCTGCAAATTGGTTGCTTCTTGTTTATGTATTTGGTCGTTGAATTTTGCTAGTAATGTTGCTACTTCTTGGCTGTTATTTGGTTATTGGGATGAGAATCTCTTCAAATCTTTCATAACAAAATTAGATGCATTATATGAGTCATGAGTGAGTGTCTTTCTGTGCAAATTTGGTATGAGATTGATCAGGTTCACCTTTGTTTGTAGCAAATTATGGGTATAAGGATTCATCACTGGCTAGAATAAGAAGGACATTTAATTGTCTGTATGTACTCTTAATAAATACCCATTCTCTGCTTCTGCAAACCATGATATATAATCCGATAAAAACTAGTATTCAAAAATATAATTAAAATTGAATAATGAAAATAGATAGTAAAAATAAAAGAACAAAAATTACTTTAAGTTACATGGCAAATGCACATCATGTAAGACCAAGTATTTATCAAAAACCAAAGATGATAATAGAGTATAAAATAATTTAAAATAAATAGTGAAATTTCTTTTGAATTTCTTGAAACTTTCGATAATTGAGTTTAAATCAGAGTAGTATTTAATTTTTTTTTTTGAAGTTTGGTTATAGAGTAATACTTACATTGAGCCACATAGTGAAAGCATGACATGTATGACCCAACTTTTATTAGTACAACAAAAATTATAGTATTTTTGTAATTTACCCAATTCTTTAGTAAAGGGTAGCCACTTGGGCCTTGGTGCAAGGGAGTGTAATCACTTGTTTTAAATAAAAGATTGCCACCTGGCCCAACCACAGCTTCTAAAGTCAACTTTTATTATATAGTATATGATTTTAGCTTCAACCATGAACATGAGCATGGTAGGATATATTTAAGAGTCATTTATGTCAATTAATGAATGAGAATCATCATTTTGTCATGGTTTAGGTCTTCAGCCCATCTAAGAATCAGCTTTCTCCTTATCTGAACATAAATTTTTTTGGTTTGTTATAATCAAGCTTGTAACTGCATATGCTAGACAAATGAAGTGCAAGTGTGTAGAAATTTATAATTTTTATGTGTCGAAAGATACTTGTTATCTCTCACTTTGATACCTAACAATAAGTGCAGGTGTATATAGGGTGTAGTTGCTTATCATGGCAACTTTAACACGATCTATCATTAAATATTATGAAAAATAAAAAGATATGAGTCTTTTATACACTTATACTTATGGTGTTCAATGTTCTTTTTTTTCTTCACTAGTATTTTACATTGTGCTAGTGCCTGCACCTCTATATCTTTGGATATACTCAAAAAGGATTTTCCATTGTTCACTTATTTCGATCATTTTGACAGGCAACAAGAAACAGGCAATACCTTGCCAAACAAAAATCAATTGGAGTGACTTCTGGGTCTCAAAAATTCCTTGGGAACCAAACCTTCCTTTTTGCATCAAGAATCTCAATATACAGGAGGGTACGTTTGACATCTTTAAGAATTTTGTGCATCAGAGCCAAGCATTTATCTTATTTGAAAGAAGATTCATGCTTGTGGATGGTCCTTCCCATTTTTTCATTATACGTGGAGGCTGAGATATTTTTCCTGCCAAGTATTATTTGTGAATATATTGTATGTATATAAGCTGTGATCTGGTGCATTTTCTTCTTTAGGTGCAAGACAGTTCCACAATCTCTGCTCCTGTAATAGATGATAGCTCGACAATGACATCCACAGAGGAAGACACGGACAATATTGGAATCCTGGGCACTGATCCAGGCTTAGAACCATATAAAGATCACTTCAAATATAGAGTGAGGAAATATGCCGAGCAGAAAGCACTTTTTGAGAAATATGAAGGAGGTCTTGAGGAATTTGCACAAGGTGATCAGTTTTTATTATATATGAAAAGTGCTACCTTTTTGCTTTCTTCTTTCATTTCCACATGGAAATTTGTTAATAAGTACTCAACATTTTGTATTTCACAAGACTGGTAGTGATTTTCCACACAGGACATAGAACATATTTCAAGGGCATCAGATCTTTTTCTTTCTCTTCATTTTCATTGATTATCCATAGGCCTCTTTCGTGGGTTCATGTTTCTTTTTGTTCAATAACTTAACCAATTCTATGATTGCTTACAAGTTTCCTTTTAAGTATAAAATGTCCCTTCTTTGTGTAATGAGCTCAAATTCAGTTAGTTAGAGCTCAAATTCAGTTAGTTAGTGTTTCAGTAGTTTGTTAGCAGTTAGTTAGTTAACTTAGATGAGGCTTGTATAGATACTTATAATAAGTGATGGGAAGCAATAACGAACCAATCTCAAATTTTGTACTTTCATTCTCATTTCTTCCTGGAGGGTGACTACCTCAAATTAGTCAGTTCCATTAACCATTCATTACACAAATATCCAAGAAACCATATTATTCATTACATTTGGTATCAGGGCCTCGATCTGTAATGGTTGAAGGAACTCGATTTTCTCAACTATCAAGTCCATTACCTGTATGAAGTAGCAACAAGATTATCAACAAAAGGTTTTGGAAGGGTTGTCACAACAGATTAACCAACTTACAAAAAGTCGTAAGTCCTTGGCTGAAATTCAAAACAAAGGATCAAAATTCAGTGGGGGAACCCGAGGCATCAGGAAATAATGGGGGCAATCATCACAAGGGATGAAACTGGAATTTCCTAGGTTGGGTGGGGGGGGGGGGGGGGGAGAGGTGGGGGCTTCTACTTGGGTGTACAAGGCGAACCGGTATTTCAGCTATTATAACACTCCTGCCCACCAAAATATTTTAATGGCTTCTTTCCATATGGAAGAGGAAGTATTGGTGTGGTTCCAGGATGTGAAAGAGTCAGGTGTTGTCACTAGCTGGTAAGCCTTTGTGAGAGTACTACAAATCAGATATGGCCCTATTTCCTATGATGATCCCTTGGAAGCCCTTACAAGACTCAGGAAAACATCCACCGTGGCAGACCGGCAGTGTACAAGGCTAAATTTGAGAGCTTGTGAAACAGACTAGGAGGCTTATCTTAAAAGCACAAACTGAGTTGTTTCTTTAGTGGACCGAAGGATGAGATCAGGCTATCAGTTAGGCTGTTAAACCCCACATCCTTGAATGCTGCATTTAGGCTGGGCAAGATTCAAGAGGAGTATGTTCACAGCCACAAAAGGATGATGAAACCCATATTTGATTCGAGAAGGCCTTCCATATTAGGCTTACCAAAGAATGACCAGAAGCTAAGGATTCCATTCCAAAAGATTTCACCAGCTCAAATGGAAGCAAGAAGAGAGCAGAAAGGGTTGTGCTATTACTGTGTTGAAAAGTGGAATTTGGGGCATAAATTCAAAACCCCAAGGTTGTATCTGATTGAGGGATTGCAGTTATTCAAGGAAGAAAAATAAGGAGTACATCTAGAAGAGCCGGATGAAGAAATCATGGCAGATTTGCTAGAAGAGGCAGAAACAACCATGGAGTTATTAGAAACATCCTTGTATGCTCTAATAGTGAGTCCTAATCCAAGGACCATGAGGCTTTTGGGGAAAATTAGAGGACATTGGGTGGTACTTTTGGTTGACACTGGGAGTACCCATAATTTCTGGGACGCTTCCATTATAACTAAAGCTCAGCTGCCTATGGTCAGATCATTGAAGCTGGAAGTAAAGATAGCAGATGGTTCTGTAATCAAGATCATTCCTCTGTCTTACCCTTATACAGCATCCAAAATAGCCATGTTGCATATGCAGAATGTGTTCAAATTACATGGGCTGCCCTCTACCATAGTCAGTGATCAAGATATGGTGTTTACTAGAATGTTTTGAAGGTAACTTTTTAAACTGCAAGGCACAGTCTTAGCCATGTCCCCAGCTTATCACCCCTAATCTGATGGATAAATTGAGGTGGTGAACAAATGTTGAACACGACCTCAAATGCTATGCAGGTGAAAAACCTAAGCAATGGTCTACTTGGTTGCCAATGGCAGAATATTGGTATAATACCAATTATCATGCCTCCACTAAGATGACTCCCTTTGAGGATCTTAATGGATTCCCTCCACCAAGACTCTTGGAGTAGATTCCAGGGACCACAAAGCTCTTTTTTGATAATTCGATAGTTGGGGGAAGGGGGGATTTAAACCTTGGATGTCTTCGTTAGAAACACCAGGAAGTGCCAATTGAGCTACAAGGCTCTTGGCGAAAGGTAAATTAATTAGAAAGAATGAAGGCTCAAGCAGATTCTTCACTTCCTTACAAAGCTTGAAGCGGTAGATGTTCAATTGAGAACAAGGGAACAGATTCATCACCACCTTAAGCATAATCCGATGGTTGCTCAAGAAAGAATGAAGGCTCAAGCAGATAAACATGGTACAAAAATGACGCTTGAAGTGGGGGATTGGGTTTTTCTCAGATTACTTCCATATCGACAGAAGTCATTAGTTGTTAAAGGGAATCTAAAGCTTTCACCACAATTCTTTGGGCCATTTTAGGTAATACAAAGGATGGGTCAAGTGGCTTACAAGCTAGAATTGCCTCTTAGTACTTGCCTCCTATCGCTGAACCTGAAGCAATCTTATAGAGGAGAATGCGCAAACAAGGAAATAGTGCTTTTACTGAACTGCTGATTAAGTGGCAAGGCACATTGAATGAAGATGCTACATGGAAATCCTTCATGTTCTACAACAACAATACCCTTACCTTATGGGCAAGGTGCTTTGAAAGGGGAGGGTAGATGTAATGAGCTAAAATTCAGTTACATTCAGTTAATTAATGTTTCAGTAGTTAGTTAGCAGTTTGATATATTCAGTTAGTTGGTTAACTAACTGACTTAGAGGAGGCTTGTATAAATACTTGTAAAAAGTGATGGGGAGCAATAAGAAACTAGTCTCAAATTTCTTTCTGGAGGGTGACTACCTCAAATTAATAGTTTTCACTTTTCATTCTCATTCTCATTTCTTCTTGGAGGGTGACTACCCCAAATTAGTCAGTTCCATTAACTAACCACTCTTTAATTACACAAATATCCAAGAAACCAAATTATCATTACACTTTGCTTCGTCCATTCTGTAGGTTATTTGACATTCGGATTTAACAGAGAAGACGGTGGCATTGTATACCGGGAGTGGGCCCCTGGTGCTCAGTAAGTTTGTAAGGATTGAAATATGAAATTATTATCTTTGCTAGTCATTGTACATGGTTAATTGTATATTATAATCTATATGTAGAGAGGCACAACTTGTTGGGGACTTCAATGGTTGGAATGGTGCCAACCACAAGATGGAAAAGAATCAATTTGGTGTTTGGAGTATCAAAGTTCCTGATTCTGGTGGAAATCCAGCCATTCCTCACAATTCGAGGGTCAAGTTTCGATTCATGCATGGTAATGGAGTTTGGGTTGATCGCATCCCTGCTTGGATTAAATATGCCACTGTTGACCCTAAAAGTTTTGGAGCTCCATATGATGGTGTATATTGGGACCCACCTCCTTCAGAAAGGTGCCAACTACTTATATTTTTCTGTGAATATCTTTTATAGAGAACAAGAGGTAAAAAATCTGAAGGATGCCCTCAGGACTGACCATTATGAGGCACAGTCTTGGGTTTTTATAAATTTGATCTATTGTTTCTCAAACAAAAGAAAAAATGTGTTGCATATTTTTCTGTCCTAAAATCTTAATATGTCACATATTATATGATGGCTTAATTTAAAAAATAGAAACTCTGCCACCATGTGTATGGACCTTTCTACTGTTGCTTGGCGTAGTTTCATTGAAATAAGGGAGCTATCATACTTTGATGTCTCAACTTTTAACCATATGATAAGCAGAATGTTGACCTTTTCTTCCATTCATCATGCAGGTATCAGTTTAAGTATCCCCGTCCCCCAAAACCCAAGGCCCCACGAATATATGAAGCTCATGTTGGAATGAGTAGCTCAGAACCCCGCATTAATTCCTACAGAGAATTTGCTGATGATATTTTGCCTCGTATTCAAGCAAATAACTATAACACAGTCCAGTTGATGGCAGTATTGGAGCATTCCTATTATGCATCATTTGGGTATCATGTCACAAACTTTTTTGCTGCAAGCAGTAGATCTGGGACCCCGGAGGACCTGAAATATTTGATTGATAAGGCCCATAGCTTAGGTATACAGGTCTTGATGGATGTTATTCATAGCCATGCAAGTAGCAATGTGACTGATGGCCTCAATGGCTTCGATGTTGGCCAAAGCTCACAAGAGTCCTATTTCCACACTGGAGATCGAGGTTACCACAAGTTATGGGATAGCAGACTCTTCAACTATGCTAATTGGGAAGTTCTCCGTTTCCTTCTATCCAACTTAAGGTGGTGGCTTGAAGAGTTCAAATTTGATGGCTTTCGCTTTGATGGAGTGACTTCGATGTTGTATCATCACCATGGAATCAACACGGGATTTACAGGGAATTATAATGAGTATTTTAGTGAGGCAACAGATGTTGATGCTGTTGTATATCTGATGCTGGCAAATTCTCTGATTCATAACATCTTGCCTGATGCAACCGTCATTGCTGAAGATGTGTCTGGTATGCCTGGACTTGGTCGGCCTGTCTTTGAGGGGGGAATTGGTTTTGATTACCGCCTTGCAATGGCCATTCCTGACAAGTGGATTGATTACTTGAAGAACAAAAATGATGAAGATTGGTCAATGAAGGAAATTTCCTCGAGTTTGACAAATAGAAGATACACTGAGAAGTGTATTTCATATGCTGAAAGCCATGATCAGGTATGCGATTGTGTTATTTTTAAAATTAATTTTTGCTGGTACCAGCCTTGCTTGGAAAAAAAATGTCTTAAGATTTAGTTGCAACTGAATTTCCAAGAAGGAAAACGAGAGAAAAAAATGAGGCACAGTAGTCTTTGTATTTTGTACTGTCATTTCATTGTTGTCAATTTTTACCGCTCTCATCATATATGATTTTCAATATTGATTAGCTTTATTATGCAGGCCATTGTAGGTGACAAGACTATAGCATTTCTCCTAATGGATAAAGAAATGTATTCTGGCATGTCTTGCTTAACAGATGCTTCTCCTACTATTGAGCGAGGAATTGCACTTCACAAGGTATGTTCTGTACCAGCTTTTGGCCCTCTTTCTCTGATTGTGGTATCTGTGGTTGATAGTCTCTACCACAACCTCTGAATTCTCTTCTCCTTTCTTTCTTTCTATAAATGGTTTCTGGCTATATATCCACAACTATGAGGCCTTACAACTCATCTCAGCCCTTTCCAAATAACCAAATGTTAACAATATCTATGTTTCATGCAATGCTTGTGGCACTGATTATTTTGGATTCAGAGAAAAGCTAAGCCCCAAGATATTGTCTTTCAATGAATTTTAGCTTTTATTTATTCTCATTCTTATCATTATCTTTTGCAGATGATACATTTTATAACTATGGCATTGGGAGGTGAGGGCTACCTCAATTTTATGGGGAATGAGGTAAGCACATTGACCTGCACTCCTGACTGCTGCATGGAATCAGTGTGCAGCCAGTCCTAGTCATTTTCTGACATAATATGTATTGGATTGGATGGTCCTAAAAGATTTCAAATACTTAAAAAGAAAGAAGTTTTTCACCTCATGCCACGTTGATTAGTTTGTTTCTTCAACTTCAACATCAATGCATAAAATGAAATAAGCAAGTAAAGGTCTTTTCAAGTTGTCCATGTGCACCCAATATTGTTATATTTTTAAGTTATTTTTCATTAATGTTTGTATAGTTTGGACATCCTGAGTGGATTGACTTCCCAAGAGAAGGCAATGGATGGAGCTATGAAAAATGCAGACGCCAATGGGACCTGGTGGATGTAGAGCACTTGAGATATAAGGTTGAGATCACATCTTTTATCAATTGAGTATTTCTTACTACTGTATTGTCTGGACCTTCACTTCACGCTACCATACAACATGAAATGGGTAAGAGTATGGCTATCAATAGGGGTGGGAAGTGGGCTGACTATCAATAGTGGTGGCAAATGGGCCAGTCAGAGATGGGTTAGATATATAATTATTACTCATTTAATTAAGCAGTCAATATCTGTACCCAACTCAAACCATTTATTTAGGACGGATCCAACCCACCCATTAACCCATTTATATATTCAAACATATGTATATGTATATGTCTATATGTGTGTTCATATTATATCTTTTTGGAATTATTTCTGGAAAGAATATTAATTCATATAAATTATTTATAAAAATATCTTAAAAAGGAAAAAAAATACCCCTCCCCCCGGGGGAAAAAAAAAGAATAGAAAACTGAAAAAAGACATATTAATGGATATTGTCTTGAAATTCAATGACTACATCTAAGACATTTAATAGCCACAATTCATGCATAATTTTAAATTGTGATAAAACATTGTCAAGGCATCTAACTATAGAAATTAGCCAAAAACACATTTCAATAATTAGTAAACAAATATTAATAATACAAAATAAATCATAATACAACCATTTTACCTTAAATCTGATAAACAACTCATATTGAGAAGAGCATACACACCAAATTGGATATGTTGATAATCCTAACCAAGATTATGTCTTAACTGACCTTATTAAGAACATATTAGACCTTAGGAATCTGTTTATGTTCAAGTAACTTATGACATGGGACCATGGTGGGGCACAGGTAATGGTGGAAACTGTGTATTCTGCCTCAATAAAGTGCACAAGACACCTATTATCTAATTATTCCTGTTCATAGTTGCATACATTTTCTGTTTTTGCTTTCAGTTGATACATTTTGACATCATCTTTTTCTGTCTTGTGCAGTTCATGAACGCGTTTGACAGAGCTATGAATTTACTTGATGATAAATTTTCATTCCTGGCATCGACCAAACAGATTGTGAGCAGCACAAATGAAGAAGACAAGGTACATACCCCTGGATGATCAATAGCTCTTTTACTTTACTTTTAGAATGGGAGAATTAGTTCTCAATTCTCATTTGAGCAAGTAAATTCAAGTGCACATTACACAATAGCTCTGTTTGGAAAGAATACATAGGTTTTTAAGGTGATCATTAAAGGTGATGTCTCTTGGTTACATATTATTGAACTAAATGAGGGGAACAGTTATTATCCAAATAGAACTAGATAAAAAAAAAATATCAATCATTGTTTTGGCTAAAAGATAATCATCGTGTCTCTAAAGAGATTAAATTCTAAGGATTCAGTATTGAACCCCTTATTTACACCCTTTTCCAATAATTTTGTTTTGTGTTTCAGGTTATCGTCTTTGAGCGTGGAGATCTCATTTTCGTGTTCAATTTTCATCCAGAGAATTCATATAATGGGTATGCTGTTTTAGTTATGCAAGGTGCCTATGCCTTGTTTGTGCGTGTTTTTTAAAGATTAAATAGCAGCATGCTAAGCTTTTTGTTTAAGGCTTGGATTCTATTGGTAACATCATTTGTATTTTATTTTCTACTTTTTTATTTTTCTTCCTTTTTTTTTGGGTAGTGAAACAACAGATTCTAAGTGACTAATTTAATCTTGAACAAACAGGTACAAAGTTGGCTGCGATTTGCCTGGGAAGTATAGAGTCGCACTAGATAGTGATGCTAGGGAATTTGGTGGACATGGAAGAGTAAGTAACCCCTTGTACCATAATCACACATGCATTTCTATAATGCTCGTCAAAAGAGATTAATTAAGCACATTGGAAATGCTCCATTACTTGATGGGCCTGTGTGCTAGTTGCTCTCTTTTCTACTGTGGTGAAGATTTCTTTGACATAGTCTTCTTTATAGTAGTTGCTATTGATCTCTTAATGACATGATTTCTTTGGCAGGTGGGCCATGATGCCGACCACTTCACATCCCCTGAAGGGATTCCAGGAATGCCAGAGACAAATTTTAATAATCGCCCCAATTCCTTCAAAGTACTCTCACCACCTCGCACATGTGTGGTATGGACCGTATGGTTGACTCTTTTGGTCATTCCCAGTGTTGGTATTTGTGGTTATTATGCATTTCTTCTTGCTATAAAAAAGAGAAGAAAATTATATGGTGATTTCAAAATCCGGATTTTATCACATCACAAAATACTTGTCCAGGCCTGTGCCTATCTTGGATCTATGAAATTCGGTGTTAAGAGCTGTGGAAAGAGATGGATGGTCTTTGATATGTTTTTTTGTCTCTTGGTTTCTTTAATAAAACCATTTATTCAGAAAAAAAAATAGAGTTGATAATTGGTCTTGAAAATGTATTTTGAGCTATCAAGTTTATGGGATTTTGGTCCTGTATGACTGGCATTTTGGGAATAAAATCTTTTAGCCTGTAGCTATTATTTGTTGTGCCCTGTTTGGGATTGTGTATGTGGATTGCTAAAGCTTTTTTTTTTTTTTTTTTTTTCTTAAGGTTTATTATAGAGTGGAAGAAACTGACTTGGTCAGCGTGAATGAGACATTAGCAGCATTCACAGGCGCTAAGCAGGAAGATTTTGAAGAATCAGGTTCCGTGGAAGATGATAATGATTTGCAGACCGTGGAAGAGACGAAGAAGATAGTTTAGAAGCAGAAGGGACATCAGAATATCAGATGAATAAAGAGCAGTTCATTTGTCAATAGTTTCAGTGCCTGCTAAGGTGGTAGGTGTGTGTGTATAAATAAAGGGTGGTGGGTGGGTGTGTGTGTGTGTATAAATAAAGGGATTTTCCTTTGGGTTGTATTATTTTGTTTTGATCAACCAAATAAACGTACTCTGTGCCAGTGCCTGTATATATATGAGAAGAAAGACATTGCGCGATGTTGTATAATTATTCTTGTCAATGGGAATATAGGTATCTAACAAACTACGCTTTAGCAACTAATGCTTGAATAGGGATACGAGTGAGAGAGAGAGAGAGAACCAATGGGTACAAACCATTCAGCAAGCAATCTAGTGAACTGTTTTGGCAAAATTCAAAACTAGAGGAGGAGGAGGAGAGAGAAAGATCCGATGGCTATAAATGGTTCACCAAACAGTATGTTCACAAAGGAAGTGTTTATCACCTTAACTATCAATAGAGTGAGTATTACCGAAGTGGGGGCTACTGTTCCGATCTCAGTTCTTTAGTTTCTTTTCCTAATAAAATCTTTCATTCAGCCAAAAAATAAAAAAAGAAGTGAGAGTATTAGCTAGCCATTGCTTACAGCTAAAGATGGGTAAAATATTAAAGCCATGTTTCTCAAATTGGGATGAAGGTGGCAATGTTCCAATACATTATGAGGCCTCAAAATTGGTTACATATTATTATTGATCACGTCAGATTATTGGTATGAATTAAAGTTGGTTAGTGTATGATACAACAAAGCCTAAGAAGACTAAAGAGAATGAAGTTTACTCGGCCCGCCAAGTGAGCCCAAAAGGTTTATAAGGCAAAGCCACCTGGATCACATTGGACTGTCAAAAAGAGGGCAAATTGAGAAGAGAATCTGATTCAGCTGCCTCTCTCCGGAGTTGAAAAAAAATAGGGTTTGGAAAAAGAAAGAAGAGAGTATGGAGGAGGAGAAGAAGAATAAGTACAGTATAATTGTCCCCACCTACAACGAACGTCTCAACATTGCTCTCATCGTTTACCTCATTTTCAAGCATCTCCGGTACCATTCTTTATCCTTTTTTTATCGATCTGATTTTGAAAACGTATGCAATTTTGCTCGCTGTCTTCATGAAATCAACAATATTCTGAAGAGATAAATAGTTCCTGAATGAGCTTCTATCTAATACAATAATAACATCCTGCTTGGTTTAGGGATGTTGATTTTGAAATTATTATTGTGGACGATGGAAGTCCTGATGGGACTCAAGAAATTGTAAAACAGTTACAGCACCTCTATGGTGAAGACCGCATCGTAAGTACCATACACTTCAAATTCAATCTCTATTTCTTCCAATGTCCATTTTTATGCTTATTTTGGACTTCCTCTTACCCTTTTTTGATGATCCAGCTTTTGAGAGCTAGACCTAGGAAGCTTGGGTTAGGTATGTCATTACAATTTATGTTTTATTAAACTAATTATAGCGAACCGGCTTTTTATACATATTCTAAATTTCAGGAACGGCTTACTCTCATGGCCTGAAGCATGCATCAGGAAATTTTGTTGTCATCATGGATGCTGATCTATCACACCATGTAAGTATCTCTCTTGGGAAGGTATCTAGGTTACCATGGATGCATATTATCTTTTCATATTTGGTATAGTTAACCTCTTTGCTTCTTATCATGCAGCCAAAGTACTTGCCAAACTTCATCAAGTAAGATAAATTCCAGTCAATTCTTTTTTACTTCCCTATATTAGCTTAGCTACCTGTTTTCTGACTTCTTTTACTCTGATATGTTTATTAAGGAAACAGTTGGAGACTGGTGCCAGTATAGTTACTGGAACCCGCTATGTTAAAGGTGGTGGCGTACATGGATGGAATCTTATGCGCAAGCTAACAAGTAGGGGAGCCAATGTTCTTGCACAAACACTTCTATGGCCCGGTGTCTCAGATTTGACAGGATCTTTCCGGTACACAAACTAATCTATAGTAATAAGCTATTCAATTTTTTGACACTTCCATGATTTTGAAACTGACATAACGTGGATTATTTGAAGGCTTTATAGGAAATCGGTTCTTGAAGATGTCATTAGTTCCTGTGTTAGCAAGGGATATGTCTTTCAAATGGAGATGATTGTTCGAGCTTCTAGAAAAGGCTACCATATTGAAGAGGTAGAGTTATATATTTTCTTATCATGGTTTATGGTGGAGATTGATGAAATTTGTGCATGGGAAGTTGTGTGGGTCTTGATCCTAATTAAAAGCAATTTTTTATTTTTTATTTTTTTAATTTTTAAACTTGTTTCTTTGCTTTTCCATCTTCTCTCAAATACTAAATTTACTGGACTCTCTCTCAAATCCTATACTGATATCCTCGACATCTCATTTGGTTAAAATCCTAGTCAAAGAAATTGTCTCTCCCACTGTCTTTGCACTTCTCCACAATTGAGTGCAGCTTTAAGTCGGCTTGATCCAGTTTGCAAGTAATCCTACCTTATGGTTTGGCTTCTTAGTATTTCTGTTTCAAGTTCTGTGGCAATTTGAATATTCATTTTGATTTTTCTTGATATGGGTGATAGGAACTACTTATTAGTAAAGAAGAAAAAATTGAAAATTATGGAAGCATCGATCTTACTGGAACAATTCATTAATCTCATTATAGTTGAATGTTATCTAGAGAAGTCTTATGATAGATATGATATCTGAGTCTATTTGCTATTTTACTGTTTTCATTTTTGTGTTTGGCATAGTAATTTGAAAGTCTTAAATGATAGGAACTCAAAAAGTGTGATATGCCAACCCCAAGGGGGTGGCCCAAGTGGTGAAGGCCTCTGTCTTGGAGGTATGCTCCCTACAAGGTGCAAGGTTTAACTCCTCTTGGGTGTATTCAATCCTTTGGGGCCATTAAACTTGGGGGAATTTAATTGCCCTTGAATTACCCGAGGTGCACTTGTGGAAAACTCTTTGCCAAGAGCCGATGCAACCCCGGGATTAGTCAGAGCAAATGCTTCGGACACCTGGTGCCAATAAAAAAAAATGAAAAAGAAAAAGTCTGATATGCCTTCTCCTCTTTTGAGGCCTTGAGGAAAATTTATTATCTTATATGGTAACATACATGGGAAGCAATTAGGAATGCCAACAGCCCACACACAAGTCCGTACTCAGGTCTGTATGTATATAAGCATGTATGGAATTATATATAACCCTAAGGGATAACACAATCGGCTAGGGACCACGCCTCATGAAGTGGACATCACTAGTTAGAATCTCTGCTTCCTCTCTACTTGGGATCAAAAATTAATTATACGTAAAAACAAAAAACACATTACATATGTATGTTTGAATTTCTTGCTATGCTGTGCTTCATGAATGGAGCTATGCTTTAACGATGGCTGTCTTGAGTTAATAAGATACATTTGCAATTTTGCTCTATGTGAAGGCAGTCAACGTGCTGGTGTAACTTTCAAATTTCTGATAGCCTTATTTGCATTTATTTTTCTATGGTTATCTTCCCCTATCCCAGCTCTAAATTAACAATTAATAGCCAGATAGTCGCTGATGCTCTAGTTTTGCGCCTATCTGACTATATTTTCTAATCCTCTTTCTTCCTAAATGCACTTCTATATAGTGGGATTTGTAACATTGGGGAGCTTATGAAACATGGACATGGACACAGAAACGACACGATACACAATTCTTAAATTAAGATATGACACGAAAATTACTCAATATATGTTTTTAGGTAGATTTTATATATTTTATGCTTAGTCAGGCAAAAGGAAAAAGAAAAGAACGTGGAACACTAGAATATGACAATACAATTATTTATGCAAAACAGAAAAAATGAAGAAGAAGCAAATTTCTCCATTTTATACACTAGCACATCAGGGAAAAAAATTGCAACAGCAAATTACGAGCATATGGCAAAGACTGGTACATTTGGATCCTCCCTCTCTTATTAAAAGTACCAGTAGGATCCTTCCTTCCTAATGCAGCCATGGAAGATTGATTTGCTATTACCTTGCAAATTCACATATTCAAGAATTATTTTATGGGGTCCACGTGTGAACTGTGAAGTCTAATTGAAGTGAAAGTTGTTTAGTTTTAAAAAGGCCTAGGTATGAGTCTTTTAGGATTAAAACAGTTTTTTTATTAGGGTTTTTATTTTATTAGTAATGATCAATTTTATATTCAGGGGCAGATCTGTAATTTCCGCTATTCCTGCAAATTAGGGGTATTTTGATACTTTATCTGAGTCTAGAATTTTCTAGGCGATCCTAGGTATCTTAGGTTTTATTTTCTTTGGGTCCAAGTTAGTCTTTTATTAGGTTTCTGTAGTTTACTAGTAAAATTAGGAGTCCTATTACTTCTAGTACAAGTAAGCATCCTATATATTTGTTCTTAATGTATTCAAACAAGCAGTAGACTAGTAAAGTTGATTAATAGAATTATTGAGTGTTTTGAGCATTGAGGCATTTGGCCTTTTGTGTGTTGATTTCTCCCTTACTCTTTCTTATGCTACTGTTTACGGATACTGTTCATACAACCCATGAATATCCCTACCTATGAACACTCTAAATTTCTCTATTTTCCTTCTTTCTTACAACCCCTCCACAAATCCTCTTAAACATTAGCCCACCACAGCCACATGTAGACAAGTTTTCCAATTTGTCCCATGTCACTTCCTCTGTATTCTCGTTTTCTTCTTCTTACATTCAAAACCAAAATCAAAAAGAAAACAAGAGGCTAACAAAAACCACCTCCATCGCTCAACTTAAAAGGGGAGGCCACCTTCCTAACAATCTTGACAATAGCCTCAGGAAAAGCACTGTTAACCTTCAATGAAAAGTGATTGTGGAGAAGTGGAGGAGTGTTCATGAGCTTTGAGGGTGTTCTTCTAAATAGCTGACAATTGATTTGAGTGGTTGGGGTGCAGATCGAGTGAGAGAGCTAGAGAGGGAGGGAGAACATCGAGTAATGCCAATTCCCCACCCCCCCGTGCCCCTTTCCAAAATAAAATTATTATTATCCTACTGACATGCCACAGACACTAGGATTTTTGTTGTGCTTGTGCTTCTTGTGTAGTATATCATGTAATCCTGCACTTGAAGATGTTTTAGACTAACAAATGATGTTACGGAAGTGTCCATGCTTCTTAGTGTAGTGTATCATGTAATCATGCCTTGAAGATGTACGCTAATAAATGATATTTGGACTTTGTAGTTTGTACATAAGCTGGTTGTGCAGGATCTATCTTAAGAGCAGTTTGAGTACTCATGATTATGTAGTGCACGCATTTGTCTTGATTCCCTTTTACGTATGTACTTTTGTAGGTGTACTCAAAAAGGATTTTCTTCATATAGATTACTTACTGTGTAATTGATTGATCTTTCACCTTTAAGTTGATCTGAGTCTTGTGCTTGTTTTCAGGTTCCAATTACATTTGTTGATAGAGTATATGGAAGCTCAAAGCTTGGAGGTTCTGAAATTGTTGAATATCTAAAAGGGCTTGCGTATTTGTTGGTCACAACATAAAATGAAAGCCAGTGATCATCTTTTTTCATTTTGTGCACAAGTCATGTGTAAGGTTTTTTGTTCTACGAATTATTTTTTGTTATGAATTTTGATAGGCTTTAATGATACAGCCGATTGGGAGTCTGAATTGAGTCTAACAACCAATATTCTCACATTGGCTCTTGTGTCTATGAGTTGCTCTTTTTATCGACATTTAAGTTTGATGGCAATTCCAGTTGTGTTTTCACTTTTCACAGATTAAGTTGATAATTTTGTTTTTTCCAAGTTACCAAGAATGTGGATCATTGTAGTACAGGAAACAGGGTCCGGTACGTGGTAGTCTGATGCAGTACAAATTCTTAAAGGGGATTGAGAATCAGCACTAAGGCACTAAGGTTGCTTGGAGTCTGCACCTAGTAGGGATTGGAAACCTGAGGGTCCCTAGAGTTGGTCGGAGTCAATATTAGGGTTTACCGAAATTTTATTCATTATAAACTTGTTTGCATAATAGGAGTACAAGCGATGAGTAAAATTGCCAGACTTATATCTAATTTAATTAGAAATAAGAATTGATGAATTGGTCTTAAGTTAATAAATTGGGTTAATTTCAACTTCCTCCCCAAAATTATGGGGTCAAGTGCAGTCCCTCATCTAAACTATAAAGTCAAGCAACGTGCTTCTGATTGATTGGTAATTGGCAATTTGTTCCCTGCCATTAGTGTATTCGGTAAAAACTAAAAATATTTAATGTAAAATGACATGAACGCGGTTAATAAAGAGAGTATCTTAGAGGGAGAGAAAAGAATAGAATTAAGAGAATTTTAAAGGGGTTTTCTATTTCCTTGTTTGAGAGTTTAGTGAGAAGGAATGGAATATCTATGAGGGAATAGTTTATTTATTCCATTATCTCTTAAACATTCATTCCAAAAATGAGAGGAATACTCATTTATTGAATAAAATAGAGGTGAAATACTGATTTTATCCCAATTTTCAGAAGTCAAATAAAAAGTGAAATGAATATTAGTAAAATTATATATTTCTTTACTTCCATTCATTCTTTTATAAACTATAGACACAAATGAAAATTTTGCCTCCCAACTTATATGTTTCATTCTATGTTCCACCAATAATAACAAGAAAGGTGGACAATATTTTTTTTAAAGGTCACATAAATATTAATGGTGTTGGTTTCATTAGCTAGACATCCACTTAACCGAATCATGACATGGGTTTTTTTTTTTCTTCTTTTTCTTCTTAGGTCGACAATTATGAGAAATTAAAAAAATTCGAACCTTTTGGGGACAACTATGTAATGTTATGTTGTGTTGTGGGCTGATATATTTTGATAATTTTTTGTTTTTTGGGTTATGTTTTGATAAATATATAGCTCTTTGAGGTAGGTGCTCTTACTTTGATTCCATTTTGAAGAGAAAAATTCGAATGGCGACAAGCAGTCGTTGTTTGGCTTAGTATCGTGGATTTCATTTCATGTATGGTGTTTGAGTCGTCTCTCTTTGAGTTATTTTTCAAAGCAGCTGATAGTCTTTTTCCCTTTGGACTGGATCTTGTCTTACTAATTCCTAAAGTGAGTAAAACGAGAATAGGATCCTCTCCCTTTCAAAATTTCTTCATTTGATCCATTTCATGATATAGATTTTATTTCCTAAATCTAATAGTTTACAAACTGTCATGTTACTTAAAATTTTGAATGACGTGACAGTCTATATATTATTAGATCTGTAATATTTAATTTGAATCATGAAATGAACCAAATGTAGGGATTTTGAAATAAAAATGATCTTATTCCATTAAAACGAGTTTTTCCGAGTACGGGTTTTTGGTTATTTTAAAGTGTTATATTCCAAATCCTCCGTAAATGTGATGTGACCCAAATGGCCAAATCCCAATCTTATAATTATCAAAACAAGGTATTTTAAAAAAAGAGTGTAAACATGGCTTCTTGCTAGAAAGGCATTTTAGTCTCAACAATATTATAGCTGTAATAAATTTAACTGATTTTTACAATATGTTGTAGTGACAAATTATGATTAATTCAATATTATTTTTAGTGGAACCACGATTGACATCCTTCTTATTATAAACTAATCATAATTTATCATCTCAGTTGAGAAAAATATCGTGAAAACTTATTAAGTTTTTAAAATTATTGCTTTTCAATTATTGTCTGGACTTGGTTTCTACAAGTAGCTAGTGGGTACTTGATCTAGAGAGAGAGAGAGAGAGAGAGAAAAAAAAAAAAAAAAAGGGTGGCGGATGAGAATCTAGACTAAGAAAGATTTGTAGAGTGCGAAATCGCGCGTGTTTGACCTTTGGTTATTTGTTGCAAAGTATTATACAACTTTTGCAACATCCGAGGGAGGTACCATTTATATCTTTTGGGTCTTTTAAAAGGACTCAATCAAAGGTCAAGGGGGGCATTAAAGTAGTTGAATTTGTACGGAATTGCTTTAGGTGTGATGTGGTTGGGTGTGATGTGGTTGGGTGTTGGTTGTTGGTTTGTCCAGCTCCAATCAAAGGCCAATAAAAGCTGTGTAACATGATTGCAACACATAAATACATAATAGTAATACCACCTCCTATATAAAATGCATATATGCCATGCCTATAAACCCTACACCCACCTTCTATACCTTAGAACACCAGAATCCACACTTCTCTAATGGCTCTACTTGGCTACGCAGTGATCATATTTTTAGGATTACTCTGCTTCCTTTTTCTTGTCCATTGGAAACCCAACAAAAACTCACCCATCACCAACTGGCCTGTGGTGGGAATGCTTCCGGGGCTTCTTCGAAACGCCTCGCATATGGACGAGTGCACAAGCCGGGTTCTAAAACATTATGGTGGAACTGTCGTGGTGAAAGGCCCTTGGTGTACTGGCATGAGCTTTGTCATCACCAGTGATCCTATGAATGCTCACCACATTTTGAGCAAAAACTTTCTCAACTACGAAAAAGGGTCTGAAATCCGAGAGATTTTGGAGCCTTTAGGAGATGGGATTATCAATTCTGATTCAGAATGGTGGGCATACCAGAGAAAAATGATGCATTCGATCATAAAAAACAGTCAATTCGAGCTGTTTTTGGTGAAAGTTATTCAACAAAAGGTTGTGAGCGGTCTCATTCCGGTTCTCAATCACATCTCCATGTCAGAGATGGAGGTGGACTTACAAGACGTTTTTAAGCGTTTCACATTCGATAACAGTTGCTTCATGGTTTTAGGCTTCGACCCAATTTCGCTTTCGGTCGAATTTCCAAACCGCACGTATGAAAAGGCTTTTGATGAACTCCAAGAGGCACTTTTGTACCGACACATCGTGCCAAAGTGGTTTTGGAAGCTGCAGAGATGGCTTCAAATCGGACAAGAGAAGAAGCTAAGAAAAGCATGGGACACCTTTGATCGATTCTTAAACCAATGCATCTCAACAAAGAGAGAAGAATTAAGACGAGACAGAACCAATTTGGAGGAAGCAAACTTTGACTTATTGACAGCTTATATGATGCAAGACGAAAATGTTATAAACATGGGAGATCGTAGTAAATCCAACAAGATCTTAAGGGATACCGCGTTTAACCTCATGGCAGCCGGGGGTGATACCATGGTCCATGGGTGCAGCTCTGGCTTGGTTTTTTTGGCTTGTTGCAACAAACCCATCTGTGGAAATGAAGATTCTAAAAGAAATCAAAGAGAATCTTATGGTGAAAGATGACAAAAAGTGCGAGGGTTTTGGTGTACAAGAGGTAGATAAACAGGTTTATCTCCATGCAGCCTTATGTGAAGCTTTACGTCTATACCCAGTGGTGGCTTTCGATCCTAGAACTTCGGTTAAAGCAGACATTCTTCCAAGTGGTCACCGTGTTGGTCCGAATACACAGATTATAGTTTCTCTTTATGCAATGGGAAGGATGGAAGAAATATGGGGTGAAGATTGCTTGCAATACAAGCCAGAGAGATGGATTTCGGAGCAAGGAGGACTTATATCTGTACCATCTTACAAGTTCACAGCGTTTGGAGGAGGCCCCAGGAGTTGTTTGGGTAAGACCATGGCTTTCATTCAAATGAAAATTGTTGCCACCTCCATCATATGGAATTATCATGTTCGAATGGTTGAAGGTCATCCTGTTTCACCAAGTGTTTCTGTCGTACTTCATATGAAACATGGTTTGAAGGTTAGGATCACCAAAAGAAGTGTTTGATGGAGAAGTGTATGTGATTATACTCCATATGATATAATAGAATTTGAATTGTTGTACTTCAGAATAAATCTTTTTTGTAAAAGACTATTTAAGAGTTAATAAGACAAATAATTGCTAGCTAGCTTGATTACTTGATTCTTCAAGTGCAAGTGTCATATTATAATTAAATAAAAAAGAAAAGAAAAAAAGTTTCATATTATAATCATTGTGTTGGTGCACTTGATCTGACCAATTCTAAAAAAAATGATATCATATGAGGAGATAGATTCATACTGCCTATCGCATTTTATGATTTGAATTGGCAAACTTAAATCATTGTGTTGAATGTCGATGCACTGGCCAATTCTAAAAAAAATAATGATATCATATGAGGAGATAGATTCATGCTGCCTTATCGCATTTTATGATTTAAATTGGCAAACTTTCTGACCATAAATCATTTGATAGTTGATTTATATATCAAAAAAAAAAAAAAAAACTTGATAGTTGATTTCAAATGCAAGTGTCATATTATAATCATTTGTGTTGCAATTGCGTGTCTTGATCCTATCCAATTACTTGTTTCTTAGCATCTCCGTCTTATGCTCTCAAATGAGTTTAGTAGACGCTCTCTCCTCTCCCTCCTATGCGAATATTCTTGACATCTCACTTTATTAAAATTCGAGTACAAGAAATTGGCTTTTTCACCACTCCACAACTAAGTTGGTCATACTTAATTGCAGTTTGCAATGTACACGTCCTACCAGTTATGATTTTTCTTCCTAATTTTAAGAAAAGGCAAATGAAACTTAATCTATAAGAACTTAATAACTGCAATAGTCCGTGTCTTTTTTTGAGTCCTTGAGGAACGATTTTTGTGTTATCAAGTTGCATACTCACAATGCTCACAATTACTCAACAACAACAAAAAAAATAAAGGTTGCATACTTACAATTGGAAACAATTAAGGTGCTGAGCTAGCACACACAAGTGCATGTTGTGTGAATGTATTGCCCTGTGTTTCTAGAATTCTTAATGACTTCAATCTTGAGTGGATTAGACTTTCCAAATGGGGTCTAGGGACCATATGTATGTTTTCATTTTCATGTATGAAAAAGCAGTCAACAGGCTGATATTACTTAAGTAATTCATGATTGCCTTACTGTGCAATTTATAGATTGTTACCAAACCTTATTGATCCCAAGTGAGCATCATCATTTTACAAAAAGAAAGTTGACATTTGTTGGCTTGGTTATGTACTTATGTTGAATTCTTGAATTCTTCCACCAATTTTTGAATTCTTCCACCAATCACAATATGTTATTTAACATGTATCTAGATTTTCTTATTCTTTTGTGTGTTAAACTGTTAATACTAAAAGAGTAATACTATAAACACAACAAATTTTATAATAGTTGAGTTGATAACTTTTAATTAGCTCTCATCTTGATTCACTACTTACGTCACTTTATTATCTATTTTTCACAACATAATACTTCGAGAATTGTGAATCTTTTGTGTCTCAAGCATTATTAGATAGGTATAAAGTAAGGAATGTTTTCATGTATGAAAAGCAATCAACAGGCTGATATTACTTAAGTAATTCATGATTGCCTTACTGTGCAATTTATAGATTGTTACCAACCCTTATTGATCCCAAGTGAGCATCATCATTTTACAAAAAGAAAGTTGACATGTGTTGGCGGGTTATGTACTTATGTTAATGACGTATAATAGACCTTGTAAATTCCTTTGTATTTGAATATTAGATAGATTTGTAACATGGGAACCCAGGTAGTTTCTCATGTAATGCTTCATTTGAAGATATTAACCAATAGAAGATGCTTGCTTGAACTTTATATTAACAAATATACTTTTCTTAATAGATTATATGATAGAATACCTAAAAGGCCTTGCATATTTGTTGGTCACATCACAAAATGACGAAGAAATGACAAACTCAGTAATCGTCTTTATTGACTTTGTGGACAAGTCCTGTAATCTTTTTATTATTAGGCTTTGAATGTTAAAAACAATCGAGATTTTCTTAATATTGTAACAACAAATAATATACCACTGGCTCACGTTTGAGTTCTTTCTTAGAAATATTGGTTTCTGATAGCGATTTGAGCTGTATGGTCACAAAATTAAGTTGTAAACTTTCTTGGTGCCGTAGTTTGTGAGTTTTGAATTTGTAATAAATTGGGTAAGTATCAATATAACCGCAAAAGGTTTCGATAAGTCCATAAAACCCAGTGAGATTATCCTCAATTGATTTGCACTCATACGAGGTGTCATTAACGAAAGGAAAAATATTATCTCACACCACCCAAGTGTGACTATTAGTCCACATTTTTTATACCACAAATTATAGATATATATTCACATTTTTTGGGTGGTATGAAATAGGATGGTGTAAGTTGTCAATTATCAACACAAAGTACTTACAAAAGGTTCTAATCAAAATCAAGTCCATAAAACCGGTGAGATTAACCTTAAGTGATTTTGAGATAAATTGAGTACATGTATGAGGTGTTATTAACAAAATTGTCAATTTGAATCAACACTAAGTACGCACAAAAGGTTCTAATCATGCCCATAAAAATGGTGAGATTATCCTCAATTGATTTTGTTAATTTGTGATAAAGTAGTCAATTGATTTGCAAACGTATGAGATGCCATTAACAAAATTGTCAACTATCAACACTAAGTAACCTTCGCAATCAAGTCCATGAAACTGGTGAGACTATACTCAATTGATTTTTTGAATTTGTGACAAGTAGGGTAAGTAGTGAATTGATTTGTAAACATATGAGGTGTAACTAACAAAATTGTCATTGATTTGTACACATATGAGGTGTAACTAACAAAATTGTCAATTATCATCACTAATCAATCCATAGAATGTTTTACCTTGAAAAGACAGACAATATCGACAACCATAAGTGAGCAAACTCTGCCTTTTCTGAAGTGACACAATCAAAACATATTTTTGATAGATACACTGTTAATTTCTCCTTAGAAAGCAAAAGGCACACTTGGATTCCACATATAATGGGAGCAGTTGTCTTTGAATTCAACAAGCAGAGAATATGAGACCACAAAGAAGACCGAAATATAAGATAAGATTGCATCCATATTTACATCTGAATAACTATAGGTTTCTTAAAAACCCTGCCTAGGTTTCTTTGTCAATTGAAACCTTAATCATTCAAGGCAGATATGCAATTACTTATACGGTTATACCACCAAACATTTTCTCAAAATCCAACAACATAAAAAAACAGATTAAAACCACAAAAATATAAATAAAAACAAAAAACAAATTTGGTTCTGTTTCCATTAAGCAAATAGAAACTCAGTCTCTCCGAACCCTTCGAGCTCCCCCAACTTTTCGCTCAGAACCAATCACTGATTTTCCAAAAGTTGTAGCCAGAGGGGGTTTCTTACTATCCTTGCTCATGCTTCGAAGCATATACCTTGGAGTCGGAGGCTCCAACGAGTAAGCCGCCGAAACCGATTTCCTCAAACTCTCAAGCTTCTTCGAAGTGCTACCCCTTTTCGCAGATTCCACTGTAACACCCAGATTGTACACACTCTTCCTCTCATTCCTTGAGTCCTCACTCTTCTTCCTGCTCAGCCTCTCGTTCCTTCTAGCAGAATACTCCTCGTAAAACCGACCCCTCTCGAACACAGGGCTTGAATTAGCACTGAGCGAATTGGAAACCCCACCATTATTGGCATTGTTTGATTCTTCTTTGCCAAATTCGTCGCGTACCATCTTCGCCAAAGCACGCAACTCGCACGAAATGGATCGGTATTCGGGTCGAAGTTCCGGTTCCTCGGTGTCCCATTTACGGTTCGGTTTCTCAGATTTCGTCAAAGAGCCTGTAACAACGGATCAAAAAATATATAAAAAAAAAAAAAAAAAAATTTTTAAGAGAGAGAGATTTTGATACGTGTTTGAAGAGACCCACCTGGCGGAGTTTGCAGAGAGGTTGAGTTTGAGCGAAGAACTCGGCGAGGTCGAAGCCGGGTCGGAGATTTTGCAAGTGGAGGCTTGCGATCAAACTTCATTTTCGATACAGAATACATGGATGGAATTCACACACAGAGCGAGAGAGAGAGAGAGAGAGAGAGCGTTAGAGAGATGAAAGAAGAGGAAGAGAGAGAGAGTGTGCTTTACCCTTGTGTATTGGAATGCGTTCCTTAGTTTTATTGGGAGACAGAAAAGTCAGTTTGAATTTGCGACGAGAAAAGAGGAGCTACCCCCAACGGTCATATTCTTGATCTGACGGTGTAAATTTGTTTGGATTTGAACAGTACCGTTGGATTCCTGAAACGTAATATATAATTCCATTTATTGCTGGATTTTATCCCTTTTGTTGTGGTATTACAAAAGGTAACCGTTTGAATATATGAGGTGTCTCCGTGTCTTTAATAAGCTTATATTGGCTGCTGCTTGTATTTTTAGTTTACTATTGTTTATTCTTGCAAAACTTACATTCATCCTTTTTTAGATATTTCAATCAAATTACGGTTTTTTTTTAATTAAATATCAAGTTTTAAAACTTAAAAAATCGATAAATACAAAAACACACCCGAACTTTGCATACAAAATCGAAAATTAACATATCAAAATGCCTACAAAACTATTCCAATACATAATCATAAGCTCACCATGACCCAACCACCATTAACACTACCACACACCCATTGCACAGCCACCCGTTACTATCTATAGACTTATATCATTACATTATGAGTGTTTATACCTCTCTCTCTCTCTCTCTCTCTCTCTCTCTCTCTCTCTCTCTCTCTCTCTCTCTCTCTCTCTCTCTCTCTATATATATATATATATATATATAATATATATAAAGAATCTCCTTTCAATGCATGATAATAAATAGTAAAAAAGCAGAAAGAATCTCCTTTCGACATATGCTAATCGAGGCCAACTAGATCCCAATCCTTCTAGATTCTTCTTCAGCCTATATATACAAGGTTCCCTTGCATTGTAAAAGGCAGAACATCTTAGAACTTCAAAACAATTCATGTGTTGAAAAACCCTTTGAATTAGATTAGTTGTTCTCCATACTAAACACTCGTAAACATTTGTAATCATAGAAACTTACAGCCTCAAGTCTATCTATTAAACATTATAAGTTTTTACTTTCTGAGTTAAAGTAATTACTTTTATATTATCTTTCCGCATTTATTATCTTCTTACAACCCTTATATTAAATCTATTTTAAATTAATATTGGTTGGTCATACTGCCTTGTTAGTTTTGTTAATATTATTATATATGCGTTGCTTCCCCTTTGATATCAGATATCTATATAAATGCACCCTATATACAATTTTCTAAACAGATTAATATCTTTATTATAAATCTTTTCCTGCAGTTTTTATTTTATTTTATAAACATTATTAATGTTTTCATGCATTGTCAACAAAAGTTTCAATTTTAGTTTATTTAATGGACAATTTCTTGGGCTAAATAAATGAAGATACAAAGGCCTAAGGGCCAATACCATCTCTACAATTACAAAAGACACAAACTGGCAAAGCAGAGATGGGAGGACGGGCCCCCAAGATGATCGAAGAGCAGCCCAAGCAGCTAGATTGTGGGCCAAAATATTTGACTCTCTCTAGGAACAAAATTCGCAACCCAGAACAAACATGAAAGAGTACAGTCCAGTAGTTGGTCCTCTATGTGGCTAGTGATAGAAGTATACCATTGTGAAGTCCACTAATCCGAACTCTACTGGTTCTGCACGCACAAACGAGACACACTTACCACCCCTTGCCACTCTCCTCAACCGGGCACCGCTTACACACTCTTTCGTTCAAGCAAGGTTGGAGTGGTAAGGATTTTTTTCTCTTTAATTTCCCAAATTATGTTTAGGAATCAAAATTTCTGGATTTTAAATCTTACTCTATGGTCATCAAGGGAAATGGGATTTTTTTTTTTTTTTTTTTTTTAGGAAAAGAAAATGGGAAGGTTGGGTTTCATGTCGAAATTGATGTAACAATGGGTTTGTACTAAACTATGAATATATGTTTGGTCATTCATTCGAAAGATGTTTTGTTGCCACCTTCTTTTGCCATTGACGTGCTCATATATGCGAATGAGCTTCTTTTTTAACTGTGACTTGTTTTGAAGCTAGCTTATTTGAATCATAGTTGTAGCTTTTGAAGTGCATTTAAGTTTCTTCTTATTAAGTGTTTGTGTTAATGATTTACAGGTTTCAACTGCCCTAATTGTAATTCATTGATCATTGTTTTGGTATTGAAAGGATAACAAGAAAGCGATAATGGATGGTAAGGGAAAGCTACTACCTGCTTTATAGTTTTCTCATGTGTTCTTTAGTGAATATAATTTTATTATATGGCTAACTACTTCTAAATTTCTCATTATACAGTTATTTTGTTTGTCAAATGGTCTTGGGATTTTATAAAGTTAGCAACTTGTTTTCATGAGAAGTTTAGGGATTAGTGTTTTATTTAAGGTTGTATTTGTTGCCTAAAAAAACCAATGTTCCATGTGGCATAACCTGCAAGTTTTTGCAAATCTGAACATGAGAATCCTTCATTTAATATGTATGATTATAAGTACATAAACCAAATTGATAACTGAAGAAAAAGGTATATGTAAATATGTGTCAATAGTATAACTCTTGGTGTGAGGTCAACTACATGCATGGCTATACTCGAGGTTTTTGTTTTATTATGTATTTTTTGGTTGGGTTACTTCCAAGAATTGTAGTATAACCTCCTGTAATTATAAAATTTCAGCATTTACTACAACTTCTTAAGCAAAACTCAAGCCAAAGCTGTATTACATTTGCATCTATAACTTCTGAAATATTTGCACAATGACAGTTTCATATTGGGTGTTTAAGAGTTGTAGAGCCAATGACCGTTAATTCAGTATATAATCTTTTCTGTTGCCGCCATATGTCAAATAACATTTTCATATAAGATTTGGCATATTAAGTACACCTAAATCTTTTCTGTCGTTGAGGTTTACACCTAAATCTATTGAGATCTAAATGCCTCACCTTATAGCTTTTGCATATTAAGTACACTGTTGAGAATGACACAATTTATTCGACATAAAAGAAAATTAGCTCTTGAGCATAATCCATATAACTAAGTTATACTCATGATTTTGTTTTGTGTTGGGCTTCAGTCGATTCACAGCCAACTGTGGAGGAAACTATTCTGGTTGGTGATGACCTAATGATGGGGCCACCGTCACCCCTCATTCCACCAGAAATTGCCTCCCATGTGCTTGAAGGAGTTGATTTATGTGATGGGATTTTAAAGAATCTATTTTTGTGTAAGTTTTGCATTATTATTTTTTTAATTCTTTTGCTGGAGTTGGAATTCACTCTTGATTGGGAAAAACCTAGTTTCTATGGTTGTTTTATATCCTACATAATGCTAGGACCGAGTAATTCTATTATGTAAAATTTCTGTAGAACATAGTTTGTGCCGCATTTCTTTCATGTCTTAATGCAATTCTTTACTTAAAAGATTGCCCGTAACCGTCACAGTTGTCACCAATAAGCGTATGCCACATTAGCTTGCATGGTGTGTTCGTTTCGTAGTACATACAACAAATGCACATGGTAGAGCCTTATTGGCAACCGCCACAATTGTCATTGGCATGTTCCTTCAAATAAAGAAAAGAAAAGGAAAGGTGAAAAAAGTCTGTAGGTCATCCCCTTATAACTTCTTAATAAAACTTTGGTCCTTGTATTTAGGCCTTGAGAATCTCTTCAAAATGTGTAGCCTTTCATGATATTATATATGGTAAAGGTTGACTAGCACATATTTTTAAGGGCCAACGTGGATTTCTTTTTTTATTTTTCTTTTTTTGGGGGGGATCCCTGTATTGCTTTTGTGACAGTGAAAACAAAGTGACAGATTGGATATGAAATCAGTAGCATCAATTTAGAACCACGATGTAAATGTCTTGAATTTTTCTTCATTTGAAGGAGTCTTTAACACTGTACTATATAGGCTTGCAAATCAATGATATTGAGCCTTTCTGTCAAGATGAGATTGCCATCTATCGAGAATGTGCTGAAAAAAGGGTGAGACTAATTTTTTTTTCCTTCAAGGTTTATTTTGTAAAGTGAATTTTTGGAACTATAACTCAGCATTTCACATCAACTGTTTCATATTTGTTGTTTGCAGGATAAGGAACTAAGACAACGACTTCAAGATAGTGAGCACAAATTGGGGTTATCAATGCCTCTTGATGAAGCAAAGGAAAGATCTACTCAGCTTGAATCAGACATTACGTCACTGGAGAGGTATTTTTGTGAAGTGATGGGTCATGTTGTGCAAAGGAAAGATCTTTATCTCTTGTCATGATGTAGAATTTAGGATATCTATCCTTGAGCAAGTTGTCCCCACACCCCAGTGGTCATGCCAAAATCTATTTGTAGAACCATTTCTGACCTTATTTGGGGTGGTTTAATCACTTGCTGCTCCTACTGCTATTTCTATAATCATATTTTGGGGTAACCTGAAACCCAACATGTGGCAATCAATTCTACTTTGCAAAGTCTTATCTAATAGTATACCCCCTTCTCTGAAAAAGAGCCTGATTGCATCAAATCCTTTTAACCATTATATGTATTTTTATTTTAGCATAATGAGAACTTCTGATGATTAATTTAATTTTGACCATGAGTTTTTCAGTGGCTGTCAACCCAAACTTATCTTCTTACCAAGCTTTTGACCTGCTTAGTGAAAGATAACCCTAAAAGTAACACAAGTTGAGTAACTTGCCATTCATATTACCTTCCTAAGTTTTATTCTTCTAATTACACATCCTCCCAGAACTGCCTTTTTGGCACCCAATATTATAATTCCCTGCATTCTTTTAGAACCATATCCCTACACACTTTTTTGTGTCATTCTTTTTTCCTTTTTCAATTATACTTATATATATATATATATATATATATATATATATATATATATATATCCGTACACACTTTGCTTTCCATTTATGGTCATATGCTTCTTTTCTTATTGCTAGATGTATGGTTATATTATGTTGAATCTTGTATCATCTATGAAAGTCACTCTAATATGTCATTGCTCCTACATTTATAGGCGCTTGATTCTTGCTAGTGGAATTGAAGGCATGGAAGGATTTCGCCAGAGGTGGAGCTTGCATGGTCGCCTCACAGATACCAAGTAATTTATAATACACATCCTAATGTATTCATGGAGCATGCATGAGGGCATCATTTGTTAGCTCTTAATTCCTTTATCTGACTCACTACAAACCATTATAGTGATAATGAGTGTGAGTAATATGATTCAAGTTGATGGAGTGAAGAGATAAAAGGAGGCCTAAAATAACATTGTAGAGTTAGTGAAGAAGGATAGATAATGTATTTATGATTGTAGATGAGATAGAAGTGCCAAAAAAGATACATTTAGCCCACCTCAATTAGTTGATAAAGGATCTTGGGAAAAACCAAAACCAACTAGTTGATAAAGTAGAATAAAATTGGAATTTTTTTTATAAGTAATAAATTTTATTAAAGAAGAATTACCTCATGTATATAAGATATATACATATAGTACTCCTAAAGAATTACAATGAATGAGAGTTACAATTAAAAAAGAGAGAGAATTAATGAAATCTACAATAGAATGTAGATCACTAGGGCCCAAAACAAGGGACCATTCTAACAATAATCTTATAAAAGACAATTTCAACTAGATAACCAAGACTTCCACACCCTTGAATGTATGGTGATTCCTCTCCCTCTACAAAGTCCACAGTAGGCATAAAGGGGTTTGTGTTCTAAACGAAGGAAGAATGTTTACCAAACCAATTCCTCCAAACAGAAAGTAGCTCGATAACACTCTTGAACATTACCCAATGGACCCCAAATGCAGAGAAGATAAAAGTCCATAATTCATGTGTAATGTCACAATGCTATAACAAATGGATCATGGTCTGGCCTTTGCTCCTACACAGACAGCATCACTTACCAAAGTGATTCCTTTCATAATGAGATTATCACCTGCTAGAATGTTCTCATATGTTGTTGTCCACATAGAGAAAACTATCATTTTTGGAGCCTTGTAGTTTGCACACCAGATGCTTTTCCATGGGAACGTTACATCTACTGAGCCTCTTAAACTCCTCAAAATTTGAACACATCAAATTTGCTTCAACCTCCACCTCATGCAATCAGGACCCTCACTAGTTGGGATATTAGAGTAAAAGATATCAAACATAGTCAATTCCTCATAAAAATCACGAATAAACTTGATATTCCATAATCAAGTCCTCTCTTCATTCTGAATCTCCAAGTTAGAACTAAATGAGGCATCGTTGTCAGATGCCATGGTGTACGACTGGGTACAACGATTTCAATGATTGGTACCCATACCATATATCATGTCGAACGCTTTCAATGAGCCATCCTTCTCTTGCATTTCTTGCTGATTTGCAAAAAAGTAAATATATATTTATGCCTGAAGAGTTTCCTATTCCTTGATCTATCAGCTGTTTGATTTCATGCGTTTCTGAACTTGTGTCTTCATATCTTAGTTATTTAGCTATATTGGATCCTGTGTAGGAGAAGGCTGGAGTCTTTAAAACAGGGAATGGAGAACAGAAAAAAAGAGGAGCCTGTTGGAGGTTCAACTGCCAAAAGATGGTCTTTTTGGTAAAGGTTCAAGAAGGCATATCTTTTGCATGTGTTGGAAAAGTTGGAGTCTTTAAAATGGGGAATGGAGGATAGTAAAAAAGATGAGCCTGTTGGAGGTTCAACTGCCAAAAGATGGTCTTTTCAGTAAAGATTCAAGAGGCATATCTTTCGCATGATTATGGATGGACTTGCTTGGCAGCCTTGAACAACAGTATACACTAAGCTCTTTGTAAGTTGACTGTGGTTAGAGTAGGAGGTTTTTTCCCCAGTTTGGGCATGAGTTCGATCCCTCTCTCCCCCTCATATATACTATGTGTGTGTGTTTTGAGTAGGATTTTTGCCTTAGATAAATAAATAAATAAAGTCATGTACTCATGCTTTATTGCTAATTAATACATGAATATCGTGAAGTAATTTTGTTTTATTATTGTGAAAGGGGTTTGCCCTCAAAAAGCATCATGGAAATGTGAACAGCCAATGTAGATTAATTTTTTTTAAGCAAGATGAACTTCAGTGAGGTAGCAAAGCTCAAGTGGCATTTTAGACATCTTTTAATAACTGTTGATATTGATCACTCAAATGAATTTATTGGAGAATAAACTAAAGATGAACAGTTATCAAAGTTCCTAAAATCCAAATGAATTTATAGGAGAATAAACTAAAGATGAACAGTTATCAAAGTTCCTAAAATCCATAAAGTACACGTTTGAAGAAGTCGAAATTTCAGAAATAGCTATGTTCAAGAAAATCTATATCTTACAGCGGAATTCAGTCAAATCTTCCCTTGCACTTAAATGGGCCAGCACAAGCACATTGCTCAACAAAATGTGTAGTTTTCACCTAGTTGCACCTAAGGCACACCGCACACCAAATCCGGCAAGTGGTAGAGTAGAGACGTTGTACGATTTGAAGAAGAGCATTCTCCATGACCTCACGATCATAAGGCTGGCCACATTGTGGCACAACACAAGGCCACTCCTGAGCCAGTAAAGCTGAGTCACTATTAGTCCAGTTTCTCTGTAGTAACTGTCCAGAAAAATAGTAACGGTATACATTCTTGGAGATTGTCTTGGTTGTAGTTTTGGACCAACAGATTGAGTTTTCTTTCTTGTTTTTTGGGGTTTCATTCATTAGATATTTGGGCATTTGGACCTTTGAAATGTCTTGGACACCCATCAAAATAACTAAAGCTTATTAATATTCTCACTTGTTTGGTCACATACTTCTCATAGCGGTACATTTCTGTCAATATTCTTACTTGTTTGGTCACATACTTTTTATAGCGGTGCACTTTTGTTAAAAATTAATACGTGATTTTATTTGGATATGTGTCGTGTCAGTGTCACATTCCCTTTTAATAATAATAAGTTGTATGAGAGGTTCTTTCAACTTGTTTATATTTATGAAATTTTGTATGGTCCTGTAAACAGGGGTGGCCCTGGGCAAGGGCGAGGTGGGCGACTGCCCCAGGCCTCATCTTAAAATTAGGCCTCATCCTAAATTTTTTTAAGGCCTTTATAATTTTGAAAGGCCTAAAAAAAAAAATATAACCCTATACAAAAAATTAAAAAGGCTCATCTACTTTAAACAAACCTTTAAAATAAGCCCAATAATAATTTATTTCTTCTAGCCCAAGTCCTAAAATTATGTAACCCTAAAAAAAGTAAAAGTAAGTAAACTTTTCACTCTCTCTATAACTTAGCCGTCATCATGTTTATACGATACTTTTATTCTTCTATTCTAGTATTCTCATCTCTTACTCTCTAATCTCTATTTCTTTTATCACTCTCTCTCTCTCATCTTATTCTGAAAGTGAAAAGTTCAAATCTCCATCAAGTTTGAGTTTTGATTTTTGAGGTATGTATTTAATACATTTTTTATATAATAGTTTATGATTATTTTATTTTTATATATAATTTTTATTACTGTGTTATTAACATCTAACAATTTTATTTATTTATTATTTTTTTTCCAGGTTTTATACATTGTTTCTATTGCCTTAAACGGAACGGCTAAACTTCCTTCAAGGCTAAGGCTTCAGCCTTCAAATCAGGTTCTATTGTTTCACACCTAAATTATTCTTTTATTTTTCATTTAATTTATTGTTTTTGTTTTAGAGTAAAAATGAAACCTAGAAAATTTCAATCTGGATATGATAAACTAAAAAAAAAAAAAGATTATGATAATTTGAAAAAGTATTGTGTTGATCTTGAAGGATTTTTAAAACATGATAATTTTTCTGATCTTGATGGTAATGATTTATTTTCAGAATTAAAAGTATTACAAGAGATTTTACCAAAAGAAAAAAGAACAGCGACTGATATACTTAATTTTATCAAAGATTTGAATTGTTTTCCAAATGCATCTATTGCATATAAAATATTATTGATTATACTTGTCACAATCGCGTTTGCTGAAAGAAGTTTTTCAAAGTTAAAATTATTAAAATCTTACTTGCGATCAACTATGTCACAAGAAAGATTAAATGGATTAGCCATATTATCTATTGAACAAGATTTGTTAGAGAATATTGAATATACAAGTTTAATTAGTAATTTGACGGCACAAACCGTGCGTAGAGATATTTTTCAATGATTTTTTTTTTTAATATAAGAAGGCCTCATTTTTTTGGACCGCCCCAGGCCTCATAATTCCTAGGGCCGGCCCTGCCTGTAAGGATAAGTTATACGAGAGATCCCTTCAACTTATTGAGGGGTCGGACTTGTAGTGAGGGGAATGACCAACAAAATATTTAAATTGTTTTGAACCTTAATTGCTCAAATCAAAAGTGTAATGACCAACTTGTTACTCATATCAAAATGCAAAGAGTGATATTTGCTAAAATCCCAAATTTTTATAATAAAATTGGTAATCATTCTAACATTATCGTTAAAAAAAAAAAAAAAAAAAAAAATTGTGAAAAATTTAAGGTAATATAGGTACTCAATTAACAGATCAAATTTGTTGGGGCAGGTGAAAAGCCCTGGTCACGCGCCTATATCTATCATTTGTATACCAAACCAGGAAAAACTACATAAAATCTCAAAATCTATCTGTTCGGCATACTAAACGAATGGTAGATGGATTTGGGAGGACGTGTATGCGGAACAATAAATTCTTCTTCAGTTTCAAACTTTCAATCGTAACTGTATTAGGAGAAAGTATCTCCTATTTGACTAAACTAAGCAAATCCTATTTAAGTCCTTAGATTACCACAATTCCCAGACAGACTTCATTTTCTAAAATCCATGGAGGGTCTAATCCGGTGCTCCGCAAATTATGTCCCACTCTCTCCCATCAGTTTCTTGCAGCGTGCAGCAATGGTCTGCAGGGACAGAGCCTCAGTTGTCTACGGTGATCTCCGCTACACCTGGAGTGACACGCTTCAACGCTGTACCAGACTTGCATCTGCTCTGTCCCACATCGGAATTTCTCGCGGAGATGTCGTAAGTATCCCATTTTGGCTTCTTTATTGTCATCTTGGTTTTTTGTTTAATGTTCCATGAGGTAAATGGTTATTCATGCATGCTGGAAATTAAGAATTCTAAAGTAAAGTTCATTGGTTACTAAACAATTAGAATAAGGGAATAAATGCCTAATATCTAAAAGTACATCAATTATATAAGTATACAAAGAAATTAACAATCCTCATGTTTTATCACACACCTATAATCTTTCTTTTCTTGTCCAGAGTGGTGTCATTCGGTAGCATTGTCACTTTCTTTCCACCGGGAGAACATGCTATAAAATATTCAATGAACCATGCCACTTTTTTCTTTTTTGTTTGCTCAATGAAAAGACAGACCCAACAAGGTTATCGGGTGCAAAACAAAAATGTATGACTTAAACACATCACGGTTTGCATTTAAAAAAAAAGACAAAACATCAACAACAGCAACCATGTGAATGACTTATGAAAAGACTTTGGTTTATGTTTAATTAAAAAAAAAGGATTGACCATTTGGTTTATGTTTAGGATTCGATTCCAAATAACTTTGCCTAGCTAAAAGAGAGAGGCAGGTGGCATTTGTTGGAATGCGTTTCGTTCCAGATACACAATTGACAATGGTTGTGTGTTATCCTTTAAGAACTTTTTGCAATAGTTTATGTGTGATTCTTTTATATTGTTGTAGTCTTTGCATGTACTTTATGGTGAAATATTTGGATGATTATCACCAGATTTCAGTACATTTTAAACATACACATCATGATGGAAGCTAAATAAAGTAGGCATCGGTAAAGGTTGGCTAATTATCACAGTATCCCTGTTTTATGGGATGTAAAAGAGAAGAAAAAAAAAATTGTCTTTTCTTTGTACTTTTCCACAATAGCTGCTGCAGTCCCTAAAAACGATAATATAAAAAACGAGTCATATCATTTCTATTTGGGTTTGTCTATGTTTAATCTTGTTCTATGTTTTCCACAAGACTTTTGTTGGAAAATATGAGCTTTATTGTGGATGGGAATAGAAACTCAAGAATCTTTGCTTTTACGAATTAGGGACCCTTGACCCAAATAGACTCCTAACAAATTTTCTTCTTTCTTTCTCTCATAAGTATGAAAGCACTCTCCTGTATTTAGCTAACATCACAACATCCTTAATCTTCATTTGTATTTCTAATGAACTTTCATTTGAGCAGGTAGCAGTGTTGGCCCCAAATATTCCAGCAATGTATGAGCTACACTTTGGCGTTCCAATGGTAGGCGCAGTTCTTTGTACACTAAATATACGTCATGATTCAACAATGATATCAGTATTATTGAAACATTCAGAGGCCAAAATCATTTTTGTAGACTATCAATTTCTACATATGGCTCAGGGAGCAATTGATATTCTATCCAAGACAAGCACTAAGTTGCCCCTTCTAGTCTTAATTCCAGAGTCTGATCCATCATCCTCCAACATCAGCAACACCATTTCCATGTCCAAGAACTTGGAATATGAGAGTCTTTTATTAACAGGAGGACTTGATTTTGAGGTCAAATGGCCAAATGATGAATGCGATCCAATCTCGCTGAATTACACTTCAGGCACCACATCAAGCCCAAAAGGTGTTATTTATAGCCATAGAGGTGCCTATCTCAATTCACTGGCATCGGCAATTCTCAATGACATGGGCTCAATGCCTGTATATTTATGGAGTGTCCCTATGTTTCATTGCAATGGGTGGTGCCTCATTTGGGGTGTGGCTGCTCAGGGTGGCACAAATGTCTGCCAAAGGAATGTGACTGCAAAAGAAATCTTTGACAATATTTGTAAGCATAAGGTGACTCACTTGAGCGGTGCACCCACAGTTCTGAACATGATAATAAATGCTACAGCTAGTGAGCGGAAAACACTTCCAGGCAAGGTGGCAATCATGACAGGTGGTTCACCGCCACCCCCAAACGTACTAATCAAGATGGAGGAACTAGGATTTAATGTTTCCCACTCATATGGTCTAACAGAAACTTATGCTGCTGGGACAGTTTGCACTTGGAAACCTGAATGGAATTCCCTTCCTCGAGATACTCAAGCAAAGCTCAAGTCTCGTCAAGGGTTGCACCATATTGGCCTTCAGGAAGCTGACGTTAAAGATCCTGTTACAATGAAGAGTGTACCCCTTGATGCAAAAACCATGGGTGAAGTTATGTTCAGAGGCAACACTGTGATGAGTGGATATTTTAAAGATTTGAAAGCTACACATGATGCATTAAATGGTGGGTGGTTTCGGACTGGAGACTTAGGAGTGAAACACCCTGATGGATACATAGAACTGAAGGACCGTTCAAAGGACATTATCATTTCTGGGGGAGAAAATATTAGCACAATTGAGGTGGAAGCTGTGCTTTTTAGTCATCCAGCAATTCTTGAGGCAGCTATTGTGGGAAGACCTGATGAGCATTGGGGGGAGACACCTTGTGCATTTGTGAAGTTGAAGGATGGATGTAATGCCAGTGCAGAGGAAATCATTCAGTTTTGTCGGGATAAATTGCCCCATTACATGGCTCCCCGATCTGTTGTTTTTATGGATTTGCCAAAGACTTCAACTGGGAAGACACAAAAATTTGTTCTAAGGGAAAAGGCTAAGGCCATGGGAAGCCTTACAAAGAAGAGCGTCAGTAGACTGTGAAGCACATTTGATTAATTTGAAGGTGATTGTCTACTTTGTATCATGTTTCTAATAATTTGTCATGTAACACACTTTTAATTATTTATTCCATTTTTTCTCCTTATCTCATGTAACACACTTTAAGTACATTATAATAACTAACATAGTTACTATAAGTGAAACTCTATTTTAATTTACATTCACAAGAAAATTAAAATTACATAAGCTTATGTCTAAATCATATCATATGTTATATAATAAAAAGTTGTGGTCCACACATGTGTTTGGACCAAATTGACACTCTCTCAATTATTATTATTATTATTATTATTTTTCCATTTTTTTTCTCCTTATGTAATGTGGTGCAATATAAGTACATAAAAATAATTAACATAATTGCTCTAAGTAAAATTATTTAGCCAAAATTTCAAAAATTTCAAAAATATTACTCCTATTAAAATTCTACTACCAAGAATCTTTAGATTTAAAAAAAATATATAATAATTATTTTAATAATCTACCATAATTTTTATTCATTTTAATAATAAAAGTTGGGTCGTACATGTCATACTTGCACCATATGGCTCAATGTAAGTACATTAAAATTATTTATTTAACTGAAACTCTATTTACAAAGGCTTATTAAAATTAAAATAGGCCAAACTATACTTTTGTTCTCCTGCAATGGGTATGCATTCAATTTCGTCTCTTAACTAGTAATTGTGAAAATTTTGTCCATCAAATTTTAAGATCAAGTCAATTTTATCCCTAATCAAGTCAACTTATAAGGAAAAAATTGACTTAATCTTGAAAGTTGAAGGACAGGATTGACACAATCAATAGTTATAGGACCTTGATTTTGAAAGTTAAATGATGAAATTAATCCAATTAAGTGTATTAGGACAAAATTAAAACAGTGACAAGTATATAGGAACCAAAATTATAGTTTGGCCATTAAAATACTACTTTACTTAAAACTCAATTATCAGAAGTTTCAAAAAATTTAACATGAGTTTCATTATTTATTTGAAATTATTTTATAAGTTATAAGCAATTATAATCTTTGATTTTTAATAAAAACTTGGTCTTATATGATTTGCATTTTGTCATGTAACTCAATATATATATATATATATATATTTTTTTTTTCTTTTTTTTTTACTATCTATTATTATTTAATTTTAATTATATTATTAAAATATTTTCTTTAGTTTATATATGATTCTTGATTAAGTCGTACACTCAGAATACTAGTTATGGTTTAAATTTGGCTTGATATTTTTTTCGCCAAATTATTTGCACAAGGATGATGCTGCTAGTCCTCTTGTATTGTAATTTTTAGAGGTTTTTTAAAATTGAAATAGATGAGAAATTCCACTTCCGAGACTAATTATTCTCTCGATAATAAGACTATCCTGCTTATGTGTACATGTATTGACATAGAGGACAAAAGATACAAAAGAAAGACAGAGACGGCAAAATAAGGATAAATATGTTGACGATTGAGCTATTAATAACGCCTGAATAAAAGGGCGGTAATGGTCAATTATCGTCACCTATTTTGTTCTTTTGCACCGGATTTAGTTCTTTTAGTTCAGATGCTTAAGTGATTTATTTCACATAAAAATAAAAATAAATAAATAGAGTGGGAGTAGATAGTAGGAGGGAGACAGTGGAGTAAGCATAAATGTTTAGTGTGAAATATTTAATAGAGTTGGAGACAGCGGGGTAACCTTAAATGTTTAGTGTGAAACATTTAATGGTCTTGTGTTCTCATCATCAAAGCTGCACTTGTTGTTAGAGATAGGGGTCTCATTTGTATCGACATCATCGCATCAATACTTTTTGACGAATGTGTTGAGTGTTAGATATATTTAAAAAAAAAAAAAAATTTAAAAGTTGAAAATTTACCTTTATTGGTCATCAATTTATTTTGCAGAAAAAAAAGACTCCATCCCTTCTATTTGTTTCTTTTTTAAGTGTAATGTATTTTTATTAGTTTATTTAACTTAAAAAATAAGTTCGGCCAAAAAACAACATTGTACTTAAAAGAAAGTAATATTTTAAAATGTTGTATATAAACCAAATATGCTGGAAAAAAACCATACATATATATTTTTATATTTTCTTCTTTCTACTTTTTAGTTGTGAAATCTTGAACAATTATTTTTTTTTTTTAAATGAACATATTTCAATAAATATTATTAATTACTATTTTCTCCCAAATTCTTTATTCGGCGTAACAGCTAGCAAATTGAAACCCATTAAATGAATGATCGAAAAAAAACACCATAGAATTGTCCTATATAATATTTAGTTTTGCATGGAAAATGATCAACAAGTGGGTCAAAATATTTGTGACCATATTTTTCTCTTTCCCCTTGCCAATTAATTCGTCTACGATGGGAACGGAGCAAATGGGGAAGACTATTGGCATCATCGGTGCCGGAATCAGTGGCCTGCTTGCATGCAAGTACACAATGGAGCAAGGTTTTAATCCAATTGTGTTCGAGGCCCAGAGTGACATAGGTGGAGTTTGGTCCAAAAACATAGAGTCTACCAAGCTCCAAACCCCCAAACATATTTACCAATTCTCAGATCTTGCATGGCCACATTCAGTGAGAGAGACATTTCCTGATCACAACCAAGTGATGGAGTACCTCAAATCCTATGCTATGCACTTCAACATTCTTGGTAGAATCAAATTCAACTCAAAAGTAATCAACGTGGACTATGTTATGCCGTCCCATGAAGACATGCTTTCTTGGGATTTGTGGGGTGGCACCGGGGACGGGGAGCCCTTCTCGCCAACCGGGAAATGGAATATCACCGTCGCCACAACCGAGGTAATTAGTCTGGAACCATTGTTATCTAGACTATATACGACCAAAAACAAAAAAGGTGTAACGACATTAATGGTATCCTTTTTACCTTTTTTTTTTTTTTGGATTTTATTAGGCAAAAAAAAATCGCAAATAATGGGTGAAAAAAGAAGAAGAAGCATTTGAGTTTAAAACTTACTTTAATTTTTTTTTTTTAAATAAATATATTAATTTGTCTCCTGTTAACCATCTGTTTTTTTTTCCTTTTCTTTTTTTTATGACCATATGTCTTTAAACCTTAAAGAAATTGAATGCATATAAAGTGATATTAAAGACACATTAATTGCGTGTGTCAGATAAAGTGATAGATATATTATGGCACACTAAAAGGCTATTATGACTTTAATAAATTTTTGGGAATTGATCATCATTAATATCACTGTGAAATTGGGGAAATGTGAGGATCAAATTTGGTTAGAACAAGAAGGGGTCGGTTAGGTAAAATGAATTTGGATTCTCGGCAATTTGAGGTAAGACTTCTATATCGTCTGTCACTAAAGACAAATCATACAACATATCAAGATTTTTTCTTGTGATTATATCTTTTTTTTTTTTTTTTTTAAAATATATATATATATATATATATATATATATGATTATACTTAAGTACACCCATGTCTATGCACGTGACTACAAGTTAGTTAATGGTTAAAATTTTTATGTTCAGTAGATTTTGTGATTAAAATTTTAATTAATTACTGACATAATCACTAGGTGTACCAAGTGGATTTTGTGATCATGTGCATTGGAAAGTTTAGTGATCTGCCAAACATTCCAGATTTTCCAATAAACAAGGGACCTGAGGTGTTTGATGGCGAGGTTATACATTCCATGGACTATGCTGCAATGGACAGCAATCGTGCAGCCGAATTCACCAAAGGAAAGCGGGTCACAGTTGTTGGATTTCAAAAATCAGCAGTGGATATAGCAGCAGAAGTTGCTAAAAGAAATGGTATGAGCTCAACAATTTGGAGAAAATTTTAACTAATTAATACCCCTTATTGATAATAAAGCTATTCCTTTTTTGCTAGGACCAAGGCATCCATGCATGTTGCTGTTCAGGACAGTGCATTGGACGGTTCCCGATTACATGATCACGCTTACCTTTCAAAGCTTAAATCGGATTACAGAATTGATTGTCCACAAGCCTGGTGAAGGATTCTTCCTTTGGTTCTTCACTCTTATGCTTTCTCCTTTGGTAAGTTCTCTCCAGTCTCTACTGAATTGCTTGTATGTACGCCACTCTTCTATTTATTGGTTAACACTTCTATATTATTGTTAAAATTTTGCACAAGATCCTCTTAATTTCATCTATTTCACGGTTAATATTTTATTTTTTTATCTAATATTTAAAATTATAAATGACGTTGTAATCTGTATATTGTTAAATTTTTAATATTTAACCTGACCCATGAAATGGATCTATTTCAAATGGTTTATTTGAATAATGAGGTCTGTCATATACTTCACAACTTTTGGTTTGTGGCTAAAATTTTCCTCCAACTGACCCAAAAGATGAAAATTTCAGCTTTGGATATTTTCATTTTTGGTTGAGAGCTATCTCAAATGGACCTATCCGTTGAAGAAGTACAACATGGTCCCGAGCCATAGCTTCCTCCGACAGATATATTCATGTATGTTCACAGTTTTGCCAGCCAACTTCTATGACAAAGTCAAAGAAGGAAGCCTGATTCTGAAGAAATCACATAACTTTAGCTTTTGCAAAAATGGTGTAACTGTGGATGGTGAGGCCACACCTGTAGCAACAGATATTGTTATATTTGCAACTGGATATAAGAGTGATGAAAAGCTCAAGAACATTTTCGCATCAACTTACTTCCAGAAATGCATCTTTGGATCATCAGCTCCCCTTTACAGGTATTTAGTCTCCATTATTTATTTACGTTTTTCATGTTTTTTGCTGGGATTTGGTTTAGATGATTTAAAAAAAAAAAAAACTCAAATATTCAATCAAAAAGAGCAGGGTCGGCTCGATTAGATTTGAGGCCTAAGGTTATAATTTTTTCTAGGACGTAAAATTGTTACCTTAGACGTCAAAATTTTATCGAGCCGACCTGTTACTATATTTTAAATTGCATGTTAAATAAATATAATATCATATTATAAGACCAAAAATATTGGGGTCATCTTTCATTTGGAAGCCTCAGGCAATTGTCTCAATTGTGAAAGAATTAATATATTTCAACCCAGAATAGGAGTAATTTCAAGTATATACTATACTGCCATCTATGCATATATATATATATATATATATATAGTGCATAACATGAATGTTTTAATTGCAGGGAATGCATTCATCCACGTATTCCAAATCTAGCAATACTGGGATATGCCGACAGTCCTGCAATCTTGTTTACCACAGAAATGAGAAGCATATGGCTAGCACATTTTCTCGCGGGAAAGTTTAAGTTACCATCCATAAGAGAGATGGAAGATGATGCGTTAAAGTGGGAAGAATACATGCGACGTTATGCTGGCCAGAGCTACAAAAGATCTTGTGTGAGTGTGCTGTTGCAAATATACTGCAATGACCAACTCTGCAAGGACATGGGGTGTAAGCCAAGGAGGAAAAATTGTTTTCTGGCCGAGTTATTTGCTCCTTATGGTCCTACGGATTACAAAAACCTAAGTCGGCCTATGTAGCTCACTTACAGGTTGAGGATAATCTTTTTGGTTAGTTACCATTGTAGACACATGACTTTTCAACTTGCATGCATGTGTTCCTCATCTCTTACTTTGTTCTATGGTTTAATAATAGAGATCAAAATTTGGATTGGTATCAAACCACAAGACAAAATATGATAAGGATAATTTGATTTTAACTTTATAATTTATGGATGTAACAAATAAAACCCTATAATTTTCAAAAATAACAATTAAATCATATGGTTTTAAAAAATAACAAATCAAACACTATTATTTCAAAAGTAACAAATCAATCATGAGATTTCAAAAAATAATTAATTATACTCATAACGTACTTATATTACACCTCAAAAGCTCAAACACATGGCTGTTCCACTTAAATGAATCGAGATTTAATTTATTACTTTTTAAAAGCTCAATGTTTAATTTATTATTTTTTGAAATTTTAAGATTCAATTCGTTGCTATAAAATATAATTTTTACTTCTTTTTTTGGTATTTTGGCTGTTGCTAAGTGATGTGATGTGCTATAAGAGATTGATGATTTGGACAAACAAGGCGGCCAAATTCAGCTCAGCAAATCAATTAAGAACTTAATGGTGGAGCTTTATAGATGATATTTTAAGGGTTTGTATAACGACTTGAAGCACAATTGTGAGGAGGACTAGAGTAGTAGAGATGGTGCTAGGCCGGCTATGTTTTTATTGTTCCAACTAATACTTTAGTGTGGAATATGCTTTTAAACCAAAAAAGAAAGAAAGAAAAAAATTGTTTTCGTACCTCTCGATTCTTATCGTAGAAACCAATGGAACCTCTAAAAGGACATAGATATAGATGACCTCTTTAGGACATAACAACTTCAATCTAAAAAAATCAGAAGAGTGAAGAGTGGGAAAAGGACTCCCCGTAATAAGCCAATTCAAGCTGGAGCTGCATCTTATGAAATAAAGATTCGTTTCCTCGAAAGCTATAGTATTTTAATTATTATAATCTTACAATTATTAATGGTTTCCCTCTTATTTTTAGTTTTCTTAATTTGTACCAATCCTTGGCCACCTCACATATAAATCAAGTAGAAGCTCTTGCAGTTTTCTCCAACTTCAAAAAAGTCAAAACAATGAAATATGGAAGTAGGAATCGTTTCCAAGGAGCACATTAAACCATGTTCCCCAACACCCTCTCACCTCAGAACATTTAAGCTTTCCCTTTTGGATCAGCTCATTCCTGCTCCCTATGCTCCAATCATCCTCTTCTATCCCATAAATGACTTTGCAAACCTTAGCAACATCCCCAAGAGGCAGTTAGAATTGTTAAAGAAATCTTTGTCAGAGACCTTAACACAATATTATCCACTAGCTGGAAAGATAAAAAATGATCTCTGCATTGAATGCAACGATGAAGGGGCTTATTTTGTGGAAGCCCAAGTTAATGTTTGTCTATCCGAATTTCTTAGCCAGCCTGACCTTTTGTTACTACATAAGTTCCTTCCTTGTGAACTCATTTTGAAAGAATCAGCTGCAGGAACTTATGTGACTAATATTCAAGTGAATGTCTTCAAGTGTGGTGGCATTGCCATTGGAGTGTGCATTTCACATAAGATTCTTGATGGTGTAGCATTGAGCACGTTTCTCAAGTCCTGGGCTACAATAGCCAGGGGAGCTTATGAAGCAATATACCCCAATTTTGATGCAACTTATCTTTTCCCCACAAATGATTTATGGCTTAGAGATTCATCAATGGTTATGTGGGGTTCCTTGTTTAAAAAAGGAAAGTGTGTGACAAGAAGATTTGTGTTTCATGCCTCGGCAATAGCCACTCTTAAGGCGCAAGCAACCTGCTCATGTGTGCAACACGCCAACACCCAACGCGTGTTGAAGTGGTTTCGGCTTTCATATGGAAGCATGCCATGGCTGCCTCTAGAGAAAACTATGGTTTCCAAAAGCCTTCTCTATTGACTCATTTAGTGAATCTTCGCAGAAGAATAGCACCGCCTTTGTCAGAGTATTCTACTGGAAATCTGCTTTGGATAGCAGCTGCTCAGTGTATGGGCAAGGATGATGTAGGATTGCAAGGCTTGGTGGGTGAGCTAAGGGGTGCAATAACAAAAATTAATGGTGATTTTGTTAAGAAACTTCGAGGTGAAGAGAGGAATTCTGTGATGTATGAATCTCTCAAAGAATTAGGAGGGCTAGGTTCCAAAGATGAAGCAGACTACTTTGGATTTAGTAGTTGGGGTAATTTTGGATTCTATGAAGCTGATTTTGGGTGGGGCAAGCCTATATGGGTCAGCAGCATTGGTTTAACTGGTTCAGTGTTCATGAATCTAGTAATTTTGGCTGGCACACGTTTGGGTGATGGGATAGAAGCTTGGGTAACTTTAGATGAGCAAGAAATGGGTAGATTAGAATGCAATCCAGAGCTCCTCACATTTGCTTCCTTGGATCCCAGTCCTCTAGATGCTTGGTCATCCCATTGCTAATCCATGAAGACAAGTGGTTTTTAATTAATATTGTTCTTATTTTGGCAGGTCTTACTTGTTTAATTTACAAATAATTACCTTCTAGCATTACATGTAATGGTTAATCGTATTGCCCAAGTATTGAGATTTGATGGTCTCTAAGAACCTAAGAAACTTGTAATTTTACTATATTTTTATATCGTATGTTTGGTAGCAGTTTTTAAAATCTATTATTTTGAGTTAAAAAAAAGGTAAAAGAAAACTGTTTAAAAAGTATGTTGGGTTGGAGTGTTTCGGTTTATAGGTTTTAAAAACTATGATACTCAAATAGAATACAAACTTGTTTTAGAATCGGATGTGATGTAAACTTGGGTTTTACACCATCCAATAACTTCGGGATCATATCAGCTGCAATGATTGAATATGAAATCTCAGCAATGTGCTGAAGTGGTCCAATAAAAAAATGCTAGCTCATTAAAAATAACAAATCATCATTGACTTGGCAATTCCCAAACAACCCAAACACATATTAGTTTTTCCTACATCCAAACAACCTCAAACCTCCTCCACTGCCACCCCTGGCAACCACTCACCGCCGCTGGAAACCACCCACCATACCACCAAGCCGCCGACCTCCTCCATAGAAAGATAGAGAGAGATTTAGAGAAAGAGAGAGTTGAGGTTGCAAATCTGGCGTCGTCTTCAGTGGCAAACCCACCGGCATTGCCTTCGGAGCCACTCTCGTCCACCACGAGGACAAGATCCCTTGAAGATTCTCAAACCTGATTCCCCGGAATCAGTCCCTTACCTCTGGAACTAGAGCCAGCGTCATCACTGCCATGTTTGCCGATTAGAGATCGATGAAAAAAAAAAAAAAAGGAAGAAAAGAAGAATGGAAGAGAGAAGAAGGTTTTGTGGTGGTTGTGGCTTTAAAGCTTAAACCATGGAAGAAAGGTTTTGCTGATTGGCGGCTGATGGGGATTTGTTACAGGGGTGACCAATGGTGGTAGAATGGTGTGGGGATATGGGATTGTTTGGATACAGGATTAGATTTTCATGATTAGTGTGAGTTGGCTTTTACATGTTTAGGTGGTTTTTTTTAATTGATGTGTATTCTTTTTATTGGGTCATATTTTATACATTGTAGGGATTGCATATTCAACCATTGCAGCTGATATGGTCCCAATAACTTCTCATGCAAAAAAGAAAAAAAAAAAAAATTACCATACACAATTAGATCTTCATTAAAACATCCTTCAATAATTTCTTGTCACATGATGCAAAAAAGGTAAAAAAAATTTACTATACACAATAACACCTTCATTAAAACACTTTTATCTAATACAAAAATAAAAAAGTTAAAACAAAACCTAAATCAAGTCTTTTCACCTCCACGCCACCTAGCAAAGAAGCCAACTCGAGAACCCTTTGACAACTCCTCGATTTCAAAAGTGATATTTTATCCACATATAATTTGAGTGAATTAAGATTAATTTGAATATCTCAATTCTAATATTTGATGTTTTTTGTCTACCCTTTGACATGACATGGGTTAGAGCATTCTTATCAGGCTGAATATTTGGGCGAAAACAGCAAAAAATGGGGAGGAGGCAGCAAAAGTGGGAAACATCAGCCTCCCCAAACCATTGAAAACCCGTGGTTGATGAACAGTAGCTCGTCCAACATAAGGAGCTACTGTTCATCCTTCGGGGAATAAAAAAGATTTCTTTCTCTCTCTTGCAAGCTGTCTACCGCGCCAATAAAATAACAGAAACCACAACAACGGAAACCACCACAACAACAACAACAACACAGATCTAAATCTTCAATACCCCAAATAGAAAAAAAAAAAAAAAATGATGAGCGTAAAAGAAAAAAGAAAAAAAAATAGAAAGAAAAATAATTGAAGTAGCAGTAACAGCAAAGATGGAGGCCAAAACGAAAAATGGAGGCTCAAAACAATGGAGGCTCAAAACCAAAAAAAAAATAAAATCGAGCACTGCTAAGAAAGAAAGAAAGAAAGAAAGAAAATAAAGGGGGAGACGCTGAGAAAGAAAGAAGAAAAAAAATGAAGGGGGAGACGTGCTGAAGGGGGAGACGCTGAGAAAGAAAGAAGAAAAAAAATGAGGGGGAGACGCTGGAGAAAGAAAGAAAGAAAGAAGAAAGAGAAAGGAGAAGAAAAAGTGGGAGGGGGTACGTGGGTGATGGGGAAAAAAAGGAGAAAAAAAAAAGAAAAAAGAAAAAGAAGAGAAGTATACGTGGGTGGAGGAGAAAAAAGGAAAGGAAAAAAGAAAAAAGAAAAAAAAGAAAAGAGGGGAATATGCACGGTGTAAAAGGAGGATAAAAAAAAAGAGAAAAGTGTATTTTGAAAGTTTGAAAAAATAAATAAAATAATAAGAATATATTAAAAAATAGAATAGTAAAGTTAGAATAGGGAGTCTGATACATAGTGCTTTAGCTAAACTAGCAAAAGTGGGTTTTTTAGAACCAAATTGGCAAAAAAAATATGGAGGCCGATAAGAATGCTCTTACAGAGGTTGATGGCAAAAAATATAATAAACACGTCCAAATCACATGCGTAATATAATTCTTCCTTCAAAATACTATTAAATTTATTATGAAAGTCTTATAAATTAACATAAAAGTAAATGTGTTTGGTATCAAATTAAAACCACAATAAATAAATTCCTTAATATTTTGTATTAAAAAATTAACATATTATCCTTTCGTGCCTACTACCCAATGAATATTTAAAAAAGCCAACCGGCTTTATCATCCGAAAAAACCCGGGTCGATCAATATCAATATCCAGACCGTTGAACGTGGAAAAGTTCGGAGAGACAAAAACTGACAAAACCCATACATTCTCTCTCTCTCTCTCTCTTCAACAACTTCAATCATACAAAGTCATTGTTTTACATTTTCTTTTTGGTTCCACAGCTCCAAATATATATTTTTGGTGTAAGTAAAAATGAAATGAAAGCATATAGAGCAAAACAGAAATGGGTCCTTCTCGTGTCCTTTCACTCTACTCCTCTTTATCAATCACTTTCTTCTTCTTTGCTTTTCTGCAAGGTTTCTTGCTCGTTAATGGGAATAATAATATTAATAATCTCACCCAACCGTCATTAACGTCCATCAACCGCGATCTCTACCATTCCAGGTAATTATCCATGAAATCCACTTGTTTTTCTCTCTTCTTTGATGGGATTATTTGTATTTGGCCAGATTTTCAATTTCTGCTATTTGTTTTGTATGGAATTTATAGGACAATAATGGGTTTTCTTGAATTTGTAGTTTTGATTCGATCAAGTTTATATCTTGTTTGAATCTTGGAAGTTTATAGTAAAGCTTACGTGGTTTTATAGGTCAAGATTGTTTCTTTTTTTTAGTTAAATTTGTAAAATTTAATCTGGGTCTTAATTATTTTGTATGCTCCGTTTGGTTGTTGAGAAATTGTAGGAAACTGATATACCGAATGTTAGAATTTTTTTTTTTTTTCCAATTTATCTATATTCAGCTGATATACTAAAGTGTTTGTTGAATATGCATACTTGGCCATTTGTTGTCAGCTTTTTAAGCTTTGGGGATATATAGCTAATCCAACAAATATCATGGTGATTTTCCTTTTCTTTGTTTGTTATTTGGAATCTTGCAGTGGTGATTTGGTGGAGGAGATAAAAGCTTTGGTCCATCGTCACCCAGACAAACTCACAGTGGGTTGTTTGTGATATATCTGAATTAGTGATTATGCTTGATTTCAATTTCTGATTATTGATGTCTTCCACAGATGGAAACAATTAAATCTAGAAATAAGGGATACCCGGCAGAGATCTCAGTGGTTACATATTGCAGGGGAAGGAAAGATAATGATGACAGGTCAAAGTTTCGGATACTTCTTGTAAGTTTTCTACACAAGTGCTTGTGTTGGATCACTTATGGAACCTTTTAACAAGATTTTAATTTTAACTAAGCAGTTGCTTGTTATGCATTAGTTTTAGCCAGTTGTTAAGTGTAAAGCCGTAAACTATAGAAACATAAAAGAATGTACTTTGGGAATCTTATTTTCAATATTTAGTGGATAGAATATCTCAGATTGGTAATTGCTGCTGTTTTTGACAGATGATTCCTTGTCTTCCAGAGTTTTGGCCAGCATGGAAGGGAAATCATTACAACTGAACTTGCTTTCCGGATTTTGTCAATCTTAAGTGAAGAACGGTTTCTACCCAACGTGGATTCAGCTTCTCTAAACAGTACCCTTGACAAGCTTGTCATAAAGGTAACTATAATTAAATTTCCATAGCAATTGTAGATGTATTTTTGCTTCTACTGAATTGAATTTATGCATTGGATTTTGAATTTTTGATCCACGTGATCCTTCCATGTCAGTCATGTTTATGTACTTCTTTCTCAAACATTAGATTACTCATTGGTACTTAGTTGATCATTGAGAACTTGATGGTCGTTTTTCTACAGTATCCCAAATTGATATTTAGTAGGAAAGACATGTGAGCTGTATCAAAACATATTTCAGTGATAAAAGGACATGTGTTATATATCCAAAGGATTTAAATTGTTAGAAATGCAACTTCCTTAAGTTCCTTTGCTATTTTTGGTAAATACGTAGAGAACTTTGGTACTTTTTTTATGCTGATATGTTATGATATGTCAGGTGGTGCCGATGGAAAATTTGAATGGTCGCAAGCTTGTTGAAGCAGGAGATCTTTGTGAGAGGAGAAATGGTTATGCACTTGATTTTTCTTGCTTCAAAAGTTAGATGACTACTTGGAAAGACATTGAAATGGTTAAGTTTGTATTTTGTGGCAGGGAGAGGAGTTGATCTCAACCGAAATTGGAGTGTAGATTGGGGCAAGAAGGAAAAGGTTCATGATCTCTATCACTTCTTATATTATGTAAAGTATGCTGTGTACATCTCTAAAGCTTGTTGGTGCTGATGCATTAATTTGGTAAATATGCTGAGGTGGACCCTCTTTAAATTGATTGACAGAGCACTTTTTACACCGTTAGGTGAGGCTCTAGGTTTAATTGTTTAAGCATGTGCATCCTCTCCCTCTCTCTCTCATCACTATACAACTTCATACTCAATGTAATGCCATTTTTTTTTATAGTTTTTTCTCATTTTTGTTGTTCTCTAATTACAGGATTATGATCCGTATGAGGAAAATCCTGGAACTGCTCCTTTTAGTGAGCCTGAATCTCAAATAATGCGGAAACTTGCCATATCTTTTGATCCACATATATGGGTTAATGTGCACTCTGGAATGGAGGTAAGTTGTGCTGAGTTTCCTGCCAATATTTGTTGTTGGCTGTAGTCGACTGTGCAAGTGATCTTTACCTTCAAAAGTCTTATATTAATAACATATCAACAGTCTACCCAAGATTTTAGAATTAATAGCGGTTCTGGCAACCGAATAAATTGCAAACTATTCATGTGTTCTTCTTTCTTCTTAATTTTTGTTGAGCTGTACCACCTTTCAAGAGAAAAAGGATCTCTTAACCGATCCTAAACAAGTTTAGCTCGGCTGTGTTATGGTTTGTTCAGCCTTGTTTATTGTCCTGGACAAGACATTGTGTGGTGAGATACTGGGTTCATGTGCAAGGGTTGTCGAGAAATTTTGATTTAAATTAGCAAACATTAGTTCAACAACAAGCTGGTTGAGATCAAAATTAATCTTGGTTAGGATGACAGACGTGCTTCTATAAGCTTGTTAGCTCATGCTTGGTCAAACAAACATAAGCACTGTATAAATGGGGCTTGACGAGATTGGATTGATGGTAATATTGATTCTAGCTTGATGTAATTTTTATGAAGCTCAATTCAAATAACCTATTAATTGCTTGGCTTGCATCAGCTCAGTTTATAACACTCCACAAACAGTCTCACTCATGCCTGATATGATCTTTCCATATGAAAATCTTCTAGGAAATATATGCAATGGATACTCTTATAATCTCCTTCTTCACCACCAAACCAATGCGTTCCAAACTTTATCAGATTAAAATATAGATTGAGCACCAGATGCCACAGCCACATCCCAAAAAGAAGAATGTGTTGAGTTTTTCAGGTTTACCCAGAAAAAGAGAGGAAATAATGATGTTTATGTAGAGAGAAAATAATGATCCTTGTGCCGAAGAAAATCAAGTATAATACTTGGTCTAAGGGTCAAAGTTAATAATTTTTCTTACATTTCCCCCCTCCCAGAGCCCAGGTATCATATACACCTATCAATGATTATATTATATATGAAAGAATTTTCCAGCATTTGTGTGCCTAGCTGCCATTGTGCTTGTTTGATGCAATTTGGATTGCCAATGTGTTGTCTAGGAGAACTCAAGGCCCTCCTGAAAAATGAATTAGAAGTATTGTCTTTCTATAATTTGAAATACATTGGTTAGTCTTATGTAATTGTTTTCTTTTCCTTTTCAACTACCTTTTGCGTTCTATTAATGATATACTTTGCATATCGCTGACTTCCTAGGTTGCTTGTTTGTTCAGGCTCTCTTTATGCCATACGACCATAAAAACACTACACCTGATGGACTTTCTTCACACCAAATGAAATTGTTGCTTGAAGAAGTGAACCATCTTCATTGCCAAAAGCGTTGCATGATTGGATCTGGTGGAGGCTCTGTGGGGTTAGTATTACTTTATATTGAGAACAGTAATCGTCGTGAAAACATTCCATTAGTTAGAGGAGACTTGATGCTCATTTATGTAGAGCAATCACCTCAAAGCTGACTAAGACAACAATGGCCTTAGAGAGTGAATCAAGAATCTGGTTATGAGGATGGTGAAAACAATTATCTTTCATCCTTGTATTAAATGCAAATTGCATTGTCTTGAAGTTAATGACTGCTGATATTCAGCAAGTCTAGAGTAGCCAATTGGGAAACAGATTGAGGTGTTTATTATGATTTTTTTCCATTAGTTTAATGTTTGCTTAAATTTTAGGTCAATGGCACATCATATACGAGTGTTCATATTCATCTGGTTTAAAATTAGAACATGGAAAGTTTACTATTTATACATGTTTGAAATTACATCTTTCCACTAGTTTGACTTTGCTCTATTTTAGGTATCTGGCACATGGGACAGCAACGGATTACATGTATGACATTGTAAGGGTGCCCATGGCTTTCACATTTGAGGTTTGTGAAATCAGAACTCTCATCCTGTAATTGCTTACATCAATTTGACTCATTCCGATCCTTACCTTTTTGCATTGACTTACAGATATACGGAGATGGAGAAGCCTCATCTAAAGACTGCTTTAAAATGTTCAATCCCACTGACCTCACTACCTTCAATGTATGTTAGTATGGATTGGTCCATGTGTTTAATTGCTTTTGATTATCTAACTTCTTCCTTCCTCCCATTTCTTATTGCTTTTTCATGTTTCCTGAATAGAATTAACATTTGGGTAGAGGAAGTCTGCAGTTGATTAAGAATGAGAGTAATGGGTTCATATTTTTCTAACCATATCTTCTTTTTGGGGTTTCAGAGAGTTATCAATGACTGGTCTGCTGCTTTTTTCACTATTTTCAAATTGGGTCCACAACAACTTGGTGTAGTCCATTCAAAGGTGCCTGTGTCCAACTTGGACAAGGGGGTATCCATCGATGAGTATCTCGATGGGTACTTGATGCAGAGGAGCAGCAGACATGGAAAGAAGATGGAGGTGCTTGAGCTTGGGATGCAAGAGATTAGAACGTATTTCAGGCTCTTCTTGTTATCCTCAGTATTGTTATTGTTTATGTTCTGTTCCAGAATTGCAAAAAGCAAGTCTAGTCGACCAGTTCTTTCTGCCATACCCCTCTGACATTTTACCTTGATGAGGAGCGGCACACAAAGACAGTGTTATGGTAAAATTTTGACAAAGATGTATGTTAATACAGTCTATATTCATTACAAATATTCTTTTACACATAATGTAATTGCTTATTTTGTAGCACATTTGAAGACTAAATCACCATTGTTGCCTTGGGCTTGTAGTACATTCTGAATATAATTTTAACTTATTGCATCAACAGAATTCCACTATCTTTGCTAGAAACTATGGCCAAATTTAGCTCAAGGGATGAAAACAACAGAGCCTGTCTGAAAGAGCAGTGGAACCTCAAGAGAGAGGGTGGGAAACTGTGAATGACACCGTACACAAATCCAAAGATTAACTTATCAAAAAAAAAAAAAACAAATCCAAAGATTGCCCATTTATGGATCTCTTTCAAAATAAACCAACACGTGAACGACGGAGGGATGTCAACACTTGCCGATTCTCAAAAACTAAGTTGAAGAAATAAAACAACTTCCATTGTCTATGGCGTTGCATAACTCATCATTGCATCTAATTCTAATCTGCATGTTTGTTGATAAGAATAAGACATATTTGCATTAGTAAACAAGCAAACGTAACTAGAAGTCCAAATTTTTAATTTCTATTTGGAAAATGAAAGGGAACAAAATACAATGAAATAAAAAGTTTGTGACCCTCCAACTGTTGAATAGTAACATTTTATACCAATGTTTTTTCTGATTCTTTTTTTTTTTTTGATAAGTAAGACAGACTTTAATTAATAGAGAAAACTCCATGAGCACAGAAAAGTGTGCAGGAGGAAAAATACAAAAGAACAAAATCAAAAATAACATAACATAAGCATCTCAGAAATAGACTTTGAGGTGATCAAGTCAGAAGCCTTTAACCACTCAAACAAAGCCTGTAGAAACCGAAACTTCAGAGCTGGAATGGATGTTTCCTCCCCATTTAAAGTTCTAGAGTTACGCTCACACCAAAGACACCACATAAGGCAATGAGGTATCATTTTCCAAATTTTGCCAACCTCACGACTACCCAAACTGCCATTCCAACAGAAAAGAAGGTCCACCACTCCCCTAGACATAACCCAAGAGACCCCAAAGGGACTACAAACCAAGTTCCAAAGATCGCGGGCAACAAGGCAATGAAGAAGCAAGTGATTGACAGATTCGCCATCTGCCTTACATAAACAACACCAATCCAAGATAATAACTCTACGTCTTCTCAGATTGTCTGTGGTGAGGATTTTGCCCAATGAAGCTGTCCAAATGAAAAATGCCACTCTAGATGGGACTTTAGCCTTCCACACAAGCCTCCATGGAAACTGTGAAGTAGCTGATTCTTTCATTTACAAAACTAGAACAAAATAGTAAATTATTCTAGAAACTGTACTATCATTCCTCTGTATTATGAATTTAAGACTGACAATTATAATACAACAATATGTTTAACACACTGGTAACATCTGTTTGATGGTTCTGAGGAAGAACAAATCACAACCTCAATTCAGAGAGAAGAGAGAAAGGGAGAGGGGCTGGATGTTCTTCAAGTCTTTGGGTTTTTTTTTTTTTTAATGCTGGCTATGGTCTGCATTTGCTTGCATTCCTAGACTCCCGAACAACATTGCTCTCATATTATAAGTTTCTTTCTCATGATGACCGAACATAAATCATATATCTCCTGCAAAACCATTTAAACCAGACAATGAGAATCAATTGGTATAGGAGATATAGAATTTGCGCAGCATTCGCAACATTCCCTCATAGTATGTCATTCTCTGTATAAATGATAACACGACCTTTCCTTGTGATTTCAGAATTTACAACTTTCAAATACTGTCCCTTCGTAAAATTTATAGTATTAACTTGAACTTCAAGACTTAACATTTTAAATCCCTCAACAAAACTTTAACTTCTGATCCCTCAGTACGTATTACTGGAAATATCAGCTGAAGACTGACCACTAACCTCAAATTGACAACCAACATATCAAACATGATAGTCCTGTACTTGGCTTTGGCTGTGAGGCCCATCAACTATGATTCCAGTGTCTGCTTCATGTATCTCAGAGCAGACCGTAACATTCCTTTAGCTTTCCCATCTGGAGTGCACCCAGACGAAATCATTTCTTCATACACAGCCGGAACCTAATATACAATTATATAACTTACAAGTAAGCACATACAGAAGCAAAAAAGCAATATATACAACATCAGTTATCCCTTTTGTAACTTTTCTGTATTGAAAAATTCTCAACCTGGTCATCTCACAAGCTTGAATTTAGTCAAAGCGAATGGAATTAAAGATAGCGGTATGTATGATACCTCGTCCTAATTTTAATATGACAATATACTATGTTTAATATAATTAATATGTATATTAAGCTTATATAAATGTAGGTCCTGTAGTCTAAATTGGGTCCATGATGTTGTAAAACCATAATAAGATGAATGACGACGCCTATCAAGTGTATTAAGTAGGTTAGCAAGTTCTTCAATCCCATGCTGTCTAAATTTACGTTCAAAGAGAAAATACATACAAAGGATGATTATAATACATCCCCATATCAAGTTACATTCAGAAATTCATAAGAGCGATAAAACCCAAAAAAGAATCACAATGCAACATGCTCCCATATATTGTTTATGGAAAAAAGAGTTACTTTTAAGTCCCTACATACTGCTTATAAAATAAACTTCTGTTAAGTCCATAATCTTTCTTGAGTAGAAAATGACAACTTTTTACATTATCATTTGCTAACCCATTGACCAAGCTATAAATACTTGACAGCCCAAAAAAAAAAATGTGTGAAGGACTTAGTCACAGCCACAACTAATGGCAAGAGGCACCTAGAAATCTAAATTGCCTACACATATAAAAAAATGCCGTGAACCATCTATGTTACAGGGCAGCAGTAGTTGTACCTTATGGAATTTATCAACACGAATCAGAGCTTTCATAAGTGTAGTATACGTAATCACATCTGGTTTCAAGTCCTACAATTATGGAGAACCCAGTGGACATGTAGTAAGATGGCCAGAACAATTGAACTTTATGATATACAAAATGGTATGTAGTTAGATGGTAACATACATTTTCCTTCATGTACCGCAACACAGCAAAGGCTTCAGCATCTCTTCTATCCTCACCAAATGCATTAATTAATGAATTGAGAGCTAAAAGACTGGGCTTCAAGCCATCTGCTCTCAGGACCCTAAACGCATTTAATGCTTCCTCAGACAAACCCTGTCAAAAGTTGGAATTCAAGGCTATCAATGCATTTTTTTTTTTTTTTTTTTGATAAGTAATAAGAAATTTATTAAAAAAGAGGCAAATATTTACAAGGGGACTATACAAGGAGTACATTCCCAATTACACCCGAATAGAACAAAGGTCAAGAAAATCTAAAAAACTCTCACAAGGCAAACAACCCGAGACACCAGCCCATTCAAACAAAGTTTTTAGGAAATTGTTTTTCAGACTTAACAGAGTTTGCTCAACCCCCTCAAAGCTGCGCATATTCCTTTCCCTCCAAATACACCACATCAAGCAATGAGGTATGCACCTCCAAAGCTCCACATGTCTATGCTTCCCAAAAGAACCTTGCCAGCAGGCCAAAAGATCCAAAACAGTACAGGGCATTACCCACTGAACCCCAAACAGGGCCAGAATCATATTCCAAAGCTCTCTTGAAAAAGAACAATGAAGCAGCAAGTGATCAACCGTTTCCCCATCTGCCTTGCACAGACAACACCAACTAACCAATATAATGTTCCGATTCCGAAGGTTATCAGCTGTGAGAATTTTACCCAAAGAAGCAACCCACACAAAAAAAGCAACCCGAGAAGGAACTTTTGGCTTCCAAATGCTCTTCCAAGGAAAAGAAATATCATCCCTACTAGAGAGAACCCTATAATAGGAACTCACCTTGAAACCCTGTTGCAAAGCTGGCTGCCAACACATAGTATCATCACTATTAAGCTTCACCTTAATAGTATAAAGGAGGTCCAAAAATGAAGAAAGAGATTCCATCTCCCAATCTTGAATAGGTCGAATAAAATCTAAGCACCAATGAGTGGAGTCATTACGAACTTGCATGTAATGAGTAACTAAAGCCTCTTTATTTCGAGCAAGACGAAATAGATCCGGGTAGCGCTCTTGCAAGGCAACCTCACCACACCACACATCATACCAAAATCTAATCCGAGAGCCATTACCAGCCTCAAACCTCACAAACCTAACAAAATCACCCCAGCCATGCCGAATAGACTTCCATAAACTCACCCCATACGACGTACGCACATCATGTGTACACCACCCCCCCACATCAGACCCATATTTCAAGTCAATCACCCTCCTCCATAAAGCTCCTCTCTCCATCCCAAACCGCCACAGCCACTTCCCTAATAAAGCTTTATTAAATAGCCTGATGTTCCTTATAGCCAAGCCCCCACATTGATACGAGGCACAAACCGAATCCCAATTAACCAAGTGGAATTTGAACTCCTCACCTAGGCCTCCCCAAAGGAAATCTCGTTGTAATTTTTCAATACGACGAGCCACAGAAACAGGCTATCAATGCATTTTCAAAAAACAATCTCATTCACAATCAAATAATATCAAAAAATAATTAGCTTATATGTATAACACAGCTCAACTCAGCTATGTTGATATAACCTGTTGTTTTAAAGATTCTGGAAGAAATTGGTACATTGAGCATTTACTTGTACACCCTCAATGTAACATGTGATTTATGTGGTATGCCATTTGACTAGTACAATATTACTGATGAAGTTTGACATTATATTGTGCTTTAAACCCAGTGATAACAGCCTTCTCAAGATGGTAAGGACAGTGGTCATAGTGACACTTTTTGATATCTGATAGGCACAGATCCACAAGAAAACTATGGCACTACTAATTATGACCATGTCAAATGATGACAATAGACTATAATTAAGCCATCTCATAATTTAATGCAAAGTGCACCAATGATCACATCAAATGCTACTTCTTGTTTGATATGTCTAAGATTAAGCCCCTAAGTCTTGGCTCAGGTAGTACCTTGTCAGGCAGCAAAGGAAAGGAATAAACCAGAGAAAGACTAAAAATAAAAGGAAAGTATAGAAGATGCTATTAACAATATTAACATATTTTGATATGAACAGAACACAAATAACACAGGATGCCTATAATCTTATCCTGTTATGGCCACACCAAAGCAACAGAGTATATTCACTCAAAAATAAATTGCTGAGTTGATTGTGTAATGAAATTACATGTGATATACAGGCAACAAGCAACATACCCTTTGAGCATAGGCATTAATCAACGCATTGTACATTGCCGAAGGCGGCTTCAACCCTGCAGACTTCATGACCTCCAAGCACTCCATCGCGTCATCAAACCTCCCTGACTTTCCATAAATATCAACCAGTGTTGTGTATGTCACCGCATTAGGCAACAACCCCTGACTCTGCATCTTCCCCAACAAGCTCTTCACTTCCTCCCACCTCTGCTGCTCCCCCAAACACTTGATCATAATATTATACGTCATAGCACACGGCTTGTACCCTTTCTCCTGCATTTCCTGAAACAACTCCTCCGCTCTGTCGCGGCGTCCTGCCTTACAATGACAATCAATAAGCGTATTCCATGTAACTGTGTCGGGCTGAATCCCCTCTGATAGCATCCGCTCGAATGTGGACATAGCATGATCAAGACAATTATACTTTCCAAAAGTATCAATCATCACATTGTAAAAATGCCTATCCGGCCTTACCCCACTACTCTTCATTTCCTTCAAAACCTGAAACGATCTTTGCCACTCCCCTCTATCCCTATAATTCGCTAAAATCCTACTAAATATGAATGAATTAGGCTGTACATTGCTTCCTTCCATTTCTTTCAATATATTTCTCGCACTTTCCCATCTCCCCGCATTCGCATAAGCATCAATAAGAAGGCTGTAAGTGTGCTCATCAGGCGAAACTCCACTCTTCTCCATCTCCGATACAATTGATTCCGCGTCTTTCAAAGAACCCGCTTTCACATACGCTTTAAGAAGCGCATTGTAAGCCTTAGTCCTCGGCTTCAACCCTGAATCTCTTATTTCTTCGAAAATAGCCTCGGCCTCAACAGTCCGACCCGTATTCCCCAATGCAGATATAACCGCAACGAGAGTTGCTGTTTTCGCACTCAAACCACTACCCTGAACCATGGCTAGAAAGTGCATAGCCCAGGTAAGGTCACCAGCTTTAGCGAAACCGACAGTTATATCGTTTAAAAGCTGGCAATCGAGCTCGATCTTATCGCATTCGATCTCTCTGTAAAGCTTATGCAAAATCGGGGAGTCGATTCTGTTAGTGCGCGTGAGAGACTGAATTATCAGGCTGTAGTTAACGAAATCGGATGGGAAACCGTCTTGACGCATCCGAGATATGAGACTGAGTGCCTTCTCGAGGTCGTTGTTGCGAGCACAAGCGCCGATTAGGGCGTTGTAGGTTAAAGGTGTTAGGGTTTGTCTCTGTGAGAGTAAGAAGGCCTCGTAGAGCTTCTCCGAGCGTCCAAGCGCGTGGATGAGAATCGAGTAGAGCAATTCGTAAGAGAAGCATAGGTTGTGTTTCTGAAGCCATGAAACGACAGCGTATGCGAGTCCGATAGAAGAGGAGGAGGAGCAAAGGGATTTAAGGAGGGAGTGCCAAAGTGGGGCGGGCACAGCCCGGTACGTCTCGGCCAGCTGGAATTCGGCCGGGTCGAGTGAAGTTGGAGGGTCCGAGTCCGGAACCGTAACCGTAACCGAATCCAAAGTTTTGGAGAGGAAGTTGAGGAGGGGAATGAAGTCGTAGCGGCGGGAAGGGACGTCGTTTTCGTCGTTGTCCCTGTCATCGTCGTCGTCGTCGTCGTAAGAAACGGAAACGGAAAGAGATGATTCGCTAACGGTGGTGCTAATGGTAGTAACGGAAAGTGGCGGTTGTAATAGATAGTGGTGGCGGTAGTGTATTGGAAAAGATAAGTGAAGAGAAGAGAAACGAGTTGGAAATGGCGGTGGTGGCAGAAGAAACATGTTACGTTATGTTTATATTGTTAACAAAGAGAAAGTGAGTGAGAGAGAGCACAGGTGGCTCACTTGGGAATGAACTCAATTTTTATCTTCAGTTGGTGGCGCAGGTGAGTCATGAGTCGTAAGAAAGATGAACACATTTCGACGCTACGCTCCTCATATCTTCAGCGTTAACGTTGCAAAGAATTAAATTTCACAATTCGTAATATTTTTCACTCAAATCAAATTTTAACGCGGGCCGACTTTTTTTGAGTAATTCCGTTTTTTATTGGGCTTTCATTATTGGGCTTCGTGTGCTTCTTTATGAAAATTGGGCTTTCGTGTTGGGGTAGCATTTGCAAATAAAATTACCGGTGGTTGCGCATCATCACCAGAAGCCAATAACGGCGGCGTCAAGATTTTCCAGGGAAATGTTTTCTTCAGTAAACCCTAGGCGGAACCGGTAGTTTCATCAACAAGCTGTAGCTCTAGTGAGGAATGCCAAAAACATGCATAGACCACTGTGAGTATAACACTAATATAATTTCTTATTTCACAGCGGATTCGCATTAATCCCAATCACCTTCTTTACGTGCTGTTGTGATTCTTTCACAGAGCAAAGTTTCCTCTGCGTTCAATTCTGGACTCTTTCCGCAAATCCAAACCGCACGAACATGTATGCTCTGTGCTTATGAATTTTAAGTCATTCACTTCAATTTGAATGCTTTCTTCTATGTTTATCTTTGGTAGCTGAGAAAAGCAAGCTCGGAAAGTAATGAAACTACTTTTTTAAATCTTAATTTTTATATTACTACTTTCTTTCAAAAACAAAAATCAAAGCAAAATTTCATTTTTTTTTTTTTCTTCTCATGTTTTCTGAGAAACAAAAAGAAAGGAAATGATTTTTCTTTTTCTCCAAATAAATTATGTTAGCGTCCCTCAATGTGATCACATTAAAGTAATTTATTAGTAACTCTTGGCATTTTGAGTATCTATATTGTTATTGTTGACAATCATTTTTTTTTTATAAGTGTTATTGTTGACAATCATTATTGTTACAGGGACGAAGAAATGTCACTCAAAATCTGGGATTTTCTCCTGCCCTTACAAGTTTGAATGGTAACAATAGTCTAAGAATCTTCAATTTGTATCTATTAGTGGAACATATAATCACTGCTTATATGTTATCTGAAGCTGTTTATTTGTACACAAATATCACTAACTCTTTTATAAATCTTGTTTAAAATAATTTGCATTTGCATTTGCATGTGGGTTCAGCTCATTTTTCACTCTGTGGTTAGAATATGTGAATTATATATTTGCGTGTGAAACAAAAATGATGTCTGTCTGTAACAATCACTACTGGGTCCTATTATATGTTTTGGGTTGGCTTGTAAATTTTTTTCATCGTACTTCTCTATTCTTTGCCGTATTCTCTCTCAAATCAGATTTAGCGTGTGCCTTTGCACTAAATATTGGCCCCAACTTCAATATCTCTGGAACTTGCATGGATGCATATACCGTCAGTTTTAACTTTGACTACATTGAAATACATGAATGTTTGATTGCTCACATTTTATGTATATTTAAATGTCATTTTACATATATGGATTAATACATACATGAATTTTAGGTTTTGGTATAGTAAATAAGAAGAAGTGATTGATCAACTTTCTGTTCTATTTTTTAAAAGAAATCTTGAGTTTGTAAAATTCTAAATGCAAGGCTTGAATTTTTGGTTTATGGAACAGGATCAACTACAGGATCCATGCAGATGCAAATTGTTAATGCACTTCACTTGGGTGAGAGAAGCAAAGCTTCTAATCTGCTTTTAGATCTTGGCCATGGAAACAACTCATTGAGACCTGATGATTTTGTTAATATTCTTAACTACTGTGCTAGATCACCTGATCCACTGGTAAGCTGAACAAAATGGAATTTTAGTACACTCACATGTTTGGAGTAAAGCGTGCCTAGGCGTGACTCATAGTTTTTAGTAAAAAAATAAAAAAGTGTGCCTAGGCTGCTTTGTGCTTCTTCCAAAAACACCAGAAAAGTGCACCTGAGGCGTGCTTCATTAAACGTGTTTCGCTTCAGCCAAGCCAAGCACTTAGACCTTGGGGCTTTGAGCCTTAAGCATACCTAAGTGTGCCTTTAACAATATGGGGCCCCTCAATTCCAAATTCATATTCATTCTTACCCCCACAATGAGAAGATCCTAGGTAGAGAGTTTGAAAGGAAAAAGTTAACAAATCATGCAAACACAATCTTACATTTAGTTACATGCATAACTGGAGAACTCTCTGCAAATGCATCTGGTGCTGGGTAACTTTCCATGCTGGTGCTGCTATTCTACATTTTTTCCTGCAGAGAATGCTCACTGTTGTTGAAACTCTAGTCCCAAAATTATAGATTAATTCTTTTTGTGTATAACATTTATGGAACTTGTTTCTTCCGCATGCAGTTTGTCATGGAGACTTGGAGGTTGATGGAGGAAAGAGAGACTGGCCTGAATGAAAAATGCTATTTGCTTATCATACAAGCCCTTTGTAAAGGGGGTTACTTGGAGGAGGTATAAGCCTATTATACAAACTTAAGTGGTATCTTCGTTATCATTTATATATACTGTAGTGTTAGTTGATTTAGTTTAATGTCATACACACAAAGTTACCGATTTTTATTTTGTTTCTTGGATGGTAGGTTATTAAATGGGTTACGTGGCTGTATCCTAGGAAGTTGATTGATTAATTGGTCTGGATGGGTTGTGTGTGTGTGTGTGTGTGTGTGTGTCTGTGAGAGTGAGAGAGTATAGTAGGTGACATGACTGGATAGGAATACGTCTGTGATAGGTACTGTCTGAAATTACAATTGCAGTTATCGCTGTCATGCATGTACCTTTAAATTGTGTGTTAACTGATACAAGTGCAGTCTATTTCTAAACTGCAGTTATAATGAACTAAACATCCTTGTGTCTTGTACCTTGTTCAGGCATTTAATTTGATAAATTTTCTTGGAGAAAGGCATGGCATCTATCCAGTTCTATCTGTGTACAATAGTTTCCTCAGAGCTTGTGCCAAAATGCAAAGTATAATTCATGCCAATCAATGTTTAGATCTGATGGAGCGACAAATGGTGGGGAAGAATGAAGTGACATATTCAGAGCTTCTCAAGGTTTGTAATAAGAGTGTTGGTGTAGGTATGATTCTTGTTATTCTTTTTCTTTCTTTTCTCAAAGGAAAAAAGCTGTGTACAATTCTAAGCAATTGATGATTTTTGTTCTTTCATTTTCATGTTCTTACTGTTGATTTCGGGTGGTGTGGAGATTGGAGAAGAGAAAGGAAGAGAGAGGGGGGGGTGGGGGGTTGAGAGGAGAGAGGAGAGAGAAGGGATAATAAAGAAGAAGAAGAAATTGGGGGGGGGGGGTAAATTGTGATTTTTTTATTATTTAGTGATGTGGCATGTTTTAATTGGATAGATTATGGAGATGGCAGCCTTATGTGGCATTTAACAGCCACCTCATTAACAAATATGGACAGAAGGACCTTTTTCCAAAACATTAAACGTTAGGGGTACGGATCCAAATTTGAAACTTTAAGGGGGAAAATCACAATGACCCCAAACTCTAAGGTACGAATTGTAATGTAGTCTAATTTTTAATAGCAAAAGTTTTCAATGCTTACCAACTGCTCTTGGGATTTTTTTATTATCTGGTTTCAGTGGTAGAAACTGAATTAACATGCGAATTGAAGTTAATTTAATGTATTCCATCCTTTCTGTATATTTTTTTTTATAAAAAAATAAAAATTAGGAAAAAGATGCAAGTTGGAAGCAAAGAGATGCAGAACCAGACATATAAGCTGATATATGAGGATTATGATTTATTTTGTTCTGGCATTGACATTTGAAGTATCTTAGTTTCAATAGGATTTATTACTTAAAATAGTATTAAGTAATATCTGATTGTTGGTTGGACTAACCTCAGATATATCTTCTTTTGTAGGGGAAAAAAAAAAAAAAAAAAAGCTATAAAAGAAGGAAATCTTACTGTCAATGTAGTAAGTGTTCCTTGAGCTAGGTTTCAGGATCAATTTTTATGATTAAAAGTTGATACAATGTTGGAACTACTACTAGTAGAATGGTATGATGAGAAAGCACATGTTAACAGAGAGTAGTTTTATCAGCTGTTGAGAAGAGTGAAGATGTGACGTAGGACAAATTGGGAATTTGTTTGCATGTGGTTGTGATGGGTTTAGGGTAAGGAGGATTTGTGGATAGGGTTTAGAATTGTTGAAGAAAGGGTTTTGGGTTGTGTTAGGAATTAAAAGGTGGTTTGATGAGTTATTTGATTGCTATTTGGTAGAAGAAGTGTTGGGTTTTAGAGTTTTGATAGGTAAAAGAAAAGGCTTGATTTGTGGTTATAAGGAAGAAGAAAAATATAGAATTTTTTGGTGTTTAGGGGCTGTAAGAACAGTACCCGTGAATAGTACCAAAAGAAAGAGAAGAGAAAGTGAGAAAGAACACACAAAGGACAACATGCCTCAATGCTCAAAATACACAATAAGTTTTTTAATCAACTTCATCTCCTCTTTGAGTTCATTGAGCACAAGTTTATATAAGGACTCTTTCTTGTACTAGTAGTATGTTGGTGAAAGCAGGAGGCACACTTAAGTGTAAGGGCCTTCTAAAGCCTAGGCGCAAAGCACAAGCACGCGCTTTATTGAAGAAAAGCGCACATTTTTAAAAATAATGTAGTAAATTTGAAAACAATTGTTGGACAATATGACAATCAAGTGATCAACTAATCATATAAAATTTAAATATGGCATTTTATATAATTCTCTTGTGCTCACAACCATAATATTTGATAGTGATTATCAAAATGAAATACATGGTTGAATCAAAATATACCAAAGGCAAAGACTAAAAATCACTAGAATGATAAGTAGTCACTTCTATGCCTAACATAAGCAATGCAATGCAATCCTAAAGTATTTAATTAGCATCTTTATTAAGCATAAGACCATCATCATTGTCATCACAAGATTGGTAAACCTTATCATATTCCCTGAAAAGTGTTTGTGTTTGGCTCTAGGCTCCTCTTGGTGGTGAGATCGTGTGGCCCCTTTAGATATTTTTAAGGCCTTCTTCTAGAATTCGTAATGAAGGATTGAGGGGTGAGTTTATGTGTATTGTATCACACCATAACATTAGTCTTGGTATAACAAATCAAGGGTCCATATCAATAGCATTAAAAAAAAAAAAAAAGTGAAAAAGCGCACTTTGTGCTTATTGAAAAAGCTGAAAAAAGCACACTTTTCCGAAGGCGCTTTGGTTAGGTGCAAAAAGCGCTTAAGGCTTAGTGCTTTGTGTTTTAAGCGCGTTTAAGCGCACTTTTACCAACACTGGTTTTTCCTTGCAAGGGTTAAGTTATTAGGTTTCCCCAATAGTTTAATAACAAATTTTCTCGCAAGACCTAGAAGGGCTTTCCCATCAGATTGCTTGCAATTTAGTAACTGCTATCTTTCTTTAAGTTCTGTGTCATCATCCATGCTGTAAAATATTGAAATATTGTATACTTCAGTATTATTAAGTGATGATTGTTCTTTGCCTTTTGTTTTTCTTTGTTTCAGCTTGCAGTTTGGCAGCAAAACCTGTCTGCTGTTCATGAGATCTGGATGGAGTATGTCAAACACTACAGTTTCAGCATTATTCCTCTTCGAAAGTTCATTTGGTCTTTTATGAAGTTGGGAGAGTTAGAATCTGCATATCAGACATTGCAACATATGGTGGCTTTAGTCATCAGGGAAAGCATTTTTGTTAATAGAACTGCCGAAGGAAAGCTGTATTCTTCCAGATCAGACATTCCTATACCTTCAATTGGTGAATTAGGCTCAAAGAAGTTTGACTTGGAGGGTAATGAACATTCCGTTCCTTCCATAGACTGTAGGAACGTAGCACAATGCACTACTTCTAGCTTGGGAAATAGAGAAGGTGAGAGCAGTGGACTAGGTGTGCTGAATAAATATGAAAGCATGCCTTTTATGAAACTTTTGAGGTGGTCTTTCAATGATGTGATACGCGCATGTGCACAAGCTCAAAATTGTGGGTTGGCAGAGCAGTTAATCCTACAGGTAGGATAACCTGTTAATTTAAGCTTGCCATTGTTTTATTTTGTCTGAACCTTCTCTTCTGATGAACCAAATCTTTACTGCAGTGGAAATCATGGTAATGTTTTTTCATTGAAAATTATTTTACTATGGGTAGTTTTTGGAACTTTTATGCTCCTTATGTCTCTCTCGATGGTGAAGACCCAAAGACTTTATTCTCTTTTAAAATAATAATTTTGTGATCTTATGCATTGATGTTTCACTCTTTTCTTTTCTTTTTTCCTTCTTAGTTTTTTATGCACTTGATTCATTATCAAATCAGCATCTTATTGTGTACTTACATTAGGGCCCATCTTATTCTGTCTAGATGAAAAATCTCGGGTTGCAACCGTCAAGCCATACATATGATGCTTTTGTTAGAGCAGTCGTTTGTGAGAGAGGTTACAATGATGGGATGGAGGTGGTAAGTTGTATTCGTTTACTACATATATCAATTGTCTTCAGAACTTGTTTTCTGCAAACTTGCTGAATTATCTTTTATGTCCTATTTGACCTTCGTTGTAAATAGGAGATGTTTTCATCTTTTTGCCATGCTTTTGCAGTTAAAAGTAATGCAACAGAAGAATTTAAAGCCATTAGATTCAACTCTTGCTAAACTTTCAGTGGGTTGCAGCAAAGATCTAGAACTGGATTTAGCTGAGCATCTGCTGGACCAAATTTCTGAATGTCCATATCCTTATCCTTATAATGCCTTTCTTGCAGCATGTGACAAAATGGTGAGTTGATATTTTAAAATGTGAAACTCTTATTTATCAAAAATAAAATAAATGTGAAACTCTGCACCACAGTTACTTTCCTTATTCCCCTTCTGCAAACTCACTGGGGTTTCCCTTTCAGTGAGTATTCACCTCCAATCCCTAAAATTATGATTGTTCGTAGCATTCGATGTGACATGTATCGTTCAATATGCATCAAATTGCGAGAAAAAGGGATATATATTGTATAGGTGTATCGAAGATGTTCGTTTATCATATGAAACATAGGTATGTATAGTATGAATCATAGTGTATTGTTGTATCAGTGTGTATAGTCTGATTCATTAACATGTGAGTTTTTGGGTTTACACAAATTTATTTAGTTTTTATTGATAAGTTACATAATCATTGATACAAGACAATATACTCTAAGAGTTGGAAACAGAAGAAGAATAGAAGAAAAGGATAGGAACACAAGAATCAGCACCTGGGCTTGCTTAGAATTAGCACCGAATTAGCACCAAGCATTGGAAGAAAACTTCTAACCCAAATTCCATTAATCCATGATCAAATGTTATAACAGTGAGTCCAGGGGACTTTTATTAGGCTCTCCAAATTACATCCAACATTGAAAAAAAATAAACTTATGATGAGATTACATAAGATGTATATGTTAGTTGGGACGGCACTATAGAAGCATCCTTAGGATTTTTTGCTACTGATTCTCTACAAATTCATCTCCATAAAAAGGTTAATTGTGTTGATCAATCAGTTGAAATTCACGCACTAGATTGCAAATGCTGTCCTGTTTTTATTTTTCTCTCCATCAATTCAATTCCGCATCGCGTAATGTGGGTCATTTGGCAGGAGCGAAATACTCAGGTCCTTTGAGGATAGTGAGCGCACTGCTCAGGAACTGAAACAACTCTTCCTTAACATTCTCTTTGATTGGGTCAATGCCTCGGGTCCTTATCATTTCAATTCTTTGTATGAGCTGATCATTTTCTGTCAGTTCACTTTGTAATCGATTCCTGCTGTACACTCTTTGTGTACTCGGGTGGTTTTTATTTTAATGAAATTATTACTTATCAAAAAAATTCAAAATGACATTGCATTAATTCTGCAGGACCAACCTGAACGTTCTGTGAAGATTTTGGCTAAAATGAAACTCTTGAAGATTCTGCCAGATATCAGGACATATGAGCTATTGTTTTCATTATTTGGTAACGTGAATGCCCCATATGAAGATGGCAATATTCTGTCACAGGTAGATGCTGCTAAAAGAATAAAAGCTATTGAAATGGATATGGCAAAAAATGGTGTTCAGCACAGTCATTCATCAATGAAGAACTTGGTAACTCCTAGCCTCATTATCATGTTCCTTTTAATTTGTACAGAGTTGACTGCTTATAGAAAGATTGAATTATGGGTAATTTATTAGTATGTTCTCATACTAGGTGGTTCTTGTGTAGTGGTACATGCAACATACTTGTGGGACCCACCCTCATATGAGAGTGATGTTGCATGTAACCGTTACATAAAATACTTTTTGTTCTCTTACACTTTTTCATCTATTAGTGAGATAATCAAGGGTACTTGTATGTACTGATATTCACAGGGACCTGTGACAAGTTGCTTCCCTTGTTAGACCATGGTCCATGGTACGTAAATGGTGGGAGGGTACAATTTAGAGTTTTCTTTCAATTTAGGATGTACTCTTTGATTTGTATTGACCTGGATTGGGAAAGAAAATTATTAACAAAATAGTTTAGAATTTAGAATGTCTGATGCTATTTTGTTAATAATTTTCTTTCCCAATCCAGGTCAATACAAATCAAAGAGTACATCCTAAATTGAAAGAAAACTCTAAATTGTACCCTCCCACCATTTACGTACCATGGACCATGGTCTAACAAGGGAAGCAACTTGTCACAGGTCCCTGTGAATATCAGTACATACAAGTTGGGGGAAAACTGCTTTTGTCCCATGATTGTACTGATAGTATTTCATTTGGATTGAATGGGAAACGATACAGTTCTCTTGCATTTTTCTTGCATCAGCCTCTTATTATTAACAAAGTGCTTTCACTAAAATCATCCGACCTGAAGCGATTGTGGTAGACATTTTTGTGTTCATTGCTCAGGACCCCAGCTATGGTATTCATTCCATTTTTCTTCTCTTCAGTTGAAAGCCCTTGGAGCAGAGGGAATGACACGAGAGTTGATCCAGTATTTACAAGTGGCAGAGAACCTTTTCTGCCGTAATAACACTTATCTAGGAACACCTATCTATAATACAGTGTTGCATTCACTTGTGGAGGCTAAGGAAGTAAGTACCTCCCCACTCTATGTTTAATCATTTTAGTTGCTATCCCATGCGGCATCGGTGTAATTTATCATTTGTTGTTTTGTATTATATTTATGGTTGACATGCAGAGTCAGATGGCAATAGAAATATTCAAAAATATGAAGTCATGTGGCATCCCCCTAGATGCTGCATCTTATAACATAATGATCGATTGTTGTAGCATTTTAAGATGTTTCAAATCTGCTTGTGCACTGGTTTCTATGATGGTGCGTGATGGGTTTTATCCTCAAGCATTGACCTACACTGCTATCATAAAGGTAATTCAATGTTATTTCTGGTCCCTGCAGTATGTGGTATGAAATATTATGCATCTAACAAAACTGCTGCCTTCGAATGTATGTAACAAGAAAGAGTAATTTGTGCAAAGCACTGCTAACTTATAAAGTATTCTTAACTTGTTTCTTTTTTCTATGCACCGAAACCTTCCTTCACAATTTGCTTTATCAATTTCCAATTCTTCACAGCGAATTAGTTTGCTTCCAAATTATTGATGCAATTTTATTTTTTTTAACATGGGTATGCACTTAATTTGAAGCTGAACTATGCTTAATAGAACAGCTGTTGCATGTTAGCCTACCAACTATGCACAATTTTGTATTTGTCATAAATGAATTTGGAAATATTACAATATGATTCAAATCCTTTGTCATTATATTAGGATTGCCCTTCATACCCAAATTGCCATTGTAGAATTGCAAACCCCAACTTAATTTAATGATTTGACATTATGTGCACTATATAGGGGGATTTGGCAAATAGATTCAGTTCAAAAAAGTATAGAAGTCAACTTTTACTGCTATATATTTCCCTTGCCAAGAAATATTTCTTATTGAATTCAATAAATGACAGATAACTATATAAGTTGGCATAACAACTTTTGGTAATAGAATTTTAGTTGAAGTAGCATTTTAAATTTCTTAAAACTTAAGAGCCTTGTAGCTCAACTGATTTTTTTGATAAGTAATGAATATTTTATTGAAGGTCAGCCTATGTATACTAGATGTAAACATAAGGACTGCCGAAAAAATCAGAAGGAACAATGATCAATCAGATCTATCATGGAATGAATGGAAAAAACCCCCACAGCAGACACCCAGTCATACAAAATTTGAAAAAATAAAAGCTTAAGAGCTGAAACAGATCTTTCGCAATCCTCAAAGTGCCGAGCATTCCTCTCCCGCCAAATACACCACATCACACAATGAGGCACCATTCTCCAGACAACCAGATTGCATTGGCTGCCATAACTGCCCTGCCACCCAGCCCATACATCCAACACATGACCAGGCATCACCCAATGCACCCCAAATAAACCTAACACCATAGACCATAACTCCCAAGCCATAGGACAATGCAACAACAAATGATCAACGCTTTCGCCACTCTTCTTGCACATACAACACCAATCTACAAGGATAAGGTGTCTTTTCCGCAGATTATCTATAGTCAAAAGTCTTCCCAAAGCTGCTGTCCAAGAAAAGAACGCAACCCTTGGTGGGACCTTGGCCTTCCAGATACTTTTTCAGGGGAATTGGTCAAAAGAAACCGTACTCAAACAACGATAATACTCCTTGACTGAGAAGCCTTTGTTAAGATTATGCCTCCAACCCAACTTATCATCCCCTTCACCTTTCAGAGGAATTGAATAAATAAGCTCCATGAAACTGGACAAAGATTCCAATTCCCAATCATGCACATTCCTGGAAAAGCGAAGATCCCAATGGAGAATACCATTCGAGAAAGACATGATATCATCCACGAAAGCCTCCCTATCCCTCGCAATAACAAACAAATCCGGGAAAGCCCCCTTCAAAGACATATCCCCACACCAACAATCATGCCAAAACTTGACTCTTTTACCATCCCCAACTACAAAGCCACAATGCTGTAAAAAATTATCCCAACCCCGCCTAATAAATTTCCAAACACTCACTCCATATGGACCTTTGTCCACCTTAGAACACCAGCCACCCCATAAACTCCCATACTTCGCATCCACCACCAATCTCCACAAGGCATCTCTTTCCGAACCATACCGCCACAACCACTTTCCCAGAAGAGCCTTATTAAAACTCCTCAAGTCCCGAATGGCCAACCCTCCACTTTGAAAGGGACAGCAAATCTGAGACCACTTCACCAAATGGTACTTAGGCTGGTTTTCCAACCCACACCAAAGGAAATCCCTTTGAAGCTTCTCTAACCTTCGAGCCACCCCAGCCGGAATAGGAAAGAGAGAAAGGAAGTAAGTAGGAATATTGGAAAGAGTACTCTTAATAAGAGTAACCTTCCCTCCCTTTGAAAGGTACAGCCGTTTCCAGCCAGCTAGTCTTCTTTCCACCTTCTCTAAGACCAAATTCCAAATGGTATGATCCTTAAAGCTTGCACCCAAAGGAAGGTCCAAATATTTCATAGGAAGAAGAGTAAGCTTACACCCCAAAATCTCTCTAACATCCTCAATATTTGGAACATTCCCCACTGAAACAATCTCAGATTTACTTAGATTAATCTTCAATCTCGAACAAACCTCAAACCAAGAAAAAACATGTCCTCAAGTTGGAGATTTGATCAGTATCAGCATCACAAAAAATTAGCGTGTCATCCGCAAAGAGCAAATGGGATACCATCAAAGTAGTCTCATATGTCTTACCAACAGTGAAACCTGAGCACAATCCTTCGCGAACAGCTCGATCTAACAATCGACTTAAGGCTTCCATCACAATGACAAAGAGAAGTGGGGATAAAGGGTCCCCTTGCCTTAGGCCCCTGGAGCTCGCAAAGAAACCACAAGGGCTGCCATTAACAAGGATAGAAAACCGAGCTGTGGAAATACAAAACTTAATCCAATGCCTCCATTTTTCAGAGAAACCACACCTGGTAAGCATATACAGAAGGAAGTCCCAATTCACATGATCATACGCCTTCTCTACATCTAACTTGCACAGAACACCAGGATCCCCCTGTTGAACTCTAGAGTCTAAGCATTCATTAGCAATAAGAACAGAATCCAAAATCTGACGACCTCGAACAAAAGCATTCTGAGAGTTAGAAATGATTTGGGTAAAACCACCCTCAAACGGTTAGCTAACAGCTTTGCCAAAATTTTATAAACACCACCCGCAAGGCTGATTGGCCTAAAGTCCTTTATCTCCATTGCTTCAGATTTCTTAGGAATCAACGACACAAAGGTAGCATTCAAACTTTTCTCAAAGGAATAACACTCATGGAAGTCTTTTAAATATGCCATAATATCTGCCCTTACCACATCCCAGCAACTCTGGAAGAAACCCATTGTGAAGCCATCCGGACCCGGAGCTTTGTCACTGTTAAAACCCATCACCACTCCAACCACTTCATCATCATCAAAAGAACGCTCTAACCAGGCTGCATCCTCATCAGAAATCATAGAAAAATCTAAACCATCTAGCAATGGCCTTTGATTTTCCTCCTCCGTGAACAGCCGGTTATAAAAGAGAGTAATGTGATCAGAAATAGCATTAGGATCTGTTGATAACTCACCATTAATAGAAAGAGTGGAAATGGAGTTATACCGACGGTTAGAGTTGGCTAGGCGATGAAAGAACTTGGTATTCTTGTCCCCCTCACGAAGCCAAAGAGCTTTGGATTTTTGACGCCAACTAATTTCCTCAAGCAAGGCAGTCCGCTCAAGGTCAGCTGCTATCAAGGCCTTCTTTTCATATTCTTCACCCGTGAGAGGTCTCACTTCTGCCACAGCATCCATTTCATTAAGATCAAACGTCAACTGATTCCGTCGCACACCCACATTCCCAAATACCTCCTCATTCCACTTTTTCAAATCTGTCTTCAACGCTTTAAGCTTGCATGCCACAATGTAACTAGGAGTACCCTGGAAGATATAAGCATCCCACCACCTTTGCACCCTCTCCTTAAAACCATCTGCTTTAAGCCACATGTTCTCAAAACGGAACGGACGCTTACCCCTAGAGAAGTCACCACACTCCAGAATAATAGGGAAGTGGTCTAAAAGAAGTCTTGGCAGTCTCTTTTGAATGATAGTGGGAAACAAATCCTCCCAAATGTCCGAATAAAGGAAGCGATCTATGCGAGACATAGCCGCATTCACTCTATTATTGGACCAAGTGAAGAGACCTCCCTCCAGAGGGATATCCCTCAAACTACAGGAAGAGATGAAATTTGAAAAGTTATGCATAGCATTTGTATAATGTCTTGCACCTAACTGTTCCAAGGGAAATCGGACCACATTAAAATCCCCGCCTATAACCCACGGAACACTCCACCAGCTATCCACACCTGCCAACTCCTCCCACAAAGCAGGCCTCTCTCTACCAGCATTTGGCCCATAAACACCAGAATAAGCCCATTCCTTATTATCAAGAACATTCCGGAATTTACATGAAATAGAAAAGTGATCCACTGCAGCATCTAATTTCTCCACAACTCTTCTATCCCACATTAAGATAATGCCCCCAGAAACCCCAACAGAACCAAGATACACCCGGTCCACCTGAGGAATACTCCAGAGACTTCGCACAATCTTTCGATCAATTAGGTCCAATTTCGTTTCCTGCAAACAGACAATATCAGCCTTCCACGATTTTAACAAATGCCGCACCTGCAATCTCTTATTGTTATCATTTAGCCCTCTGATATTCCAAGAACAAATTTTTAAATTCATTGGGACAATAATAAAACCCTTTCCCTACTGTTGCTTCTTGCTGTTGCCGAATCAGACTCATAGTTAATGGAACAAGATAGACGCTTCAACTCCCTGCTACCTTTTCCCCCAACCTTCTTTTTCGATTTCATACCTCCCTCACTGGTTCGTTGAGTTCGCCAAGCATCGATTTCCATAAATAAATGAGTGACTCTCTCCTCATAACTTTCATAAGAAGCACCCAATAATTTCCCAATATGCTTCGATCTACCCAAAACCCAATCCGAGGGAATATCTGCCTAAGCAGAGTCTTCCTTCTCCTTCACACACCCAGATTCCATGGAAATAATCTCTGGCTTCGAAGTGGCCAAGGGCTCTATCTCCAGAGGAACAACCTCATCCCCCCAACACACCAACTCACTGCCTTCCCCCATTGCCTCAGAGTCTTCCCATACCAAAGAAATATCATCTTCACTGTTCTCTTCTGCATCAGAGGTCAAATAGCTCCCCATAGAGTGTTGATCCTCCACTGCCGGCCCCATAACCCCAAAACCAGAGAGAGACATACCTGGGATTACAGGCTGCCGGAGAAGTGAAATAGGGATGGAGAGGCGCCGGCCGTCTCGAAGCTCCAACACCCAATTGGAAGAAGAGCCCCAGGTCCGATCAACTTCCAATGGGTTCGTAGGAGGCACGGGGTCATCGGCACTCTCACACAAGACGATCGCCCTTTTGGGCTCTTCCTCCTCGCGTTGCAGCACCCTCGTCTCGGAGATGTCTTGCCGATCAGAGCTCTCGGTGTTCTCGGTAACATCCTTGGAGGTCTCACGGGCTCCAATCGGGTCAAGCATGTACTCCTCACCAAGACTTGAAGTTTCACCATGCTGGAAAATGGAGAAGGAGTTCGAGATAGAAATCTCTGGAGACTTCTCCGTGGATTTTTTCAAGTCAGATGTGGAGCTGGGTTTTTTTGGATCCGGATTTGTTGTGTTTGACCCGCTCGGTTGGACTTGGCCTGACTTCATTTTATTACTAATGGGACGAGGCCCAACAGGCTGCCACTGTTTTGTAAGTTTTTGTTTTTGGGCCGGTAGAGAAGCTTGTGCTCTAGTAATGGATTTAGAATCCATTTCGTCCAGCCCAACCCATGTAGGAGACCAAGTTCCATCCGAGTCACACGTGAGTTTTACTTTTAAATTAAAAGTCACCTCATTGGCATTAATTCTATCCGAAACTTTTGCTCCAAATCCCTCAATTTTCTCCTTGCCAGCTCTCTCACCAGAATCGCGAGAATCCTGCTCCTGCCGTTTCTGATTTTCAGGAATTTCCTTGTGAGGAAACAACTGAACTCGCCAAGAATGGTCAACGGTTTCAAGCTTCCAGCCAGTCTGAAAAGCACCCCCCCTGCCACCTTGCTGCCGTGAATGGCATCCTTATCTGATTGGGTAGGCCTAGTGATCGGTTTGTGAGCCTCCATGTGTTCTATCTTATTCGTCGTGCACGGTTCTAAAGCACACCGTAATTCAGAAACAAATCCTCGCCAACCACTCTGTTTTTGGCCTTCGGGGATGACCAACCGACCCTGGAGACCACCTTTTCCATACGCCAATAATTCCACAAATCTACCATAGTTATTGCCATTGCGACTGATCACATACCCTTGATCGTTTTCACGGTAAGTGCGGAGAAAAGATGGTTCTCCCTCTCTAGTAACATGTTCCTCAACGCACTTTGATAGCCACCGAATTCCGTCCTTACTGAAGCACACAGAGCAGACATGTTTCCCACTCTCCTTGATCTTAACCTGTTTTGTGTTTCCTGCCTCTAACGAAATATCGAAACGTTTGGCTTCAATCCAGAACGAACGAATGGTTCCCATAGGAATAAGAGATTTAGACGTCGAGAAACTACCGCCTCCTAACGCAAAAAAGACCTCCTATTCTTGCCATTACGGCAGTGGAGGTCCGGCGAGTTGGCTGGTGGCCCCCCTACACGAGGGGAGCTCTTTGCGTTTCTCTAACGTTAAGCCTCATTTTTTCTGACTAAATTTTTGTAGCTCAACTGATACTTTCTAGAATTTCCAACGGAGACATCCAGGGTTCAAATCCCCCCTTCCCCAACTATTGAATTATCCAAGGAAAAAAAATGAAAGTCATACTAATATAATAGGTTGCATTTATTATTAAAAAAAAAAATTCTTAAAACATAAATAATAGAGTTTTACCTAAAGCAAACTATCTTAACTATTAATAAGACACTTGTTATTTTTGTATTAGAGTTCTATTAAAGGTAATCTATCTTAATAACTAATGAGTCACATGGTAAAAACTCATTATTGGTAAAAACTCATTATACAATGTATAACACGTATGTTGAGCCGCTTGGTGTAACCACAACTTCTAGGACCCTACTTTTATTATATTGTATATGATATTTTCCATGCTTGTCAGGTTTGGAATCATACTCAATACTGAACTTAATTTGTTTCAGATTCTGTTGGAAGATGAGAATTTCGATGAAGCGTTGAATCTTTTGGATCAAGCATGCTCAGAAGTACTTGATCTTGATGTACAGTTATATAATATCCTTCTGCAAAAAGCATCTGAAAGGGTAATCCCTTCCCATCTCTCTCCCTTTTAGGCATCAAAACTGAAGTGTATCTTTTGCGTCTCTTCAATTTCAAAAACTTAAAAGAGGGTAAAACAAATAAAAAAATTTGTCGCAACTGTTTACATTTTCACACATGCTTCGCTTGTCATTCCTTAGGATATAAGAAAAGCATGTTTTGGGTTAGTCTGTGAACCTAGTTACACTTTATTCTAAGAAATTTTAAATGGTTGCTCTTTTTCTATAAATTGATCGGATCGGATCTGTGAACATCATCAGTTTACATGTGCGAGCTGGCATGCATTCATGCACTTGGTGCATATGTACATTACAAAAAAAGAATTACTACCTCTATATAGATGTTACTGTTTTAAACTTAAAAGTTTTTACCTTTTCTATACTTACCACAACAACTTCCAAGTTCCAGATCAGTGTCAAAGGTTTTTGAAAGGGAAAGAACACCTCACTGGCTGTCTATATTTGCATCTCAATTTTCTTCGGGCCAAATGCATATCTTTATCTGATTTCTAAATTTAGCTCCTCCAGACCCTGTATTGCCATACCTACTTATTTGGCACCCTTCCCAATGGTATCATGACAATACATGCAATGATGTGCCTTCATATAAAATCCAGCAGATATAAGTACCTACTATTTTCCAATGGATGTCAAAAGATGTGCCAGGTGCTTGCAAAAACGAAGTACTCAGTTAAATAAGCCGTCAATATTTGCTTCCTTTCACACTTAAATATAAATTAAAAAAGCAACATGTTATCACAGAAGTGATAACTAAGCAGTAAATCGTCAACCTGGCTTTCAAAATTACAAATTACCTTATGTTGGACCTATATAAGTGTAGTCATTGTAAATGTAGTTTGATGTATAATTTCTTGGGCATGTCAGTTTAGTTGCATGTTCTATTTGTTGTCTGAAACATTGTTAATATCATTTTTTTCTTCTTTCATATGTCAGGGAAGGATCGATGTGATTGAGTTTATTGTTGAGAGGATGCGCCAAGAGAAAATCCAGCCTGATCCATCAACCTGCTATCATGTATTCTCTGCATATGTGGATCGTGGTTTTCACAGCACAGCTATGGAAGCATTGCAGGTTTTGAGTATGCGTATGTTGAGTGACGAAGATGGCATTCATCATGAAAACATGGAATTTGAGGATGATTTCTTCCTTGCTGAAGACTCAGTAGCAGAGTCACGGATACTTGAAATTTTCAATAATTATGAGGAGCACGTTGCTGTTGCACTTTTAAATTTGAGGTGGTGTGCCATACTTGGGTTCTCAGTTTCTTTTTCACCTGATCAAAGCCCATGGGCTAGAAGACTCTCAAGAAACTATGATAGCAGGAAAAAAGCTGCCTAATTGATGTAAGAATGAGATTATTTTTTGGATAAACTGACCTTTTGAGTTGTTCTTAATTCTGTCATACGGTAAGGGCTATGCAATTTTGTCTCGAAAGTTAACAGAGGATAGGGCTGCTTAGTTTATCAGTGCCAAGTTCTTTAGAAGTATATTGTAAGAGTTCCAGAGTCATGAAACCATACTAGTTACCAAAAAGAAGCCATACTGTGGACTCGGTGGTACTCACAGGACTCTGCAATTTTCTTGTGGACTTCAGAAGATTCAAGATGTGTACAAGCCTAGCAAAATAAGCTGACCTCTTGCCATCGGTGGGTTTTTGTGCTATAAAATTCGCATTGAATGCCTCCTTTTTTGGGTGGGGGCGGCAATATGTTTTAATGAATCTCTTTTTTTTTTCTTTCTTGTTCTTTTTGTAAGTTACTACCAGCGAAATTAAGTTGTTGGAAATGTATATTTAAACTGCGATCTTGATGTGTTGCAATCCCTTGTAACAGGTCAGATTTACTGACTAGAGAGAAATAAGATCAGAGTACTTTCAACCATGATAGCAGAAAATGTAGTGTGCAAAAAAATGAGTGTGGAAAATTGACTTCCCGTTAGATGTAAGAATGAGGTTCGTTCTTTCTTATAATTGCTAAAACTGACTTTTCTCCACAACCATGGCCAAACACCGATTGGCCCAACACCATTTCAATTTCAAATGCCACAATCACCCCCAAACACCGATCAATTTAAATTTCTCAAAACCCAAACATCTAAATCTTCTAGTATCTTTAGAGACATTACCATCCAAAGTTTTGGTTTATATTTCAAAATAAAAATCAAGAATTTGTTTGTTAATAGATGTGCAATATTTGCATACATTTGACTGTATAATTGATTCCTAGAATATTGAAAAACAAGGCCTTCTACAAAGGCATTTTACTACATAAACTGCACACATAAATCATGTATTTCATGCAAATCCATGTGGAAATGATTTTTTTTTCCCTGAATTTTTGTTATTTTTTCTTGAGATGGTGAATCACTATATCGGTGATTGAATTTTGATTCTTCATTCTTTTGTATTAGGTATTGGAGGAACAAGAAGAAGAAAAGAAAGGAAATGGATGGCCAAACATGCCACAAATTGCAAAATCTAACAAATCCTAAACAATTTCATTTTAGTCCAGGTTTATGACGAACAAAATTATGATAAGGTTTAACCATAGGAGGTAATTTGTAATTTATCCTATTTTGATTGTCTTTTGAAACCAACTATAACATCACCCCTCTTGTCGGAAAAACAAAATGGAAGTTAGAAGGAATCACTATGTCATTGCTCCCCGCAAAACAAGAGCTATGACATTAAGTTGTGTAAAATGATGCATGTCTAAAATTGTAAGCCCCAAAATTCTGACACAGGAGATTTCGAAGCAGGATGGATGCATGTTATAAAATAATCCAAGAAGTCCAGGCTATTTTGATAGTTATAAAATAATTTTTGAATGGCTTCATATTTGAGACAGAGTAAATAAGGATATTTTACTAAGATATGTCTAAAAATATATCTTAGTTTTGAAGAATTAACATCATCAACCATTTCGACTATTGATATTTGAGAAAGCCAACTCTGTGGCAAGTGAAAATTTTGCCTTCTCAACCAGCAGTAAATCATCCATGGATTGAGCCTCAGGTTCTTCGAAACTTTAGAAGCACACCCCCTTTTTTCAAATTGTAGCTCTAGTATAAAATAATGAACACTTTGCTCCAACAGCACCTTAACTTCTGCTCTTTGCAATCCCATCCATGGTGCTTTAAACATTTTCTCCCGGAGGCAATTCCGCAAGCTTTGGGCTAGTCCCAAGCACTCGTTCCATATCAAAACGGACTTCAATGTTGCGAAGGCTGTAGCCAACCACCATAAGCCAATAAAGAAGCTTGGCAAGTTCTGGTGCACTAGTCTCTGTTACACTTGTCTGTTATGATAGATACAAATATCAAGAGGTTAGTGAATAATCTCAAATGATAATATCAAAGAGACCTGGCAAGAATCTGTATTAAAAAAAAAAAAAAACTGTACTATCATCCACAAGTATCAGAAATAAGATGCAAGTTATTTGTAGGATTTACTGAATTGAAGACACACTAAATAATGTAATTCTTCCTTGTTCTTGAATATGCCAAATCCCCACTAAGATTATCTAGATAGTCTAAGCTGTTTCTCAGTCTCGTCTTTAAGGGAGTAAAACTAATGGCAAAAGGCTCTCAAACATTTACAAGTTGATCACTTTTAACCAAATGGGGTGTTCTAAAATGAGCCCCGGATCAATTCTACTATGATGTTAACCAATTAATAAAATTAGAACAAAATACACAGAGACAAAAAAAAATACCTTGTGGATGAATTCCAATAAAATTAGAAATTAAAAACAATAATATCAGTAAGATGGAATTACCTGAAGCATGTTCAATGAAATTTCAGATCATTTTTCTTTTTCTTTTTTAACCTTTTTTTTGCTTTTTTGGAGAGGAAGGGGGAAGGGGGTTGAACCCGCAACATGAAGACTGGAGAGGGGGTAGGTGCCAATAGGGCTAGAAGCTGGTAGGCAAAATATAAATTTTTTTTTTTATATATAAAATGAATAATTGAATTCATCCAAAAGAAAAGACCAGAAAAATTCATGGTTATAATAGCTTAAGTTCATGATGGAGATAAATCCAGTTAATCTTGACTTAATATTACATTGGCAATTTGGTTCCACTGTTGCTTAGACCATAAAGCACTGAAATGTTCAAGCCAAATAAGAGGTAGGAATCACATGGGTTAATACTACCTAATTTCTAAGAAAATCTTAGCAACGATTTGGAAAATTTTGTGGATGTCACCAGTCAACAGTTGTGTTTTCGATGCATTTTCTGCTCTGCATTTTCAATACAATTTCTGCTCAAGTAATTATCAAACTATCCCTCATTGAAAATAAACAATATCAGTATATCACACTCCAAATAGTGTTAAGATGAGTAATAAGAAAGCACTCTCTTTAAGCAAGATTTATCAACAGTTCTGAGACCCCAGCTAAATTAAAAATACTCAAATCAATTTCACCAATTTACCATATTGCAACACCAGTATCTTGGAGAAGTTCTGCAAATTCCTTGGTCACAAGAGGGATAAACTGGAATTTGAACCTTGTTGTAAAGATTGCATCAAACAGAGAGGTAAAGAATGACCATGGAGCTCAATATAAAATGCAAACCTTCATTTGGCTGGGATCCGAAACAGCCAAAAGGCGCTTTATGAATGTGTTCATTGCAAGCACAACATCCTCTCCAGCACTACTTGTCAAATCCTGCAAAATGTTGAAGCAATGTCAATCGAAAATTGAAGGAGAATCAGTGACACATTATAATAGCCCCCCTTACATATTGAAAAAATGAGAATAGCTCCCCACCGTCTAATGTTCTGTTCAATCCAAGCAAAAATAACGGAATCTTTTAATAGTGTATTAATATGTAATGATAGATTTTGAGCATTATGACTTGAAATTGACAAAATACATAAGATTTAAAAAAAGATTAGACGCTGGGAGGGCTATTTGCATATTTTCAATACATTAGGGGGGGAATTGAGATGGACCCAATAATTAAAGTTGGGAAAGTGCAATTTGCCCAAACAAATTACATACAAGAGGACAGCAGGTTTCATTACCTTCAGATTTTGGGGCTCAAGAGACTTGAGAAATTCCAGCAATTCATTTTGCCCATTTTCTGATTTTCTACCAACTTGACGATTCAGTTCCTCCACCTCAGCTTCAAGTAACTCTATGTACTTTTTAGCATCGATTCTCTCAGCACCGGAGAAATTATTCCACCTAATAACTTCACCTGACACATTCTTCTGTGTACCAGGTGCAAAATCTGGCACATCCTGTAACAGTCACAGGATCAGGTCAAATAGTGTACCTACTAAAGCAGAAGTTAAATAACTATTGTGCTTTTTTTTTTTTTAATAGTAACAAAATATATTTATTGAAACAAAAGGATGGCATAGCCCAAGTACAATATTCAAAAGACAACTAGAGCATTGTTTAGGAAGGAAAAAAAAGCTATACATCCACATAAAACCAATTACACACCTGCATGCCAGGGTTTTGCACCTTTTTTTAAAATAAAATTTATCACTTACAGAGGGAACAGAAATGAATAATATAATAATAAAAAAACATACTTCCACTTAAAACCCGGTGCAAGAAACAGAGATGAATTTATTGCATTGTAAATGCTTTAGAGAAAGAATTCACTTCACTACATAACAGCATCAACTTAATCCGATGGATTTTTCATAACTGACCCACGATAATGTCTACTAGCAATTCTGTATAGTTATGACTAATCACATGGTAGTCCTATCATCACCATGCACATCATCTTATAAGTCTCAGAAGGATTATATTTTTTTTCCCATTTATCACTGTGGTACAAGCATACAGCGTCCTGTCATAATGGACAGCTGTAAAAATGAGGCACATGGAAAATAATTACCTTTTTATCTTGTGCATCAGGAAGAGCAACCTGCTCCAAGCTTTGTTGGAGTTCCAAACGGTATTGTGCATTCTTAAACATGTATCCAGTCATCATGACACTGTACATTAGCTGTGCTATGTTTTCAGCAACCTGAAAGAAAAGCCAGGTGATATTACTAAAAAAAATCATATTCCAATGAAAATGTAACATGCCTAGAGTGAAATACTAATGCTAAAAAACACTCACTAAATAATAATAAATAAATAACTTAAAAATTTTAGGGGAAATTATATAAAATAAATAAAACTATAACCATGTTTCAAAATAAGTCCTGGGTTTTTAATTATATCAATTTAAGTCATCCTTTTTGTACAATTTCTATATTAGGCCTCTGTCTATTTCACACGCCATTCATTAACACATGTATCAAAACATCTGCATTTTACCAAAGCAAATTGTCGCCTCAGAACCCCCACAAATAGACATCATTAGTAGACTTTTTTTTATGAATAATAAAACTTTATTTAAAAAACGAAAGACCCCGGTATACTAGGGATATACTAGGAGAACAAAAAACATTGTTAGTAGGCTTTCTCCACCCTCTCTTTGAACATTCACTAGCCACCAAGACTGACCATCAAAGCCAACCAAGACACTGCCCCAAACCTCCTTCAAATGGCCTGCCATCCCCTTAAAACTCATCAAACCGGCCACTGCCACCTCCAATCCCATTTGCCGTCATCTCCCGATCCCAACTGCTATGACTTTCAAACCCCAGCATATGCCGCCCTCGAATCACTGCCTTGGGAGAAAAAAAGAACGGCGGAGTCCTTGAGAGAAAAGAAAGAGAGAGACTCAATCAAGATAAGAGAGAGAGTCCAAAAAAGACCCCTTTTTAAGGGTAAACGGCATTGTTTTGTGGGGGCTACGATGTCAATTTTCTTTGATCAAATGCAGACGTTTTGATACATGTATTTAGTAAATGGAATTACTGTGAAATTGATGGAGATCAAACATTACAATCGTTAAAAAAGAACAGGACTTTAATTGACAAAATTAGAAACCCATGACTTAATTTGATACAATGGTATACCTCAGGGGTTTTTCATATTTTAATAGTCATTTTCAGACAGAAAATTCAGTTCCAAAACTGGTTTTGCATATCAAAAAATAACTACACTTACAGTGGTGACTGTTACTGTAAAAAATTGTGGTGGAAGCGTTCCAATCATATTTGTCACTGTTTGGCGCATAGCATCAACTACCTGAAAGGTGAGCATGGAAATGAATTGATTTCCACTGGGAACGCATGACCATGGATAATAAAATCCTCCAAGTAACACTACAGAAGCATTATATAATATCAAATGCATGGGTAGCATACCTGCTGTGGTGCTCTCTTCACAAACAACTCCATAAATTCTGGCTGCACATTTTTCACATACTCCAATAGGATATCTCTCCTGGCCTTTGGCTGTAGATTTTAAAAAGGAACACAAACATACAATCAACTATGACTACACTCAAATCAAGCGCAAACCTTTCAAAATTAAAAGTATTGGTGAAGTGGGTAACAATGGGACAATATAGTTGAAACAATCATCCTATGGTCCAACTAGTTTCATTCCAACTCCAAATACTCCTAGGCTAGCATGCATCCCATAGCCTCTCTAGAGGGTATATTATTAATATGAAGGTAGAAACAATTTTGCAACTTTTTTGGGTTGAAATCTATTGCTAAACATTTTTATGAAAGTATTATTTAAATTTATCTATATCTATTCCCAATTTTGCACTTCTAATTAATTTTTCTTAATACCCTCCTCGCCGTTCTACCATATAATAGCAACATTATCCTATCCAAGCCAAAAAAATCACTAACATTACAAAATATATATATATATATATACTACAAAACAAAATGTATATCTAGAGAGATAGAGAGAGAAAGAGAGACCAGAGTTCCGTTGGGAGGCTTGGAATCGGCGGAGTCATTGGAAGCGTCATTCTTGGAAGAATCATAAGCTTGGATTCTCAAAGCGAAACTTCTTCCTCTGCTCTTGGTCCTTACAGTCGGGAAGTTAATTAAAGAACTCCAACGAGGCAAGCAATATGAAGCAGAGGAAGAAGAAGAAGAAGAAGAAACAAATTGAAGTTGAGGTACAAAGAAGAAGGGTTTCACTGTTAACGAATACATTTTAGCAATCAAATAAAATTTCTTCTTTTTTCTCTCTCTAGTCTCTCCTACTCAAACCCTAATTCTTTCCTTTTATATCGCCACCATTAACACTTAGCAACAGCAGAGAGAGAGAGAGTGAGAGAGAGAGAGTGTGTGTGTGTAGTACCAGGTTTTTCTTGTGCGGGAGTTGTCACTTCCAAGAGATGAGGGTTGGTTTTGCACGTGTGTGAATTATTGTTCACGGACCACCGGAATATTGTATGATTTGCTAAATACTGGTAATTATAAAAAAAGATGGTGTAATGTTTAAATTTAGGACAAAGTTTATTTTTCAGGTTGGTTTAGAGAGATGAAGATTCTTTAGAGTTTTTAGGAAACTTTATCATGTAGAGTTTTCTTAATCCTTTGGGAGGGGGGACCTTTTGTTTGGATTTTAAATAATGGATGGTTCCCTTGTTTGGAGATTAATACCATTCCTCCCTACTCATCAATTTATTAAAATTGGGAGGAATAGGAAGGAATGGATTTAAGTTTAATGATTTTTTCACCAAACGTAAATCCCTTAATTTTTGTAAAATCCTAAATTACCCTTATAGAGTTGAAATAATATTGTATTTCAAAACAAATAACTTTTTTCTTTTAAAAGTTTATTTTGTGGACAGATTCTATCTATTACTTGTTTAAATTAAGTTAACGTTTAGAGGAAAAAAAAATAGTCATGGTAATTTGCAAAGAGAGGCATTTCCATTCCTTCTAATATTACTCCCAAACAAAGAACCCAAATTCCTCTATTTTAAAACATCCAAACAAGACAATCTTACCAAACTCCATCTAAAATCATCTAAAAAAAATATTCATAACTTTTGCACCTTCGTTATCATCTTCTCCAATTAATCCAACTTGACCTTCGTTATCATCTTCTCCAATTAATCCAACTTGAGGTGCGGTATGTTTACATATTTTTGTTTCTCTCTCTAAACTCTTTTTCTTCTATAAATTTTTTCTCCAATTAATTCTGATTTTTTTTTTTCTTTTAACAATGAATCAAAAAGTTAGATCTTCGTTTCTTTATTTTTTTTCACTACCTTTTCGAGTTCTTTACTAGTAAGAGTTTTATTTATTTATTTATCAATATGTTAGTTATTCCCTCTAACGGCGTTAGTTTTACTTTTTACATGATAATGTTAGGTTATTGACATATTTTAAAAAAAACCTTCTTTTTAGTGTTTAGTTAGTGGATTAATGAGTTGGTATTAATCTGAACCATTTATTTTAAATAAAATGCTAGGATTTTTTTTTTTAGATATGATAGAAATTATAATCTAAACTCACATACACGTATATTTTGAAAATCCCGAGGATCGAACCCACACCCTTAGAGAGGGGAGTTTTTTGGGGAGAGGATTATCACTGGGCCGAATACCCAAGTGACAATAAAATGCTAGGATTAAAGAAACTCTATGTGGTAGAATTTCCTAAGAACTCTAGTGAATCCAGTTTAAAGGAATCTTCTTTCAATTCATTACGTGACAATAAATAATCAACTCATATGTATTATTTAATTGTCACGTAATAGGTTCGAGAAATATTCCTCCAAACCAGTTTGAAGGTAAACTATATCTTTAAATTTTATTTGAAAAATTAGGAGAATGAAAGAGAGCTAGGATGATTTTGGTTAAAGGCTTTTTTTTTTTTTTTCACAAATGAAAAAAGGGATGATGTTGGTCACACTCTCAACCCACTTAAACCCAAAAGAATGGTGTGAGATGCGATAATGGGACTAACCAATAACCACTATTCGAACCCATAATTCATGGAGTAGTAAGTGTGAAGTGCGATGAGTTGTGAGGGTTTCATACTACTAAGCCACCTTTATAGGTGTGGTCGAAATCAAGGATACTTGAAGTACCGAAATTCTTTGTATTTAATATACTTTTGGTTCCTGAAAGTGTCGTGGGATTCTATTTTAGTTCGTGAATTTTATAAAGTGGCTTCAAAATAGTTTCTTTAAAGAGAAATACAAATTATCCTGTGTGATAGAGACACGATGATGAAGTAAATTCAAAGCAACAACGTGACTTTGGAGAAGTTGGCCTGCGAGGAAGTTGATAAATCCAATATGAGAGGTATAGAATAGAATGGTGCTTGTCAAGGGTGGATAAGGATCCTCTCCATTTGGAAATCTCTCCATTTGTCCATTTCATGGTTCAGATTTTATTTCACAAATCTAACGATATATAGACTGCCTTGTCATTTAAAATTTTAAATGACATGGCAATCTGTACACTATTAGATCTGTGATATTTAATCTAGACCATGAAATGGAGACTCTCCATTTTATTTCAAATGGAGAGGATCCTTATTCGTCAAGGGTAGTCTAGGCAAATGTGAAAAAACCAAGGATATTATTAGAACTTTGATTTAAAATCCATTAAACAATTTTCCATTCCTCCAATTCCCTCCAACTTTGAGAGGAACACAAATTGGGGTTTAGGAGGTAAAACAATGGAATGGGTGCGCACCTACAATTCATTCCATTTCCTCCCAACACAATAAACTACTAAACATGAGAATGAAAGGAATATTATTTATAGAAATTTTCCTTTCCTTTTTTATTTTTATTTTATTTCTCCAACTAAATTATTTTGATGTCTTCTATTTATTTGTGGTTTGATTTTTGGGCTCATAAGATTCACTTTGACCCCTCTCATTAGACCTTTCATGGCTAGAGCATACATTGAAGGGTAAAATGCATCAAGACTCTTGAACTTTTATGTTGTTGCAATAAGACTCTTGCATTTTATGCGTGTGTTAAGTTAGTATATAAACTTTAATATTGTTGCAAATAAACTCATTTTGTCAATTATGTGTCTATTTTAGCACCATGTTTGCACCAAATCATTAAAAGAAAGAAAAATACAATGAAAAGAAATGATTTACTACATTAAGATAAAAGTTAACGGACTCTTAATGCAAATTTTTTTTTTGTGTGCAAAAGCATGTTAGTAAATAGATAATGAATATTAGAGAGTATTTGTAATTGTAATTTGTAATTGTACCAAAGCTTATGTACTAAATTAGTAAATTGGCATTAAAAAAACACAAAACAGTTAAGAGAATCTTAGTATAACAATATAAACGTTCTTGGACTTTAATACATTTTAATCTAGATTTGACCATAGCTAATCTCTTGTCTCCTCCAGGTCAATGGAATTTCAATCACCTTTCTTTACTTTGTAGGATAACTAACTTGGAGTCCAGTACTAATTATCAAAGAAAAAAAAAAAAAAAACGTGTAGTCCAGTACTAAGGTGTAGTGTCTGTAGTAATACTAGGTGAAGAATAAAAAATTAGATTGAATAAATTGATACCTTGCTTATATTGATGTCACATGAAGTATATAATTTGATTAAGAAACAAGAAATCTTTATTCTCAACAAAGCCAAGCTTTTCAGTACCTTTGCAGTCCTTACTTCCGCATCGCAAGGACGATGGAGGATCTAATTTATTTCTTAACATTCAAGTAATAATTCAAGTATGGGGAAGGAGAATTTATTAAGAATCGGGGTTAGTTATTATTCATCCAAACCAGCATTCCTTCTTATCTATAATGCACGTGTCTTTAGAGATTATCCCAAAAGATTAGGTAATGAGTGAGCTGTACTTAGTTTTGAAACGGACTAAAACATTCCAATTTCCAAAGCCAGCTGCCAAGTTTGCTACAGCTAAATGCTAATCCATTTCATATCTATTTGGAAAAGGAAACACGTGGCTTGCACATGGTAGAAAAGAAAAGATTGAAAAAAAAAATAAGTGTCAGAGAGCAGCAGCACCCACAGCCAGCCTACACCACACCCTCCTCCATCTGGGTTTGTTCACGTGAATTGAATTTGATGCAACTCTCTCTCATTGTTACCCATTACGGAAACCACTCATTTGTCTAAACCGCCTTGTCTTTGTTTGGCCCATCTTGCTTCTCTTTATTTTTAAACAAAGAAAAAGGTTCCAGGCATTGTTGGAGCACTAGGATATGCGTTTCGTTTAGCTGTTTGACTTTGAAAACGTGCTCTCTTTTTTTTTTTATAAATGAACGCTGATTCAAGATTGAACCAAGACTTGTTTAAAATCGACAGCAAAGCAAAGCAATAGAGAGATAAATGGCTCATCAGAGGCGGCGTCACCACTATTACCACCGTCTACGGCATCTAATACCATGTATCTCCGCCGTCTCCGGTGTTCTTCTAATCTTCTTTGTTTTCCTATCCTTCCTCGCCCCTTCGCCTCTCGATTCTGAACACCTCCGTCACCGTCTCCACCACCACTCCTCCGTACTCTCTCTCTCTCTGAATTTATATAATTATTATTCTTATATATTTCTGAATTAATAATTTTGTGATTCTTTTTGTTGTTTAGAGTAAAGTTCGTGAGGACGATGAAATTGAAGTTCCGGCATTTCGCGTTCCAGTTAGGGTTTTTAAGCTTCTGAGAGATTTCATTTTCATTTATTTTTAAAATGAATTTTTCTTGTATGTTTACTAACCGTGATTTCTTGAAATTTGGGAAAATCAGAGCGGTAGGATGAGATCGGATCGTGATCTTTGGAGTTCGAGAAATTCCAAATTCTACTTCGGATGCAGCAATGCCAGCAAAAAATTTGAAAGTGCGTATTACTTTGCATTAACCATTTCTTTTGTTTTTCCAAATTCTTTGATTGCTTTTGCTAATTTTTTTGTTCACTATCATTATTTTGATTTAAAAGAAGCTGAAGCTATAGTGCGGCCCAATCGATACTTGGCGATAGCAACCAGTGGAGGCTTGAATCAACAAAGAACTGGGGTATTTTTCTGGAATTGATGACTGAAATATTGTACTAGTACTCAACAAAGTTGAATAATCAAGGTTTTCAACACTGCAATGCTTTTCTTTTACACTTGAGGAACACATAATTATGAAACTGAATATTGTCGTAGCGTCGTCAAAGTACACATAATGTTTGCATTTTCATGATACATTTTCAGATTACAACAATCAAATCAATGTTTTGTTGCTATGCTGATTCTTGCTTACTAAATATTTTATTAATTTGATTGTTGTTGGTACCAAACTTAGTATACCTACCTTTGGCAGATTACAGATGCGGTTGTTGCTGCTCGTATATTAAATGCTACTCTTGTTGTTCCAAAGCTGGACCAAAAGTCTTTTTGGAAAGATTCTAGGTCCGTATGGAGTGAACATATTTGCAATTTGGATTTCGTACTTACATTTATCCATCTCTATTTGCAGTCACTTCCTACATTGCCACCAGATAACAAATTTCTTACTTTGTCTTGTGCAGTACCTTTTCGGAGATCTTTGATGTTGATTGGTTTATATCATTTCTGTCAAAAGACGTTAAAATCATTAAGCAGCTCCCAAGAAAGAGAGGGAAAACAATGAGTCTGTACACCATGCGTGTTCCAAGGAAGTGTAGTGAAAGATGTTATAACAATCGTGTATTGCCTGTTCTCTTGAAAAAGCATGTAAGTTTTCATTTCTCTGACACTTCTTTTGATTGCTTATATACTCTCATGGCTTTTGACAAGCCCTCAAGTCTCACTTGCCGTTCCACCATTTGACAGCCAACCAGTGCCACTATGTCAGTTGTAACTGGTAACCCTATGCTTTTAGTTCCACTATCACAATTAACTTTCCATTTTTTTTTCTGACTCAAAATAAATATTGTTGTGCCAAATGACAAGCAATATTAGTCAAAACCAACTATGTAGATCAGGTTTAATTATTGAAAGAAAAAAACTACGTAGATGAGGTATGATGTGTCAGAAAATTATCCCATCCATCATTCCAAGCCTAAGCAGTTGGACCTACAACCTACACTAACTGATCATACCCATGATTTAAACCTTGATTTACTTTTTCACCAAAGCTCACTTGTCTAATTGTTCCTCCCGGATTATGGAATAAGAAAACCGCCTATAGCAGTCATAGCATAATAATCCCCTCTTACTACAGTAGTTGGTGGAATTTCCACCCAAAAATTGGAAAGAAAAAAAAGTAGTCTATATGGGAATGGATAAAATAACAGAAGTCAGTATTCACTATAGATAATCTGCGGAGGAGGAGGAATCAAGTATTAGACTGGTGCTGCATGTGTAAGAGAAGTGGTGAATCTATTGCCCATCTCCTTCTTCATTGTCCAGTAGCTAGTGAGTTTTGGAGCTTTATTTTTAGCATCTTTGGAGTGCAATGGGTGATGCCTTCTGGGATTATGGCTTTGCTGGTTTGCTGGAGGAATGGTCTGGACCGGTCAAGAAATACAGAGATTTGGAGGGCATCTCCTCTTTGTGTATTATGGTGCATATGGGGGGAGAGAAATGGTAGATGCTTTGAGGGTAAGGAGAGAAACTTGCTGGAGCTAAAAGGCGTGCTGATTCATTCTCGCAAGGAGTGGTTAGCTGCAGCAGGCCTTGTACCACATTCCTCTACTATTGATTTTTTAGATTCTTGTAACCCATAATTTATTTATTCTTTGAGCTTCCTATATACACTTCCTGTGTACCAGGACTCATTTTTTATTTGAATAAAAATTTTATTACCGATAAAAAAAAAATAAAAATAACAGAGGTCAGTGAGAGTGGTGGTGGGTGGGTGGGCTCCAGCCCTGAATAAATGGGTTGGGTGGGGTATGGGTATAAACTATAGTATGGATAAATATTAATGACCTGCCCTAACTCACACCCTTTGTTTCCATCACTGTTGCTTTTGTTTGGCATGGACTCTCATATTCTACCTTGAATATGTATCTGATTATTCTAAAAAAGGACACTTACTGGTCTTTTTTCTATGACAGGCTGTTCAGCTGACCAAGTTTGATTACAGACTCGCAAACAAGTTGGATACAGATTTGCAAAAGTTGAGATGTAGAGTTAACTACCATGCTTTAAGATTTACTGATCCAATACTTGAAATGGGTGAAAAATTGGTCCATCGAATGAGGATGAAAAGCAAGCATTTTATTGCATTGCATCTGAGGTAGTCTAGTTGATCTTTGAACCTCTATATCTCTGATAATTACCATGGTTTAATTGGAGTACTTATTCACCTTTGGCATTCAATGTCATCTTGCCTTTGTTCTCATGCAATTCTTGCATCTTTTTTATTAATGCCATTGTGCATGCATCGTTTTGAGCCTGTGTTCAAACTTTCAGGTTGATGGTCATGACTCATGACCTCCTGAAAATGGAATAGATTGTCATTTGTACATGCACTTGTGCTTCTACATATGTGTTCATACAGACATGCACGTTTTTACAAATTCATGTATGGATGTGAATATGCACACACAAAAATGGGTGCACAATATTTACATAGAGGTACTTAAGAACTTTTATTTTTAATATAATTAAAATTTCATTAGAATAGCATAAAAAGGCAACCCCTGTACACAGGAAGTGTACATAAAGTACACCAACATTAAGCACATAAAGAACAACTATCAAGCATCTCAAACATATCAGCAAAAGAAAATAAACCAGAAGCCTTCATCCACTCATAGAGAGATGGGAGGAAGGACAGCTTAAGATCTGGAATAGCTTTTTCACGTCCCTTCAAAAGTTCTAGCATTCCTCTCACCCTAAATACTACCTAGTTAAGAACTTGTTCCTCCATTTTCTTTAAATGTGGATATACAATTGCGTAGCCATTCAAGTGTATATTTAGTGATGTGGATTGGATTATGGTGTGACGTTTGGAATTCCAATATTTTCGCAAAATAAAATATCTAATCTAAGCGACACTCTCTCTCTCTAGTCTCTATCCGAATTTGAATTCTGATGGTAGAGTGTAGTATTTTTGAGTGATGTGGATTGGATTGATCATGATGAGCTTGTCTGCATTCTGTGGATAACAAATGTATATTGCATAATTTGCATTATAATGGGCAAGCAGTTTCTTTTACATCCTAGAAGCTGCCAATTTAAAGGTAGTAATTGTGAGAGAGTTTCTTGATGCAACCAGATCTTTGTTGTCACAGGTTTGAACCTGATATGCTTGCATTCTCAGGATGCTATTATGGTGGAGGAGAAAAGGAAAAGAAAGATCTAGGTGCAATACGAAGGAGGTGGAAAACATTACATGTAAGGCCGAACTATTCTCCTCTAGAATTTCTCCAAGCTAAACCTCATCTTCCATGTTTTAGAGATAAAAATGAAAACCTGATACTCAATATTTAGGGTTCTGCATCTGACTCAAACTCCAAGAAAAGGGGGTGGGGGGATGTGGGTTGTCTGTATGTGTGTGATATATAAAAGAGAAAGAAAAGATATTTGATGGAGCCCTTATTCAAGATAGCAGCCTCACAACATAGAAAATGTGTGTGCACGTGCACAAATGGTTGCCTCTTTAAGATAGAGAGAAGAGGATAGAAAGATGGCACTTCCCTACATACCTTTTGGACTTTAGTTGATATACAAATATTTATGTGAATTTGATTTGGCTCCTGCTGCATGGATTTAACACTGATCTAGAGTTTATGAAGCATGTCTGAGAATTTTTGGATTGACTTGCAGATTAGTAATCCTGATAAGGAAAGGAGGCATGGAAAATGTCCACTCACACCAGAAGAAGTAGGTCTGATGCTGAGAGCACTGGGATATGGCAGTGATGTCCATATTTATGTAGCATCTGGGGAAGTATATAGAGGGGAAGAGACATTGGCACCCCTAAAAGCACTGTTCCCTAATTTCCATTCAAAAGAGACTATAGCCACCAAGGAGGAGTTGGAACCATTTTCTTCATTTTCTTCTCGCATGGCTGCACTTGACTTCATAGTTTGTGATGAAAGTGATGTTTTTGTTACCAACAACAATGGTAATATGGCTAGAATATTAGCTGGAAGAAGGTATGCATTACTTCATTTTATTCCCCCCCAACCCCACTTTTTCTGTTCGATTTCTTGCTTCATTTACCTTACTTTCTCGCAGGAGATATTTTGGACACAAACCTACCATTCGTCCAAATGCTAAAAAACTATATCGGTTGTTCTTGAGCAAAAGTAACATGACTTGGGAAGCATTCACCTCTAGAGTTCGTACTTTTCAGAGAGGTTTCATGGGGGAGCCAAATGAAGTGAGGCCAGGCAGGGGTGAGTTTCATGAGAACCCATCTACCTGCATATGTGAAGATTCTCAGGCCAAGGCAAAGAAAGATTCAGGACCAAGAAAATATGGCAAGGGTTATAATGCAACAAGAAAAGATGACGTAATAATTGATGATCAGAACGTTGATGACGAGCCAGAATGGCCTGATATGGATAATGATGATGATTATCTGAATGAGCCCCTAGAGAGAGCTCTCTTCAATGGAACTGGTTTGGATTATGATGGAGCAACCTCTGATTACCGTGAATTGGAAGAGTTGCTATCAGACTAACTAAGCTATTTCTAACCAATTCTTTAGGCAAAAACCTGTTGACCATGTGCATATATGTCATCCTGTACATAAAACCGCTAGTAAAGAAAAGTGCATTCCACCTTATAGTGATGACAGTGTGCTGTTATATAAAATTTCAACATCAGGAGCACACTATACTGTAAGTCATGGGATGGAATGGATGGATCTGAAGTGTTGAAGATGGAGATTTACATGAAGTTTTAGTTTTAGTCTATACAGCAAAGGGGGGATGAGGAAGATCTGAGAGGCAGGAGAATGGGTGTGCTGGAACGGAGACTGTTTTTGAAGGTTTGCTAGACAGATCAAATTATTGAACTGCTTATTGCTTTTAACAAGGGAAATTGTTGATTATGAATCCCCTGTCACTCCCAAAAGGGAAAAAGTTTGGTGTAGTTTTGTACTCTTTTTTCTTTTTTGGTCTTATTATCTTCTTAGGTGATGGAAATTACATCATCTCCCGCTCATGTCAGTCTAAGCTGTTGTTGATTCCTTTTAGTTAACTGGCTTATGTTAGGATAATGTATGGAGAGAGCGTCAGTCATTGATGGCGGCTGTAAACTATGGAAAATTACATCCGAGTATTTTTGGAAGAGATTATCATGATTGAGTTCAAATGTACTTGACTGTTATGGTCTAGTGTTGTATATATTATCTTTTGTTTAAGTCGTTAATAGTTTGAGAGGGGTTGTAAGTAAGATGCAGAAGTGTGTTGTATTCTCAAGAAGGTCCTCAAAATTGTGGGTTCATAAAATATTATTCCAATTGAAAGCCTAAGTTTTTTAAATAACAAATATTCATTGATAACTAAATTATTTCTAACAACTTGATGTTTTAATTTGATATATTATCAACATTATTCACTCAATTTCTCACATGACATGCCAAACAATCTCATTATCAATACCAAAATTAAAATTTTACATTTCATTTTTCCTTCATCACATCACATTGTCCAATGTAAAGTAAAACTTGAATAAAATAAAAAATGTAAAGTAAAACTATTTTTTAAAAATATAATAAATTTTCATATATATTTTGTTACATTTTAATGTTGAATCATGATTTTTTATTCTTTTTATGAAATTAATTTTGGTTTGATTAGTAATATATCATCAAGTTATTTTTTAAATTCATCTTTATTCATGTAAAATAAGATTATTGGGTGATTCTATTCTTAAGTAAAGCTGGAATAGTACTTTTGATTAATTAAATTCTATTATTTTATGCTTGAAATTTTATTTTATTCTTGCCATATTATCATTTAATATTATATTGTAGATTGTTTACTATATTTGTAAATATTTTTTAATATTGATATTAATTTGGATATGAATTTTTATTTTTAAATAATAATAATAATAATAATAATAATAATAATCGAATCTCAAATAAGATATGGATCCAAAGAAGACATGGAAGCAATAACAATGGAAAGAATGAATAAATTTAAAGAGCAATTCACAAGATTCTTACAAGAGTTTCAACCAAATATTTTTTGCTAGGTAAGAGTTTGGACCAAAATAACTGGAGTTGAATCATCTAAACATCCTAAGTAAGGTATGAGCCCAAGAATCAGCTCTCTTCATTGTGAGGGAGGCAATTCTTCTGGTGAGTCATCAGGTGGAAGTGGTGGAGATGACCCAAAGTCTATATTTGGGAATACACCAGGAGGCCTTTCCCGAGGGTTAATTGAAAGTAACTGGCTTGAATCTCCCACAACATCCGCCCAACCGTAATGAGGTTCAGCCCTTCATCAAAAGCAACACCTCATCAAATATTAAATTTAACTAAAGCCCTTATGCTTCTATAGGTCACATTCGCCTAAAGAGTAAAGACTAGAATAAATCTTTTGTGGGTAAATAGCATGTTTTTTTAAACCTCATAGTTTAGGGATGATTTTAAATTAAACCCCACATCCTTAGAAGTTTCAAATTAAACTTTATAATTTTAAAAACATTCAATTCAAACAAGAAACCCATTTACGCTAACGGAAAATGCTTAGACAAAACGACGTTGCATGGTTATTAAAATACGTGCCTATTGTATATGAACATTTTTTCACTCCAATGACGTGTTGTTTTGTTTAAGCATTTTCCATTAATGATTTCACGCATAATGGTTTATGGTTTGAAATTTCCTTTAAACTATAAGATTTAAAATGTAATTTAAACATTTTTATTTCCTCAAAATACTTTTGACTAGTCGCACTAAGCTAAATGCATATAAAGACAAATTTGATCGTCAAGTATATTCTTACTCATAATAGGTTTCCTCATCCACAACTATATCCCAGCTTTCACCTGTTGTGCTCTTCCCGTATTTATGCACTTTACTGCTACAGGAAAAATCCAAATAAGCGTCCAATAGAGCATGCAAAAAACAACCATATCCAAGGGAGTTCATACAATACTGAAGTAAACTTCATAAATATATGAAAGCTTAAAGAACAAAGATTTAACCCAATAACTTCAGATGCAGTAAAATTTGAAATAATTTGAATGCAGCTCTATTCAAAAATCAAATCATTGTTAAACTGCTAGCTATCATGAGAGGAGCTTTGCTGGATTAATAAATTGATTTAAAAGATTGATGTCCATACCCGTTTCCAAAGTGTTCTTCCCCCCATGTTCTTGACCAACCTGAATAAGACATAAAAAATAATAATAAAACTTTAACTTACACCATACAAATATGAAAATCTAAATGACTGACAAGGAAATGACTTATTACAAATCCTACGCATAAAACAACCGAGGCCTCCATCTATGCTGTCCTCCACAACACAAAGAATCGTGACATTTAGTTTTTCATGTTTTTCAACCACTTAAGCACATTATTGTCTCTTGTTCATAAATCAATAATAAAACCAAAATAGAAATTAGGAGTCCCACATGAATTTTGATTGCCACAACTGTAGAAATATTCTACAACACTTTGAAATACATGAATGACCAATGAAGCATGGCTCATAAAATAACTGGCAATACAACTCATGGGTCCTCTAAATCAACAATAACCTCAATATGAAAGTAATAATATAAGCGCCCTGTTGCATTTCCATTTTTTTTTTAATGACGAGAAACCTCACCAAGGCAAGGCTCTTTGGACCCACCATTGGATAGCAAACCACGGATACACGACCCCATCCGCCAAAACCATGTATTGGGCAATCCAAGGGAAGTTTCTAGTGGAGATTGAACCTAGGATGTCTGAGTCTACAACTCATCCCAAGTCTTCTACCAACTAGGCTGCACCCACGACTTCACCTTGACTTAGAACTTATAAGGGAAGGAGGTGCCAGTTGAGCTACAACTCATTGGCTTATGATTGCCAATAAATAACTGTACAAGTAACTTTCTTCATCAATAAATAAAGGCATTAATGTGGAGGCATCAGCATGAAAATAGGCAGTCCACAGGATCAACGATGGTTAGAGAATGTGTTTCTGTGTAAGGACTACATAATTCTCTTCAACTTCTTCACCCAAGATACTTAACCATCAGTCCATGTTATTCCCTCAGTTAGTGAAAGGATTTTAGTTTCAGAAAGCCTAAAGGTATGTCCAACATCATTCCACTAAACGATTTTACTCTAAAGATATTTCCTGGTCTGACTCTGAGACCTAGTCCTCTGGTGGCCATTTCCAACTCACTGACATGAGGCACACCTTGTCAGACATTGTTGTGGGCATATTTTTGTTTTGAATATGCCTAAAAAAACTGAATGCAGAGGACCATTTTTTTTTTTTGGGGAGGGAAAAAAAAAAAAAAAAAAACCTGCTTGCACTACATATAAGAATTTACTAAAAAAAAAAAAAAAAAACAGTTAAAAAAGAAGAAGAATGAATCAACAGAAATCTATGATGGTTGCTGCATAAGAAATCTAAGATAGCATAACTAGAATATCAAAGAATATGTTGAATGACCCAAAATGATTTAAGGATAAATGTGTAACAGGCAGATATGATATTGAAAATAAACTTTATCACAAAAGAATACAAGGATTATACATACGTTCCCCACCGGGAGACACATGCCATGTCTCCCCTTGCCGTGAACCTATGCCAGCAAAGAACTTCTCTTCCCACTTGTCTCCCCATTTGGTTCCAAGTTCTGTCTCAGCCCATTTATCTGTCCTGAGGAGGTTTAAGAGAAAGAGAGAGAATCAAATGGGAAGCTCTGACTGTATTAAACACATGACAGATGGAGAAAAAGGCAAACTTCGTGTACTTGTTTAAATCATCTTCCCAAACCCCAAAAGCATGGTTTAAAATAAAGAGATGGGAAATAGAGGTGAAAACCTTATTAATTATCCTGCGTTAAAATTTCTACACATAACTAGGTCTTCTATGTTTATGTTACTGTGGTATATAACCATAGTTTATATACTATTAAATGGGGAGACAATTAATTTTCTCCAATGTTCTATTACTCAATATCATCATCAATCTAATAAGTAAGTGATTTCAGGAAAAATCTGAATCTTGTCTTGCACAATCAAAATTTAAAATTAAAGAACATATAAACAACACTAATTTCTAGCGAGGAAGGAATTTGCACAAAGCACATTTAAGTTCAAAGTGATCTGAAAGGAGGATTAAATACCATTTGAGAACAGATCCTCTTCCATCATAATGCTCTCCCCACTTCTCCCACCATGACTGTTCATTTAGTCTACCATATTTATGAGCCCCTTTCTCAGTCCAGCCTTTAGCATCATATTTCTCCCACCTATATCCACATTAGATGTATCGTCAATATATTATGAATATACAACAGGTCATTGTCGGTCAAATGTATAACCAATGAATATAAAATACCATTATTGTGCATTGGAGTACATTAGCTTACCACTTCTCATACCATCCAGCATTTTCAGTGCCAGATTTTGCTTGTTTCTGTGCACTCCTCTCTATCCTTGCTAGATTACTGCAATGTCAAAATCAAAAGTTATTGACTTATTGTATCAATTTCAGCGGAGCAAACAGGAAAGTGACTACATTTTTAATTTTCCAGATGAAAAATCAATATGTTGGTTTTTTATCTTTTGTTTTAGTTAAGGACAGGAAGACTGATAAACCTCCATTCATCTTGATGAAGATTTTCTTGCCATGTTTCCCACCATGAATCCCCTTCAGCGTTTTTACCAGATTTCTCCACACCTATGAGAAGATATAGAACTGAATGAGTTCACATATAATAGATTCAGATTAGCCAAAATATTGAAAACTGCCCGTGTTAAGCAACAGTTTGAGATTTAATTACACAAACAGTACTTGGTACATATAGTGTGTTGGGAACAATCATCATTGCATATCCTCAGATATAGATGAGTTTGCCATACTGGATAGTCAATAAACATGAATAGACAAGGATTAAAGTTATTGCTTGAATCATATAACTCAGTCAAATTACAACATCTTTCACACTTTATTACTATCAGGCAGCAGCTCAGTTTGAGTCAGATCAGTAAGTTCTAATTTCAATATTATAGCTTTATAGGAACTTTTCCAAAACGTACTCTATAGCAACAAAAACTGCCTGGAAATTTCTACTGATCCACAGTAATAACCAGCTGGTCTAGTAAAGATAGGATAAGCAATTACCTAGCTCTTTGTATCCGGTCCAGTCACTTTTCTCCCACCACTGTCAATGAGATCAATAAATCCAATTAAATGCATCCACCTGGGATGATACTTAGTGGGGTTATAAAAAAAATGTCATCTATTACTGAAACTTGATGATAAAGCATAGACTCGACAATTTGAAAAGTGAAAGATCACTCAAAATAGACTCATAAGTTATGGAATAGTTTCGGAAGAAGAAAAGGTGTTACCAGTACTTTCAAGAAACTCAAATGCATCTGGATATAAACAACATAGATAACTATTAGATAAAGATGAAAGTACTAGTAAATTAGATGATTTTTAAATCAATGGAGAGACATGATCGGAGTTAAAATATGCCAATCACATCTAACAACTTTGATAGCATGAGAAAATGATAAAACTGTTCACTTTAAATTTGAAATTTCATGTGACCTTTTTCAAAGATAATGTGCTAGTAATACAAGAAGAGATTAATTAGTACTGTTTTCAAGAAAGTCCATGTCACCCTAGGACAACATAATCATACATTGGTACGTACTAATACTTTTTTATTTATAAGTAGTAAATACTATTACATTGATAATTTGAGGCTACAACAATTATAAGTTGTGACCAGCAATAATTGGGAAAATGATAAACTCATGGCCGCAATACACTTTGTCATATCAATATTTGCAGAACACAAAAAAAAAAAATGTGCATTGAAAATTTCCTATACTCATCCACCATTTACAAAATATAAAATTTTATGGCAGTGTTAATTCAACAACTGTTCAAATTTGTTTGGATTTGGATATGTATTAGTCACATAACACTCCAAAAAAAGGCATCATTTCTGCCTGATTATTCCCAACATATTTTGATCCTCATTAAGTATAAACCCAAACCTCATAGCTGTCAATCATATCCATCATCTCTGCCAATATTTTTTTCTTGTAAAATAGATAATCATGACTGAAAGGACATGTTACCAAAAGTTGTTTAGAATGTACTATAAACTTCAGTCCATAATTTTGATTCTTTTTCCCTACTAATCATACAGATGCAACATCAACTGCTCCATGCATAGAAATTTTTAAATCAGATGACACCTTGAGATTCCCAAAGTTCATATGTAACATTGAGCTTTCAAGTTTCCACTAGAGTAAAAGATGTAACATTTGCAATGGACTACCTACTCCTTCATTTTAAAAGTCTACCATGTTCTCTCATCGTTATAGGCAACTTCTTATTTACCTTTCTAGATTTAGTTGATAATCAACAACAGAATTCAATCCTTATCTCAAAGGACAGAAGCTTGTGAGCCAGCTTCAGTCATTTGTGTCTTAAAATATCAATAGCTAAGGCTTGGAAAATCATTAATAAGTCGAAGTTATTTAATTGCATTTTCAACGATAGAAATATAGAAATTTGAAAAAAAAAAAAAAAAAAAATGGCTTAAACAATGGATTAGCATTGCCAATTACACAAAATACTTCAGAGAGTTGCTCCCATTTAGCTTCACTCCAAGTCAACAATACTCATACATCGAAAAATCATGGAATAGAATGATTTATGTACCGTTTCTTTCCATTCTGAGGAAACATCATATGATTGACCACTCATCCTTGTCCATCTACATCTGTATCCATTTTCGCCCAAGTCTTCCCCACTTTCTCGATACCAAGTACTTCCATCTTCATTAGTGCCCGACTCATTCCCATTTTCATTTATTAAGCTGATGCCCCAGTCTTTCTCATTTGCAATACCAGTGTCTAAAAATTAAAGGAATGGAACCAGTGAATACAACATGCTTTATTATTCTCAAGTGCCCATAAAGGCCATCAATCAAATGGTAACATAATGTTATTTACATCTTTGATTTCCATATAAATCTTCATAAGTAGCATGAGTAACTACAATAGATTATAAAACCAACATTGGAAATGCATTGCAAATTACCTCTTTTTGGAGGAGTGTCACGGGATTGCGGACCAGAATTTCTCGGGGTACAACGAGGGTAGAATTTATCTGGTTTCGAAACAAAGGGCAATCTGCATCAATTACAACACCAAGCAACTATTAACAAACGATGGCCAACACAAGTAGTCTTCCAAATGCACAATCAAGACCTTTTTTGGTTCTACCAAGTACAAGGAGGAAAAATACAAAAATGCTTTAACAAAAAAAAAAAAAAAAACTTTGTTGTTAAGCACTTTCAATATAAGTTGGCTTTCTTAATAATCATTTCCAAACAATTTTAAGCATTTTAAAGCCCGAAACATCAATTTATCTAATCCACCAAAGGAAAAACCAAAAATGAAGCACCTACTACTCCAATATGCAACCATTAAATTTAAAATATAATAGTAATTTTTTTTAAAGAAAAAAAGAAGCATGAAATCGAATTCCACAGAAAATAAATGAATAACAGTGTATTCGAGGCAAAATTCGTTTTTTTCTTATAACAAAAAATAAAACTTAATAAAAAAGTCGGTGCAAGATTAATCTAAGAACAATTTCCATATATAGATGAAATACGTATGCGTATGTGTAAGAGTGAGAGCAAGTGAGTGTACTGAGTAGAAGCGAAGGGCAATGCAGGGGAGGCATGGATTCGAACTCTGTGAGTGTGAGAACTTTTCTTCAAATCGAATCTCCACTCTTCGCCTTTATCCGAGCTCTTATCCGACCCGCTCGATCTCCGGATCGGAATCACCGAGTCAGAACAGCAGCAACTGATTCGACTCGCTCCGACTCCCTCTACTCGAACACTCCTCCTCCGCTTCTTCACCTCCAACTCAAAACCAATATTACAACTCGGATAACCACCGAGTCTTCGAACCGTTCCCACCTTGAAATTCAGCTGACCCGCCAAGGCTCTTGAACTCGCCACCATTTTATTTTATTTTTCACGAAAGTTCCATAGAAAGCTCAAGATAAACCCTAGCCAAAAAAACACTAATATTTATGGTCTTAGTAGTTTAAAAATGCACAATAATTGAGCTTTTGTAGTCTATAGCAACAAGGAGGCTCTTGTTTTTCAAAATTTATTATTTTTTTTTTATAAACAGTATTGGAAATTTGAAAGTAAAATAAGCGACCAATGGGATTAGAACAGAGAATTTCGGGGAATCTTTGTTTTGAAATATTTGACAGTGAAAGACTTAAGAGACTGAGTTTTGAAGTAGTTGGAGAGATGAGAGATCAGATCGGAAGAGTGTGTTTGATATGTATTTGGCCGTGGCTACGCCAAGCGAATCCCGGGATTCAATCATACACTGATACACGTGAGCAGATGGCCCCCTGTATCCGCTACTTATGCCACTCTGCTATGCCACGTGTCCATCATTGAACCGTCGTTTTTTCTCTTTGTTGTAACGGGGTTGGATGGAATAGTGTCATATAGGAAAGCTTGAGTTTTGAATTTGCAACTTGGCCAAAATGGATAAACAATTTACTCTAACCACGTTTATGAAGATAATGGCTGGTTTTTCTCTCCAACATTTACTCTCTTCTCCAATATTTTTTTCAAAAGACTTAAACACTTTACTAACTTAATCTTCAAAAGATCGAAAGCCAATTCCGACTGGATTAACCTCGGTCTAACGTCATTTGTTTGTTTAATAGCTCTTGCTTGAGTTCTCGAGGTTCTAATCAAGTTCGTGCCAAAACTTGATTAGTGATTCTATGTCATCTCAAAATTGTACTCTTTATAGCTATAAATCATCAACTACATTAATTAAAATGGAAAAAACATTTAATAATCCTTCTTTATAGTTGTAGATGCTCACTTTTTGCCAAAGCTTAAGCCCAAAGCATCAAACTTTGCTTTGAGGGCCCAAGGCAAACAAAGCCCAATAGTCTACGGCGGCCCAGTAGTCTACCACGGCTGAAAACAAGAAGTAATGGCATTGGGCCATCAATTAAGCCCAAGACACATGCCAGCCCATCCAACCTCAAATACATATCAGCTGCAATGGGGTGGGGTCCACTAGAACAGTCCAAAAGAGAGGAAAAACCATTCCCCAGGTCAATTCAAAAAAGAAGAGGGAAAAGCACCCCCCCCCCCCACGTGATGCTCTCTCTTCCTTTCTTTCTCAGTGCGAAGCTCAAGGCATAAAAGAAAAGCTCCTTCCCAATGAAAAATACAGGTCTCCAAGCACTATTATTGCAAGAAGGGGGTTGGTTCTCCTCATTACCCAGCGGTCACGGTAGACACCGCCACAAAATTGTCTGTCGCAGCTCCAGATGTGACAACAAATCATGAGGAAGACAAAAGAGGAGCTGAAAAGGCCGAGAAAGCTGCCATGGCTGCCAAAGCTACTGCCACGCAAGAGCAGCGACCACCGTAGCCCAGCACTCCGGTGGTCCTTGCTCATCTTCAACATGGAACTAAGGAAGAACGGTTTGGAAGTAAGGGGATTAATTTACTGAATTTCTTTAATCTGCCATGACAAACATTAATTTGCTAGGGAATAATGCAAAAATGGTAAGATCAAACTTGATTATGCAAAATGTGTATGAGTCAACTCAATTACCTCAACTCCTCTTGTCAAGCATTTAATGCTTACCCTCCCCAACACCAGAAATGAGAAATTAGCTGTCTGCCGCAGCCCAAATCAGGTCTACAGCAGACAAGTCAAATCCCACCATTTTTATCCCTCGGGTAAACAGTAATCATCATGATTAAGAAGGTAATGGGTGAAACCACAAGATATTAACATTATTATAAAAGGGGGGTGAGAAAGAGGAGGGAAGGTTGGTTGATTTTGGTCTGAAACTGAGCTCTTTTCTTCAAGCTTGAAGACAATCAAATTCTACAGAACACTTTCTGCAGATCCGTGGTAGACTGAGACACTTTCAGTCTGTCAGTCTGCCACAGCCAAAAAGCCTACTTAACCACCAAACACCCATACCAATTAATGATATTGATTCATACACTTTTGCATAGTAAATAATCCTCTTCCTACTCCCCAAATCTCCTGATTTCCATTGTTTGTTATATATATTTCTTACATGTTACTATTCATGACAAATCCTTGTGAAAGCTAAGTTTATTGTGTTTAATTTCAATCTGCGGGATTGATTTTGTGTATCTACTAGCAAATATATTGTGTATTTTTTAAATGCTATTATCATTACAAGCCTTGATGAATCCAAGGTTTATTGTGATTATTTTTTATCTGCGGTGCTGGTTCTGTCAGTCTACCGTGACCTTCTCTATGGGTATTGTGGCCCAGTAGATTACTGACTCCTAAGTTCTATTGTTTATTACACATTTCTTATGTGTTGTTGTCACTGAATGTCCTGGTGAAAGCAAAGTTTATGGCAATTAGTTTTGATCTGCGGCATTAACTCAGTCTGTCTACCGTGACTCTCCCCATGAGTATTGTGGCCCAGTAGATCAGAAAACAAGAGGAAAGCACTATCAACCATCAGGTGATCCAACGGGCCTGGTGTAGAGTTTTAGGCTCAACATCCCCTTCAAATAGCTCAGCTCATGTTCAGTCCATCCATAAGGCGACACGTGGTGAACAAGAAAATTTTGAGCAACCACAATAGTCAAATGCCATCTCTTATTTTATTCTTAAGATATAGATATAAAGTTCAAGAAGATGATTATCAATTCAAATTATCTATAGTTGAATTCATAACCCAAATGATTTCTTGTAATTTATTGAATCATCATATCAAATTATCTTCTGCTAAGTTTTGCCAAATATCTAGTGTTTGGTATAGCTTATGTCAAGTGGTTTGTTTTACTTAAAAAATAAATTGAATAAATATATAATTCTACTATTTTAAAAAATCTATATTTAAAAATTTATACATAAATAAGTACTATGAAAATTTGAACACCACTTATAAAAAAGAACAAACAATACCACCGAACAACTCCAAGGATCTTGTTTATAAATCTTACTACTCAAATAGCTCTGGAAGTGCGAAGGCAATGACAGCCTTGACCTGTTAGTGTTAGGAGCTCCTAATATGTTGCTATGTGCAACTGATGCTACTTCTGTAATTGACTCTAATAAAACACTAGGCACATCTGATTTGTTGGTGAGGATATTCTGGCCCACAGGGTGCATAAAACCATAGCGTAATGCCCACAAAAATATAATTTTTTCTTCTTTGGATAAGTATAATTTTTGTCATAGAATCATTGGTGTATTTTTAAGTTACACTATTTTCTTTTTATAGATTTTAGTTTTACTACTTGAAACTTAAACATACAAACAATCTTATGTTTCTATCTGCATAAAAGGAAGAAAAAGAAACCATATGGGCTCGTGGGTTGTAAAGTAGTAATCAATTAGATGTTCAAATCATCCTCCCCAAAGACTTTTCACAAATAACACACCGAGAATTAATGAAAGCTTTGCTGGTGATTACGTGGCTGTAGGTTAGTACCCAAGAGACATGATTAAGAAAGTGGACCCTATTTTACTTTTGTCTTTTGGATGACCAATTGAAGGTGGGGGTTATCCATGAGGGAAAGCAAAAGCTTTCCACCTCCTAAATTCCTAATCTAAGTTGTACTAACTCCGACCAGAGCCACCATTTTTCTTTATGTTCCACATTGTTTCACCACGTGTCGGCACCTTGCTGCATGATGACATGGCAAGACACCTAATTACCATGAGCTAGTGGATAAGCTGCTGAATTGAATACGTGGGGGCTGACGTGTTAAAAAGTACGTGGAAAGATAGAGTGCCACGAGTCAGATTGACAGAACAAGTGTAGTAGACTTGGAGCTCTGCCCTGCCATTGGAGGAGGAAACACAAAAAGTTTTTGTGACTCATGTCCCTTTATGTTTGGATAAGCATAATGTCGCTTCGAAAGCAAAAATTATACGTAGAAACAAATTTAGACCGTGATGGCAGCAATTTCTTTCAATCAAGAGCATGACAAGCGCATTCCTTTTTCATGAATTAATTTGTTTTCATTTGCTGAGGCCTTTTTTTTTAATGAGGAAAAGTAATGGTAGCCATTTGCACCCATTTGGTTCTGATGAGAGCAATCACCTTCCAGATAGGCTATTATCATTACAAAAGAGAATGGAATAATAGACCAGTTATGTATTTCCCCCCACATTTTCCTTTTTGGGCAGTAAGCCTAGTCAACGAGAGGGCATAGCTTCCATGAATTCTTCAACCTTATCTTAAAACAGTGTGAGTGTGACAAGAAGCAAATAACGACATAACGGTAGAATCATCAGAGAACGAGGGCCAGGCTTGGATTAGGAAATAGAGACTAAATTCCAAATCCTGAATCTTGGCCTTCTTCAAAATTAATGATAACAAACATCAAAGCACCACCTCTATGATTGTTTAGCTCTCTATTCACAGGGGTAGTTGCCACTGTAACAATCCACAATTATAAAGACGAGACGCTAGGTCAATTACATATAGACCACTAACAAGGGCATAATTTTAACGAAATTTCAACTAGCGCTTCACATTTCTCACCATTTTATATTTCCAAGACATGCCTCTAGAATACAATGTTCTCAACTTCTCATCCGGAAATGGTAGATAGGATAAAAATTGTTTGCAACAATGTTCACCGACTTAACATTGAATTGGTTGCAGCGGCAGACAAATAATGAGGCCTTCAAGAGCTTTTTATTTTTGGGCAAAACGATGATTTTAATCACAAATAGTACAAGTTCTGTTTCCCATCCCGTTTTACCACACCCAATGAGGCCCACATCCCGTTTTACCAATCAACAGCCTGCTCTTTATCTACAAATTATAAATACTAAATTTAAGGGTTAAGGTAAGCCAGGTATATCAGTGTAATACAGTCAGTTTTATTCATATGGTTTTTATAAGGTCCAGAGATCAAATAGAAGAGAACATCACAAACATAAATGATTACCAAGCAATGGCTGAGCTTAATGAACGATAGAAAACTAAAAAATGGAATATGAAATTAACATTGGAATTCCATGAGGGGCTTACAGGACAACTCTATTTATGTGATTGCCTGTCACTCATTAGCGCTAACACACACAAGTTCCATTTTAGGTTCCGGTCCCCTCTGGCGTCTGTCTGAACCCGACCCGATGAAAGAATGCACAAAAATATCAGCAAGAACCAGCACCCAGTGGTGGCAATGAGCAATAAGTGTCATGCTTCATTTTTTTGAGAGTATAGGCTTTATTGTTTCTACAACCACCTGTTTTGCATGAAAAGAAAGAATCAAATTAATGAGATAAAGCACATTACCGGATGGTACAGGAAGCCAATGACAAAAAATTATGCAGACACAACTTCATGCTCACAATGTGACATCGAGATATAGAAGGACAAAACCATTTGGATAGTGGTCCTGGTTATGGAGGTCTAACACCTTTCCCAATAAACAATTTTTTATTTTATTTTATTACAAGTACCTTTCCCAATAAACAGTAAGATGCATCAGGCTATTCAGAAAAACCAATTATTTTATTTTCTATCCTGTTCTTTTCCTCTCCCCAAAGAATACTAATTTTATATAGCAGATTACTAGTATTCTTACCCTCCCATCATAGGATAATGACGCAAAGATCCAAGGCTCACGATTGCTCCAAGCAAGGCCTTTAAATCAAGTGAAAGCCAGTCAGCTTTAGTATAAGATAAAATGCATGGAAAAACATGAAAGTTGCAGTGGTTACCATAAACACTGTCTTCATAGTCACTATATGAATGAAGTAATGGATCAACCCGCCGAGTAGGTGAATCAACCAGGCTGCCAAAAACACAAAAATTGATGATATCAGCAGAAACCAAAAGAATGAAATAAGAAGTCAAAGAAAAACACAAGAAAACAACCTTTCAGATGTAAACTCATCACTGCTATATAGAGAAGCCAACCACAAGTTGACGGTTGAGTCTGTACCAGCACTCTGCAACAGGATACATTTAATCAGAAAAACGTCAATAACGAAAGTACCTGAAAAACAGTGTCTGGTTTCATACTTTCATTGATTCAGTCCGTCACCAAATATTTAGTGAAATAATGGTCTTACAATATTGGAATGCAGATGAGGCGACAGTAGCAGAACTTGGATCTAAAACCTTTATAAGCCAAAACAAGACCTTAACAAAGGCTTGAATGTAAGGGTTTGGCTTGCATCCAGTGCTCTAGTACATTGGACGTGACACAGACACAACAAGTGTCCAAAATTGTCCATGTGTCGGTCTCATATCTCGTCCCATGCATTGGAGCACTAGACAGAAGCCTTGCCCTAAATGTAAACTGCATGTGATATCCATTTTGGACTTCAAAGGCTAGAACATATGTGTGTGAATATACATGCGTGTGTGCATATTTAAGAGAGAGAGAGAGTACCAAAATCAGCCCGTCATATTCAGGGTTACACTTGACAGCCCATGACCTAGTGACATTTTTACACAGGTCGTAATTAGGCAGCTAATATTATGTGAAATATATATTAAATTCTTTTTTACAAATGATATGGCCAAGTAAAAACACCTAAAAGTGCACAAATATAGTAACATAAATTGGATGCATGTATACGGTATGGTTCATCAAGCAGGAACATGGTTGACAAAGATCACAACTGCAACTGTGCTCAATATATATACCAGTGTGTATGTCCGGGAAGCTCTTGGATAGGAACCTTTGGTTTTCTAAGATCCCATATGTTTATCCCAGATTCATCTTCTGCAGTGACCTACAATAATGGTAAACTATTTATTATGTTTTTTTATTGGTAAGTTACACACGCACCCAATGGGTCTTGAACCCACGACCTCACCCTCTCCCTATAACTTTTTTTTATGACATAGGAGAACTTTACTCACAGAGTTGCACGTCGCAGAGCATACTGTACAACAATCCTCACCCCTCTCCCTAGAACTTATAAGGGGAGGAGGTGCCAATTGAGCTAGAGCTCATTGGCGGTAAACTATTTATTATGTTAAACATATCAAATGCAGTATAGATATTTCTTATGCTATGAGAAACAATCTGAACATGCTATCTATACACACATTGTAACATATAATGGATGCATGTATATCTTTGTGTAAACAGACACCCTCTAGCTGCCAATCTATACACCATTATCAATGAAATGATTTTTTTTTATGAATACCATTATCAATGAAATGATATACATGGAAAGTTATAAGTCTGTCTTTTAAAAGGAATTACAACATCACACAGGTGAGCGTGCTTAATGCAAAGTTATGTTCTTACAAATATATGCTTCTTCTTGGGGTTGTAATCAACATTGCGGACATGCCCACGCTCAATTGAATTTATCTTCCTGCAATTAATAATTCCATCAAGGAACAGTGAGATTTTGTGTACCAAACTTTTATCATATGAAATTAGCAGGCTAACTAGTTGACCGAAATGTAGTAAATTCCAAGAATACATTAGTACACATAAGTTCTGCTGTGGATAACACTGTCAACCTATGCAAGAGAAAGAAGCAGTTTGCCATAGCAGCACGGGGGCGCGGGGGGGGGGGGGTGGGGTGGGGTGGGGGGGGAACAAGAACGTAACATACTTCATTGTCCGTAAATCCCAAAATTGGATGGCCGATTCACAAGTTGCAGCAACAGCATTCACATCATGTGGATCCCATGCTCCTCCAGATAAGTTGTGCAACATACCAGCCGACTCTTTTGATTGTACCTAGATTTTGCATGAAGGCCTAAATGAGAATCAGCTCAAGAATTAAAGAGTAAAATAGTTAACTATGCAGTTACTCAACAGCTGCAATTATTAATTGCACGGAATGAAAAACATTTCTGGTAATTTTCAACGAGAATATAGAACTCCACTTTTATCCTACCAACTAAAATTTTAAGAGGTTATACACAGCAATTGGCAAATTATTATTAAGTACATGTAAACATGAGATTACACCACTTCGTCACTTTAATCTAATTGTTGCTTGAACCTCCTTATTCCACCACCAAGTCTCCTTAGTTGGTAGGCAACCTTTAAGTAGTTAAGGTCTTAAAAAGGCCTACTCAAATAAAGCTTACGGAGGAAAAATGAGATTACAAATTCATATATATATTATAATTAAAATTAAAAGGAAAATGAAATTATTTTGCTTTATCCCTCTTTTTATGGTAAATTGCACACACACGCATGGGTCTTAAACCCATGACGTGACCCTCCATCCCACTATAATGGAGGAGAAAGTGTCATTTGAGCTAGAACTCATTGGCTTTAGCTCTCTCCCTCCTACCATGTCTTCTTCTTTTATATGCATTAGGTCATCATGCTTTGGAACAAGAGAATCCTAATGAATTTAATGCTTTTGGGAGAGGGAGAGGAAACTTAGCCATGTACTTCTGCCACAATCACAATCGATGGACATGGGATCATGGGCTATACCTGAGCTGTTTTTTTGGAACAATCTAAACTCCACAAGAAAAGAGTTTCCTCATCAATGCTGATCAGCTTATCATGCCTTCCAGAGGGCCACCAAAGAACGCTGTTCATGGTGTACATATATAGGGCAAGTGAGCATGAATCACACGTATGGATCAAAGAACTTAAAAGCCACAAAACTACAAAATAGATAGATTTTTCTTAAGTAGATAAATATTGCAATATAACACAGATCGTCACCACTAGAGTAATCCAAATAGAGCTGAAAAGCTAAATGATCTAAAAGGCAATAGATAGAGAAATTATAGATTCCTGATAAGTACCTATTATTATATGCCACATGACATGATAGCAGGAGAAAAAAGAAGATAAAATTGTCCTTTTTTTCTTTTCTTTTTTTGCTGAATGAATAAAATTGTTCTTGATGATGCATAATTTGGAGAATATGTCCCCTAGAGCAAAGAAATGAAAGAACAGGATAAAAAAAAACTTACCATTTAATCTTTCCAACATGCGCATCAAGTGAGGTAATTCGTTCCAACTGAGGGGAATTTAACTCGCCATATAACTCAGGGATCTGCCATATTGCTGCTCCATATGATTCACCTTCAAGAACATTGAACAAAATCAAACAACATAGTAGCTTTGAGCCAGTACACTTGCTTGCAGACAGAAGCACGCATGAAGAAAAAAATGTTTAATATAAAATAAGAACAAAAAAAGGATGGGCATGAACGTTTTTGGAAGAAACATTGGCAGAATATTGGATTTAAAAATAAAAAATAAAAATTAACTAATGTTAAGGTGATAATGCTTTCTGAGGAGAGTCGGTAATCAGACCTAATAAAAAAAGACTCAATAGTCATCACTCCCAATCACAACTCATGTCTAGGAGAGTGACCAAATTCAAACTCCAGGGCGGGAAGAGTGATGGCATGAGGGATGGGAGAGCCTAGTAAAGAAATTCAACCTCCAAATTGGTTTTCTAGAAGAAGATTACATCGCTTATCAATAGTAGCTTCACTTGTTCAACCAAACAGTGAGGGGGGAAATCATTATCTAACTCTTGGAACTTTGGTGTCAGATACATTATGTTTTGTTGCAGGAAGGCAAATTCTTGACTCAATGCTTATTGCTAATGAGTGCTTAGATAGTATAATGAGTGGTGTCCTTGGGGTCATATGTAAGCTGAATATTGAAATCCATATGATCGTGTTAATTGGGGTTGTGAGCTATTGTTAAAAAGGTTTGGATTTGGTGAAAATTGGAAAAAATGGATCTGATATTGCATCTCAAGTATTTGGGGTCTCAATTATGGTCAGTGGGACTCAATTGGCTTCTTCAGTATCTCATGAGGGTTAAGGCAAGGAGATCCTCTATCTTCTCTTCTATTCATCATATATGTTTTCTCAAAAATTTGACATTTTGTAAAATGAGTACTAAATCACTACAATCAAGCCCTCTTGGAAAAAAAATGGTTATGTCAATTGGGAGTTAAGAGGGAACATCATTGGAAACATGTTATTTCTATGAATTACGGGGAAACATGGGCAGTCTGACAACAGAGGTGGTTAGGGGTACGCATGGAGTTGGTTCATGGAAGACTATTAAAGGAGGATGGAATGCATTCTCTAAATGTATTACGCTTGTTATTGGGATGGCTATCGTTTCCACTTTTGGCCTGATCCTTGGTGTCAGGACCCTCTAAAAGACCTCTTTCCTGACTTATTTATATTGACAATGGATAAGGATGCTTGCCGCGTATCTCAGTAAAAGTCGATGTACACAACACAGGAAACCTCAATTGACTCACCATGAAGACTTTTTCTGATTTGTTATATTCTAATTTTCCATCCAGTGAAGTAGAGGATGAACTATCCTAGATTTTGACTAAGAATGGAAGTTTGAAGTCTGTTCGTACTATGACATTCTAAGAAGGTTTACAGGAGTTTACTTCCCCTGGATATTCATTTGGAGGGCTAAGATACATCGAAAGGTTGCTTCCTTGACTTGGGCAGTAGCATTTGATGACAGTGGATAACCTCCGTGTAGAAATTTCTGATAAAGTGATAAAGATTAAAAGAGAAGAGAGAAGACATGAGACTTTTACATGGTTTGGCCATGTGACCTACATCCATGGGACAATGAACGACTGCTGTATGTTAAGGTTAATGTTATACCTACTAACCTTCGAATAAGCTCTATTTGCAATGTTTACCCTCAAATAAACTCCCAAACCTAAAATATATCCATATCACAAAGCAAAACCATGCTTGCAAGCTACTTAAAAGTCTTATAACTCAACTAGCATTTCCTAGTGTTTTCACCCCAATCCCCAACTATCAAATTATCAACTATCAAATTATCAAAAGAAGCATTACTATGGAAACATTAAAAATGAATAAACCGACTATTATTCGCATTGCATTGTTAAGTAACAACACGGCATAATCAAAATTTGAAATTAAAAATAAAAACAAAGATCAGGATCAATCAAATGAAATTACCAGTACAGTAGACAGTGGAGAAGATCCGTTGATCGAAGGGACAGGAAGCGAGGTCCCAGATCTCGTTCGGGTGCGAGAACAAACCCTCGCATATGAGCTCAGTTCCACCTGATGAAAGCCGAATCAAATGCACCTGAAACAACTCAGTTCCATTAATTAATTATAAAAACAAAAAGAAATCCTATGTTTAACAAACAAATTGAGTTGCCAATTGTCTTGTAACTCAACTGACACCTCCTCGTATTTCCAACGTTCAACTATCGAACTATCAAAAAAAAAAAAAAAAAAACCTCGTTTTCTTCTTTGAGACTGAGAGTGCCGGTGATGAAGCTGGTGTGATCTGTGTCTGCTTTGACATCCGAAATGCATCTAGCCTGGACAAGGAATAAAGATTTAAAATCCGAGCTAGGGATTTATAATTATAAAGATCTTGAAGCTCAGCTTAGAAATTTGAAGTTAACAAAAAATAAAATAAAAAATTGACCTGGTATTTGAGACCATATCCAATGCCTGATGATCCTCCTTGCATTGGTGCACCGCCTAATACCGGGATCTAGGAGAATTATCTTAGCTTTACTCCCTGTTGATGTTAACGGTAGCTAATTATGAAGGAATTCTTTTGCTAGACTTGTCTGGGCGCTATAGAAAGCCTAAAACGATGCGTTTTTTAGCGTGTGATCGTGATTATAATTCATTATTAACGGCCAAGGCCCTCTTCGATTTGTTTTTGAGCCCATATAACAGTAGGTCCAAAATCGGGTTAGACTCACAATTGAACCGATCAACCGGGTCCATATTCTGCTCCAAATGAAAACTTTTTTCAATTGCTTTGCAGTGCATATAACTCCTGGGACCATCAAGGCATCAACCCGAACAACATTATTTACTACGTTGTTGTTGTTGTTGTTGTTGTTTTTTTTTTTTTTTTTTTTTGATAAACTGCAAGTTTTTTATTAGAAGAAGGAAACTTACAGAGAAGGCTCTACTGGAGCAACAGAATCTAGGGAGGAGTCCTAAAAACAAACAGAAGAAAAAATCTGAGGATCTAAACAAAAATCAAAAGGACCCCAGATAGAACTAAGAAAAGACCATCTAGCAAGAACATGGGGGGCTCTATTAGCATTCCTTTTCACCCATTTAATGGACCAGAAAGGCTTACCTTTCAAAATAGACCGCACCTCCACAATAACAGTACCAATGGCAATGGACCATGGGATATTCAATGGCAAACTAAAAGCATCAGTAACCATTTTACAATCACATTCCAGAATAATATTCTTCAACTCATAATTGACCGCAATAAAACATGCCTAAAGAAGAGCCTCAACCTCCGCTTGGAGAGGGATATTGGTATTCGCCTTTTTACTACGTTTGCTACGTGTGTATGTCAAATATGTTAGAGCATTCCCAACGGTTAAGGCATTTTTTTTGGTAAATTTTAGCTTAAGAAGCTATTTTTCTATTTTGCCTTACCACTTTATAAAACACCTCCATCAGATTTTTTATATTCAACTCTATTTTATTATAATACTAGTCACAAACCTGTGCGATGCACAGGAAAATTATTGGAAATAAAAGCTAAATTAATTTTGATTCCTTTTACTTTTTTTTTTTTTTTTTTTTAGTTCAAAATGTTGTAGGCAAGATTGATAAAGAGACTTTACGAATCGGATTTAAGATAGATCTTACTTTTTTATTTTAAAAAATAACTAAGAAAGTATTTACCTACAATAGGATAATTAAAATTTAATATAATGTAATTTTTCTTTTGGCAGAAGTTGAATATAGTCCAATTTTTATAAAACACGATTCATGTTTATATTTACCATATGGATCATGTATCCATTCAAAAATTAAATTAAAGATACTTAAAATAAGAAGAATGACAAATAAATATATGGACACATGATTATATGATTAAACTTAAATAATTTTCATAACTCATTTCAAGCTCACATGGTTTCATTATAACAAATTCATACATCTTTCTCCATTGCCAGCAACAAAACTAAATGAAATACATAAGAAAAAAAAAAAAAAAAAAAAACTCTAAAAATCTTGATGAAAATTGATAATTATGATTATTATTAAAAGATATTTATATTGTGTTTATATATGGAATATATTTTAGTATTAGACATTAATTATGATTGTGTTTTATATATGGAATAATATATTCTTATATTAAAGAAAATATGATGTGTCAAAATTCTAATGGAAGGTTTAATAATAGAATAAAATTTAAATTCAATTAGAAAGTATATATTAAAATAATGAGGTGTAAAATTGTGAGATTTCAAAAGCTTATGTGGCGCAACATGATGAGGTCAACCAAAAGTCAAAAAGCTTCGGTTTTATATTATAGTATAGATTATTTTTTCAATTATTTTTTATTATATTAAAACATCCAAATGCCAGAACCAATTCCACCCTTTTCATCTGCCGCCGCCACCCCCCCACTCTCTTCCACCACACTGAAACAACAAAATCAAACCCACTCTCCTTCCACCGCCACCCCCCTTTTCATCTAATCCCAAACCCATGCTCGGCGCAAGCTCAAACAACCGCCTCCTGTCTCTATCCAGAAACGTCGTCGTTCTGGCACCGAACGAGCCTGGCAGGAAGATCGAGATCTACTCTCTGCTCCTCCACCACCGCTACGCCTCTAACTCTTAGGTGAGCTCCGATTTGCCTGGTTTCTGGCCCGATCTTTCTTAATTTCTCGGCGTCGAAGTCCGATAGCTACGATCGCGGCAGCGATGTGGCTTGGGTTTCATCTCCTCACTGAGATTGAGCTTTGACAGCACGGAGCAGAACAGAACAAAATAATAAAAAAATAAAATTGCAAATGAACAGTACAAGGTATAAATGGCTTACAATTGTAGCAAAAACATATTTTGCCTCGTGTGAAGCTCGTCCATAAGGAGCAATTTTTGGGCTTAAAAGCTATCTTTTGAGTTAATTTTAGTATTTAGCAGACCCGTTGGGAATGCTCTAATTTTCCAAAATTTTTAGAATATATATGAATACTTTCAAATCGAAGTTATAGTAAACCTTGTTATAACTACCTCGTTGTGGTAGTTATAGTAATTTTCCGACCAGAATTCATTATCCTGACTAATTGTGAAAACTTAAAATTAAAACAGGTAAAACTTTTGGCATACCGTACGTTGGCGATGACAACTGCAGTCAGAGACCACATGGGGAACCTAATGGCTCCTGCTTTAATATTGAATCGTGACACTCATAGAAGCTGTTTTCGCTCTTAAGAAAATAAGCATTCATAAATTAGACAAAAGTGCACTGGGAGACCGTACGTTTGCGATGACAACTTTGCTTGAGACCACATGGGTTTGGTAATAATGGCTCCTGCTTTAATAATTGAATCGTGACACTGATAGAAGCTGTTTTCGCTCTTTAAGCATTCATTGACAAAAGTGCACTGGGAGTTTGAATTTGCTTTTTTGGTAATTTCAATTCATTGGAGGGAAAGGGATGGCCAAAAACTAGCCCCAAGTTAATTAAAGGTTTAATTATATATTTAGTCCTAATTTTTTTTCTATATTTTAAAATATTTCTTATCATTTTAAATGTTTCCTTTTAGTTATCAATTTTTAAATTGGAAATGTTTCATTTCAATTGTTGTACTTTTAAGTTTGTGTAAAAAATGTCCCTTGTTTTTAATCAATTTATTATAAAATTGGATAATTTTAAAATATGATGTAAAGGTTGAGAACTAAAATTAAACATTTAAAATTGATAGAAAATTAAACTATTTTGAAACATGATAGACAACTAAATTGAAACATGGATTAAATTGAGGATTATACATTTAAAAAGATAATGATCATTTTGAAACATTGTGCAAATGATATAGGTAGTTAAATCATATTTTTATAATGCTAAATATGCTAACTATATTCACCATGCTAAATGTATGACAACCCCCCTAAAAAAAAACAAAAACAAAAACAGATGTCAAGCCCTTAAAAGTTGTCGCTAAGGGCGGAAAAAAATAAGAAGAAGCCTACAAGAGGAAAAATTATCTTCTGTTTCTACTGTATATAGCGCCCCCTCACAACAGGTGGGACCCACACGCCTATAGGCCCCACCTGTTGTGAGGAGGGCGCTGTATACAGCGGAAACATGAGATACTTTCTCCTACAAGAGGGGTTTCTTCAAAACCCACTCTAATGCCAACAATTGCCAAATGTCTGTCTACTAAACTTTATTAAATTATGGGCAGTACAAAGTCATAAAAATGTTTGTTGTCGGGTAGGCCCATGGTTATATTGCCTTCCTAACAAATCTAATTATATAGCTGACTAATTGGAAGTATATGTGGGTTCCAGTTAGCTCAATTGGTGAAGTCTCTTGTCATCGAGTAAAGGACCTGGGTTCAAATTTCGCCTACACCAAAAACCAATTGATGTCTTAGCCTGATAATAAGAGCAACCATCATGAGTGGACGTCATAGGTTTAAATGCTATCGTAATTGTAAAAAAAAAAAGAAAGGAAGTATATGGAGTTTATAACTTTATATATGTTTTTTTTTTTTTTGCTAAAATATAACTTTATATACGTTATTGTCTTGTTGATTGAGTTTTACTATTTGACACATTTAGAGGAAGAAGAAAAAACCACTGTCGATGTAGACAAATATGTTGGCGTTATCCTATATCTGGTAGGCTGGCATAATTATTTTTATTTTGTGAATGAATTAGTTAAGATTTAATAGGTCAGATAATTTGTTTTTATTATTTGGCGGTTGTCCATGGTTATATTGCCTTCCTAATTGAAATCTTGCTTTATATAGCTGACTAATATGGAAGTATATACGTGGGAAAAATCCAGTTAGGCTCAATTGATGAAGTCTCTGGTCATCGAGTAAAGGACCTGGGTTCAAATTTCGCCTACACCAAAAACCAATTGAAGTTTAGCCTGAAAATAATGGGAACCATCATGAGTTCACGTCACTTAATTTTAAATGCGATCGTCATTGTAAAAAAAATGAAAGACAGTTTGGAACAGATTCTCTCATGTTTTTAATTTTTTTTGCTATGTAGTATAGCTTTATATTTCTTATTGTCTTGTGATTGCATTTACTTTTGACACATTTAGAGGAGAAGAAAAACACCACTGTCGATGTAGACAAATATGAAATATCCTATATCGCTGGTATGGTTGGCATGATTTTTATTTTGTGGTATGCTTGTAATAGGTCAGATAATTTGTTTTTATTATTTGGCTGCATGGGACTTGAATACAAATATATATATATATGATATATGCAACAATCCAGTGGCCAATGTTGTTTGGGTGGAGTCTGGATTGAAGTTGCTAAAAATGGGAGATTTCATACTTAATTTTTGCTTTACAGGAGACCTGTGGAACAGATTCTCTCATGAAGATGTAGAGCTATTTTCTTGTGGTATATTTCATTTGGAGGCAAAGAAATAGCATGGTTCATGAGGGGTATGCTTGTAATCCCACTGCGGTTGTACAAAGAGCAACAAAGCTGTTGCAAGGATCTAGAGAGGCTTTACAGCCTGTCCGTGATCGTGGTATGGTTGATGCTCCAGGTACCTCCCCCTATGAACTACTACAAGGTTAATTGGGATGTCTATAGGGACTCAGCTACAAAGATGTGGACTGCTGGTATCTTGATGTGGACTGCGGTATCTTGATTCGTGACCACGGGGGCCAAGTGTTGGCTGCACAATGTGTGAAGGTTCAGTACCATCCACGTGGGGTTCATCCAAAGTTTTATGCCTATGTTCATGCACTTATGTTTGCATTGGAAATGAGTTTTGCTGAGATCATTGTTGAGGGACCACCTTTTCACCCTGTGGACACATTAAAGAATAGGCCTTCAGGGCCTACCATTGGGGATTCATGGTTGAAGGAAATATGGGTGTTAATTCAAAAATTTAGAAGATGCTCTTTGTCTTTTGTTTCACCAGAGATCAATAAGGGTGCTTGGATACTAGCAAAATTTGGTTCAACAATTAAAGAGTCGAGAATTTGGATAGAGGAAGTTCCTGTGATGTTACAGGATGTCTTGTAATTTTTTGCTTCCTTGTAACTCTCTTTTATTTCATCAATAAAATTCTACTATTTTAATCAAAATAAAAATATATATATATATAAGAAAAAAATTATTATATTTTTTGGATTGAATAATTTTTTTTTATTGTCATACAAGAGGATTGTACATGAGAAGGTTCTTGCATCTTTTTATTAACACAAAATGAGAAAAGTATTCCTTCACCTTCGAATTGTATGTTTAAATAATTTAAATTTATTAGTTTTGTTATAATGAAAAAAGAAGAGAGTAGTAAGTGCATTTAGTGCTCCAGGCTTACTTAAATCCGATTTAGACATGATGTGGGACCATGTGTGTAATAATGGAGTCCGTCACGAGTTGAACTCAATCTCAAACTCGCAATTTGAGGAATTCTGACTCAATTTCCAATTACTAAACCACTCCATAAATTGTAATTTAAATTTATTAGTTTAATTAACTTACAAAATAAGTTGAATAGTTTAGAAAATGCCAGGGTTTAATTTTATATATATATATATATAATTATAAGTTTAAACCAACACGCAATTAAATAACTCTTTCTGACTTCTCAATTTTCTCATTTTTATACGACTGTTGAGTGCTGAAAACAAAAGGAAAAGGCACAGTTTACCTCACGCACTGGTACTCTGGATCTGGAAGCTTTGATTTTTCTTCCTTTTTTTTATTCAAAGTCATGGAGGAATGAGGATTAGCTAAGAGATCTTCATCCTTCCTTTGAATATGAAAATATATATCAATTCTCATAAATACAATGACACCGTTTAAGCTGACTTTCTCCTAACGTGTAAATAAATAAATAAAATAAAATAAAAGGAATAAGAATGTGGCAAAAATTCTCCCACCTCAGAATACATGCTTAAGTATTAAATTATAATAATGGTCCAAGATTAGATTAGTTATACTAGTAATTAAATATCAAAATGTCCTGCCTACCACCTTAAATTACTCTGCCTCTAGATGTATAAAAGTGCAATATGTAATTGTACACAGCAACACTAATTATTATCAGTTTTCAACGACTTACCAGCTTCATTGTTTTTAAAACCCTAGGGATAGTTCTTTTTTTTTTATTTTTTAGATATGATAGAAATTCTAATCTAAATTCACACACACATATATTTTGAAGATCCCGGGGATCGAACCCACACCCTCATAGAGGGGGGTTTTTGGAGAGGGGATTACCACTGAGCCGAATACCCAAGTGGCCTAAGAATAGTTCAATTAGTTTAGCTTTGGGTGTATTTTTCAAAAGTCAATAATTCGAATTCCACTAGGAACAACCTACCTAAAACAAAATCTTACACTTATTATAATAACGCGTGCTAATACGATATTGTCGTATCATCCGGTAATTAGACTGATATATGTTTATCTACCAAACGACACGCAAGATTATTAAAAAAAAAAAATTAAGTGATTTAAAATGTTTGGGTTCCGCATAGCTTTATGGAAAAGCAATGGACATAATTCCGAAAGCACCCCTGATGAAGTCCAATTTTCCACCTCATCTAATAAAACCCCATTCACGCCAAAAGACCGTGCCACCTTCCTCTACACACACACAAAGAACCAACTTCGTAATCCCAAATAATTCATAACTCCTCCTTTCCCATTTCTTTAAAATTTCTGTGTATGGGAAAAACCAAATCTTGGATCCCTAACTTATTCGAAAACCGGACCATGAGAAGGAACAAATGCTAAACCGTAAAAAAACCACCATGCATATTTGGAAAAGGGTTTCGGATCTTGATTGGCGTTTTCTTCTCTTGATAATCCCTCCCCTCTCTCTCCTCGCCTTCATTGCTCTCTCCTCCACATCCACCTATCCTTTTTCCTCTTTTGCCCCTCTCCGATCTTTCATCATCGCCCATACCTTTCAGCAACCGCCATCAGAGAATGTCACGTCCGTTTTGACTTCGCTGCAGCCGAGTGGGGTGTTGAATCGGACCCAATCGGCTGGGACTCTGTGGTGGACGAAAAGGAAGAACGAGTTGGATCGGTCTAGAATAGCGGTTTGTTTGGTTGGTGGGGCCAGGAGGTTCGAGCTTACGGGACCGTCCATTGTGGATAGGATTCTCAACGAGTATCCGAATTCGGATCTATTTTTGCACAGTCCATTCGATCAGAACTCGTTTAAATTCTCTCTTTTGAAAATCGCACCCAGACTCGCCTCGGTTCGAATCTTCGTACCCAAAACCTTGCCTGAAACCGAGTCACAGGTCCGAGTCCTCACGGCGGCCAACTCACCCAACGGCATCCAGGTTTGTTAATCTGCTTTATTCTTTAATTCCCAATTACCAAATATAGCATATATCTAATTGTTTATTTTGTTAAGTTTAGCTATCTGATTCGACAAAGATTGGGAGATAATAAATTAATATATTATTATTATTTGTTTGTTAATCCTTCGCCAACCTGACTACCACTACCTACACTCACGGGGATAGATAATGTGTTTGCCTTTCCTTCTTTCCTTTCCCCTGGATTTTAATATTATTAGCTAAAAAGGCACGAAAAATTTGCAACTTTCCTAAAAAAAACTGTAAATGTTTTACTAATTTGTACTATATTGCAAAAAGTAAAACTTAGTTACATGTAATTTACTTCAGGAATTGTATCTAAATTTTACCTTTTATTTGTATATATTGAATTTTCTCCGTGCGTTAAAATCCAACTAAGTCAATTTCAATCTTTTCTCTATTTTTTTGTTACATATTTTGAATGGACAAATTTTGGCTACAAACCGTTTATTATCACTTATTATGTAGCGGTTTATAAGACCATCCATATGTATTATTTAAAAAAATTACATGACTCATTAAATAGGTCATATGACTAAAATATAAATGGATGATCTTATTAATTAACACGTAATAGATTGTAGTGAGCTAGATAAAAACTTATTTGTAGTAAAATTCTATCCATTTTGAAACTTGTTATAACCACAAACTGAATGGTATTTATCGTGTATTCACAAGGTACCTGGATAGCGACACGAGTATATATATATATATATAATTTTATTAATAATTGCAACAAAGCCCCTCCTTGTTTCGCGTATGTCATTTTCAGTTTGACAAATGTGGTTTTTGCATTGCAGGGCCTCTTGCAATACTTCGCTCTGGTGGAGGGGTGCCTAACCATGATCAAAGCTTACCAACAACAGAAAAACTTCAAGTACGACTGGATAGTCCGGACCCGAGTCGACGGGTACTGGAACGCCCCGCTCGACCCGAGAAATTTTGTACCGGGTCAGTACTTGGTCCCACCCGGATCCACATTCGGAGGACTCAACGACCGTTTTGGCATCGGCGACCTAAACACCTCCACGGTGGCTCTCTCACGTCTCTCCCTCGTCCCTGATCTGGACTCGGCCGGGTTGCGTCAACTCAACTCGGAGACCGCGTTCAAGGCCCAACTCACCACTCACGGCGTCCCTTACCTCGCCAAACGCCTCCCTTTCTGTATCGTAACGGACCGCACGTACTCGTTCCCGCCGAGCCATTTCGGGGTTCCGGTGGCGGCTTTGTCTAGCCGGGGTCCACTGAGTGGGGCCAAGTGTAGGCCATGTACGCCGGTGTGTCAAGGCACGTGCGTGGCGAACGTGATGATGTCACTTTACAAAGGTTGGAGCTGGACCAATTGGAGGAACGGGACGCTCCAGCTGTGCGATGCTCACGGGGATTGGGAGCAAGGGTGGGAGAGAGTTTTTGACCGAGTCGCAGGGAAGAAACTCGCCGAGTCGAGAAAACGAGTTGGGAAGTTGAAGTTGAAGCTGTGTGTAGATGATTTTAATGAGATGAAGAAAAAGAGTAGTGGGAGTTGGGAGACTCCACCGGTGGAGAAAATGTGTGGACTTGGGTTGGGTCCCAAGTGAAGCAAAATAGGTATCCCAGTTTTTTGATACGGTTATTTTGTAAAGAAAGAAACTAAGAGGGTATTTCTTGAACTTAGATATATTTTATTTATTTATTTATTTTACACACAGAAGTTTAAAGAGTTAGCCAGCTTTGACTGGACCTGGCCACGACTAAGAAAGTGCAATGCTGACTCGAAATCCAAGAATTGCAAGACAAGGATTATGACATGTTCGTCGCGTACAGAAAAGTCACAAAAGGATTTGAATGGAAAGTTCAATTCCCTTCCTTCCCCAAAAGACCAGTTTTAAATTTTAATTGGTTGGCTCGTCATTTTGCTTGAATTGCTTTTTTTTTTATCTGAACTTTAACAGACTCGCTGAGCAATGGAGTAGGAAATTTGGAAGGAACTTATTAATGATAAAATTATCAATTTTGATATATATATATATATATATATACACGCGTGTGTAAGATAAAAAGAAGTTATAATTTTTTTTTATATATAATATGTGATGATAGGCAGGAGTTTGTGGCACAGTTTTGCCCATCCAATTGGATGACTTTGTTACATGAATGGTTCAACAACTCAACGTAGCTAGAGCGGGTAGAGATGAGTAGAGTGGTGGCGTTGTTTTCTTGATTGGTGAGACTTGAGAGAGAACCAAATGTTTAGAAGTAAAATATGTGTGCCATATACCATGAAAGAACTCGGAAAAGGATAGGAGGATGGTTGATTTATGACCAGCCTAGCTACCTCAACCAATTCTTAAGAATGTTTTTGTTTTTTGTTATGATTTCTGTTGAATATGTATTTATAATACTTCAAAGGTGAGCATCTCTTTTGAAACTTCACATCATCAAACCTAAAAAACAAATTTTATTTATTTATTTTGATAAACAGCAAGCTTTTATTAGAAGAAGGAAACTTACAGAAAAGGCTCCACTGGAGCAAAAGAATCCAAGGAGGAGTCCTCAATACAAACAGAAGAAAAAACATGAGGACCTAAACAAAAATCAAAAGGACCCCAGATAGAGCTAAGAAGAGACCACCTAGCAAGAACATGGGGGGCTCTATTAGCATTTCTTTTCACCCATTTAATGGACCAGAAAGGCTTACCTTCCAAAATAGACCGCACCTCCACAATAGCAGTACCAATGGACCATGGGACAGTCAATGGCAAACTAAGAGCATCAGTAACCATTTTGCAATCACATTCCAGAACAATATTCTCCAGCTCACATTCAATGGCAAACCTAAAGAACAATTAAAGCTGGCCTGACTTTGCACATGCATCACTTACTTATTCCCACTTGATGTGTTTCTTAGTTGCTACCATTTCGCTTTCATAACACTCAATTGTAAATTTCAAGCTGAATCAGCAATACATTACTGACATCCAAATGGATCACTCTCTCATGTACAGCCATTTTCATCTCTAATTAATACTTTTCCCACGGGTTGAGGTTCAATGTGGGGACCAAGCCAGTTATAGGGCCAGATTTTTCACAAGGCAATCAAATGGAACAGATCTATCCCCTGAATGCCAGGCCTTGCACGCTTGCAGTTTCCATGATCCAGTAAACCTGTCTGGTACGTAGTGGTATGGTATGGGTCCTGTTCATAAGTTAGGTCTGAAATATAGAGAGAACTATATGCAAAAGTTCACTTATTTTGGCACGCCAAGCTTTGGCTAAGCTGAAATTTTGAAGTTGAGCTAGCTGATCCACTATTTAATGAAACATAGTGAGAATTTAGACTAATAGTTAGTTCATTTGGTAATGATTTTTTTTTTTTTAATAAACATGCAATTGGAAATGATTTGTGTTAGGATGTTCTCTTTTCAATTTGGGCAACCAAAACTTTGATATAACTCGTCAACCCAATCAAACCCCAACAAAGATCAGCAATAACGTGACTCAATTAAGTGGAAAAACAATCATTTCAACCACTCAGCCTACACACAAATTGGACACACACATCTTCCTTCTCTTTTGTAGGAGACCCACTTTCCTTTCCATGTGTCTTTTTCACTCTGATCAAATTATTTCGATCACACGTTTAATTGATCAAGTTATTCGAAATTCACTTTTGGTAAAGTTTTTGGACCACATCTTTGATTACACATCTAGTTTTGATCACGTTATGCCTAATTGGCATCCCACCTTTGTTTTAGCTTATCGTGTTTGATGGGATATTCGTATTAGAGAGTCAACACACCCAAGCTTACATATCTGGGGAATAATCAGATGCTTTGAAGAGTTCAAAAGACTAAAAGCCGAGATGGGGATAGTTTCAAACCCAATAACAGATCAAACGGCCCATTTCAGCCATTTTGCTAACGAATGAGCTAAAACATTAGTGTTCCTAAGAACCTTGCCAACAAACACAATTGTACAACATAGGTCGACCAATGGGGACTGCAAGTAGATCAAGCTTGAATTGTTTTTTAAGGAATCACCATGCAGTCTAAAACAACATAGCTAGTCGAAGCCCAACCCAACGGCCTTAAAGGTGGCGAGGAGTACTGCTGCTCTGGCTAGCTTCTGCTATAAGCGGGTCATGTTGGATATATAAGCCTTGGATCCATGTTAATTCCTTGTCTCCCATTTTGCACGTTCTCTACCAAAGTTCCAACTAGAAGAGAAACAAAAATACAATCATTCAAGAGTTACTGAATGTAAGATTGGCCAGTGATATCAATATCTCGATCACCAGGATGAAGGCGGAGGGTTGTGCTTGGGCTTGGGGGTGGCCTCAACAGGCCCATCAGCACTCTGGGTATCACTGGCAGGTGGCTTTTCCGGTTTCTTTGGTTGCCCTGGCTCAGTGCCATACATCCCTCCACCGTAAGCATCTTGGGTCACAGGTTTCATTGGCGTAATGTTAGGCGCCTGGTTCTGGTTCTGGTTCTCAACGTCCTCCTCGTTATCATTATCTCTCTTCTTTTCCATTCTTTAATTTTCAATTTCTGTATGAATTGAATTCCACCGCTTGCTAATTTTTAGAATGTATTTGTACTAGTTCAATGCTGAGAATGAATGAGACGTAGTATTATGTTCATTTTTGTGTGGCAGTCCCGACAGGTAGCTGCCACTTGGGGATCATTCATGGCATCCCAGTTTTTTGTTGATGTTTAGTGGAATAGTAGATACACATGGACCAAGATTAGGCAGCCCATACTTATCTAAAAGCCCACCGACCAAATCTTATAACTTGTATCTAAAAGCCCACACGTAGTATTATCTCTCTAGACAAGCGTTACAAACAAACCTGGGATCATTCATGCCAAGGGCCTCCATAATTTTCATTCTTCCACGCTCACAAATGCATTTTCCACGGTCTCTAGACACGTACTATTATGTTCATTTTCGTGTATGGTAGATACACGTTTTGGGCTTGGAGCTGGGTTGTTCACGCAGCACGATTAGGCGGCCCATGCTATCATCTGTCTAGGGCTCTAGGCTAGAGTTACACATGGGGTATTTAAAAAAATTGTAACAGCAACTCCAATAGTGGTTTAAAATCCTCAATCTCTACAAATAGACAACAAAATAGAGATAATTGCTTCAACAGTCTTTTAAATCACTCTTTAAATTCCCATTTTGCTACAGTAACTTTTCATTTTTGAAAAGCTACTATACATTTTATGTCCATTAAAAAATAATTTATTCTCCGTCGCCCATACCCGACTATATAAGTTTTATTTTTTTCCTTTCTTCTCATTTGCTACGATTTTTTCTCTCTCTTCCTTCTCTTTTCCTTTCTTCTCTCTGTGCTCTCTCTTCTCTTTGGGTTTTCTGTTGAAGCACGAAACGGGATTGGGTTTACCGGTTGGGTTTACCGGTTGGAAACGTGGTGGTTGACGGTGTGGTGGTGGTTAACGGCGTGGTAGTTAATTCGGTGGCTTGAATAAAGAAATAATAAAGAATGAATAAAAAATATAATATTTAAATAGGATAAGAGAATAAAGAAAGAATAAAAAAATATATTTAAATAGAATAGAGAGTGAATAGAGAGTGCTGCTGGAGAGTTTGTCTGAAAAAATAAATAGAGAGTTGCTGAATAGTGCACATATAGAGATAAAATAGAGATCACTGCTGGAGTTGCTCTAAGTCAATAGAAAACCTTTTTTGTGATCAACAAAAACAAACTTTGTACGTAAAGAATTTTCCACTTTTAAAAAATAAAAATATTTTTTAAAATATTATGTACTAAACAGACTACCACAAATAAATTTTACACAAAAAATAAAATAAAAAATACTCCCAATGGCAACTTCTATATTTTTGCCCTCTCTCCACATACTGCCATTGATCAATTTATTAATTTTTTTTACTCAAACCAATTTCTTTCTCAATTTAATGAAAATAAAACTCAATCTTTAAATTTCAGCATATAGCCTAAAGAAACTATTAAGTGCAACAAATGCCACTTTCATTTGATCACCGTTTTTTTTATTTTTTATGTTCTTTTGTTTTGTTTTTTTTGTGCCTAAGGGTTGAGATGGTGAACCTCGTTTTGTCTCTAGCACCACAAAAAGAAAAGAAAAAAGCACTAGTCTCGTATTCTCATTGCTTTATTTGTATAGCAATAGGTTTAGAGTCACAAAATTTTTTAATTTATCTAATTAAGATTGATGCACAATAAAATTTATGCTATTGGTAGATCCATGTAAAACTAATATTTCTCCAATTATAATTTGTTACTTTAACAAGAACATTCATGGCTCTTGCATTATTTGATTGTATATGACCTTTTTCTGAATTATGATAAAGAGAAAATTATTAAAACGTGACACATTCTCCAATTATATTGGTGAGGATACCATCCAATCATCTGCACGTGGGCTGAGTCAATGCTAGTGTGTATGAAGGTATGTTTTCTTCCAGCAGAAATATAATTTCGAATTCAAAGAAACCTACCGTTTCATGCATACTACTAAGTACCACCGTTGTGCCAAAGGGAAAGAGAATCTCGTGACTTCAATTCCATTTTCTTATCTCAAAGAGAACAAGTTCTTCCAACCCTATCTGTCATGTCTGCTAAGCAAGTTTCTCGAATTCCAAAACTAGGGGAGCTGACTTAATTAGTTGAATAGGAAGTTGTTTAAGAAAAACCTTCTTGACAAGTCAGAAATGCAACGTGGTGACTGACTCACTAGTCAGCTTGTAAAGTCATAGCTAGCATAACACGCTCACGATTAAAGAAATCTTATTGGACTTACTTTAATTAATATGAAGTTGTTAGTTTCTCGCTTAGCTTTGAGTTTAATTATCTTGTTAGTTTCTTTCCCATATCCCAGATCCCCGTGATATTAAGCTCTCCGCGTATCGTTCTTAATAAATATTCCCATTTCCGTCTGACATTATTAAGCTCCAAACTGATATTCTTCAAGTTTCTATGTAGATATGGCGCAAGCATTAACACAACTCATAACCCGAGACGCGTTTTAACAGAACTTACAGAGAGTATCCATAAAAATCAGTGTCCAGAATAGCTATGCGCTGTTACAAGAGCAGCAGCCCTATAATTATAGTTGCATCTAAAAACCCCCATGTTCTCTTATTGATTAGGTGGGAAAACAAAATGAGTTGGCTTAGCTTTGAGTTGGATGTACTTGGTGGACATTTTTTATACGATGCTAATTGCTTTTACTTTATGAGACATTGGACAAAATTGAAAATTGGTTACAGCTAGAGGTTGATCACTTTCAAAAATTGTAGCTCTTTTACAAACGAGATTGTGGGTGTAGGGAAACTGCTTGCATCCCTATGAGTTATGATGGATTAAAAGCAGAAATAAGAGAGTGGCAAATACAATCACTAGGCCAAAACACAAACATAGATAAGATTTCAGAGTAGCAAATAAAACTATTTTTAGTCCTCCTTTGGCGCCCTCCAATTTTGACTCAAGTTTATAAATGAGTTATTGACCAATGAACTTAACCGTTGTATCTCAATTCGATAGTAACATGTCTCTTGGCAATTACCTAGAAGTACTTCACACCAAAATTTCCTTTAAAAAAAACAAATCCTAAGATATACATCTTTGCATATTGATTCCTCAAGTTGGCCTTTTATAATTTCATTTTCCTCGCCCCCTGAAATTGTGACTTTCCAGATGCTATTGGAGATCCCATAAGTAACTCACAATTATTTTCACGCGTTTATATCGTTCCCCCAAGTTAAGAGTTAATTGAGCCAAAAAAGAAGAAGAAGAAGTTAAAGAGTTAGTTCCATTCATGGGTATGCGTTTCTCTCACTCAGTTCGGGTGAGCAATAAGATACAATCACATAATTCACATAAGTAACAAGTTACTATCAAAATTAACTAATTGTACTCCAATAATTAAGATTTTGGTAAAGGATAGGTCTTGAGTTTGAACCTTCAAAGATGACCGGGTAACGCTTATTCAATCTAAATCACGTTAATTCAAATTACGACTATTACACTCCCTCACCTAAAATCAGTTGTGTTCTATGTGAGAGGTTGAAGTCAGAATATAACTCAATTGATTTGATTTAGGGTTTGCAGCCCAATCTTTGCCTAGGCGAGCTACTATCCTACTTGGATGCATGCAACCAAAATAACTCATCCAAGTAGAAAAATTCACACACTTTCTCACACACTCATCTAACCCACCGCAACATAAAAAGGAGAATCATTCAATCAAATTTTTGGTGAACAAATCAATGCTCATAGACTTATTCTTTAATATTTGACTTGGATGCATCTTGTGATCATCCTACTTAGATGCATCCGTGACCATCCAAGTTGGTATGCTCAAGTTGAACAAATCAATGCTCACAGACTTATTCTTTAATATTTGACTTGGATGCATCTTGTGATCATCCTACTTAGATGCATTCGTGACCATCCAAGTTGGTATGCTCAAGTTGCTTTGATTAAGGTGGAGCTATTCTAGAAGGAATGAAGACTATTTAATGGAATTTGAGTCAAGGTGGAGATTATTGGGAAAGTGCCTCAAATTCCTATGTTGATTAGGAAAACTAATTGAGTTTCCTTAATGAAGAAGAAAAACTAATTAGGTGATTTTTGGTTTCCTTGATGTGGAAGAAAAGGTGAGTCCTTGGTATGGAAGGAAAGACTATTCCATAGTGTGGAAGAAAAGGTGAGTCATTGGTGTGAAAGTACAGATTATTCTTTGGTGTGCAAGGAAAGTCTATTCCTTGTTAAAGAATTAATGTATTCCTTGTCCACTAAGTAATAAAATTGAAATCTTATAAATAGATTATGTTACCAAGTATTTAATGGCTTGGAGCCCTAGGGGATTCTTCCCTATAGAGAGAGGAGGAGAAAGAGCACCACATGAAGAGTGTGGCTACAAGAAGGCTTGGAGCCCTAGGGGGTTCTCCCTTATAGGGAGAGAAAGAGAAAGAGCACCTTGAGAAGAGTGCAAGTTGAAGAAGGTTTTGGCCTAGGATTTCTTCTTATGAGGAGAAGTGAAAGGTTTGAATATTCTCTGAGGTTTATGGGTTAGTGCACAAATCAAGGAGAATTTGTAACGCTTGTATTAATGCAGAGAAGTATCACAAATATATTTGGGGTTTCCTCTAGAGAGTTTGTTGAGTGTTAATTCTTAGAGAGATATTATTATATTTGGTGAGTACCTCAAGTTAAAGAATTATTGTAATTGTGTATTATAATAGTGGATTTATTCGGAGTTTGTCACTACAACAAGATGATTATTTGGTGATGAAATCTAGCGACCAAATTTTTTTTTGTCGCTCAATATCTATCTTAGGCGACAAAATATTTTATTTGTCGCCAAATATAAATCTTAGGCGACGAAATTTGTGTTTTTGTATGTAATTGATATCTTGGTGATTGATTAAATCATTTGTAGAATTCCTTAATTTATATAAGATTAGATTATGGTCCCAACAAGTGATATTAGTGCTTTCGCTGCGCCCAACACAAATCAATGCTCACAGACTTAGATGCATCCGTGATCATCCAAGTTGGTATGCTCAAGTTGTATCAAATGATAGTTGAGTTGAGTCATATTCTGATCACTTCATCATGTGATGAACCAACAGATGAGTTATTATGATCACGGAAATGCATCCAAGTAGTATAGTCACGGATCATCATCCCCTCAGTCTAACAAAGAGTTGCCTCCGCCGCAGTCTAACAAAGCCAGCATGTCAAACCCACGTGGTGTCCCCTCTCCACAGAAAAAGGAAACAAAAAGCTTCTCGTTTTACCACACCAGCCCCTCCCACTTGTTTAGCTAAACAGCCTGGATTTATTCGCGGATCGAGTCCCCCCCTCAATGCCTCACCCCCTCGTGCGCCTTAGTTGTCCATGTCCACCCTTTATATATATACCTCCTTCTCATTCCTCTTCCTCTTCACCAAGCACAAACACAAACACAAAATTTGCAAGAAAAAAAATGGTGGGTGTTTTTAGACGCTCTCTTTCTTTCCCTAACAAAAGTCCTAACCGTCCATCCAAACCACCTATCTCTCACCACAACAGGTCCATTAGTCTTCCATGCAGATCCCATCCTTTGATCTTTCAGCTCAAGGATAAGATCAACGACCTCAAATCATGGGTTTCAAAGTCTGATACCCGAACTTCGTCTTGGCTCTGTGACGGTTTGAGCCGACTTAAAAACCTTCATGACTATCTTGACGATATTCTCCAACTCCCTCAAACCCAAGAATCCTTACGTCGACAGCCTCACTGGGTTGAGACTCTTCTTGAAGATTTTCTTCGTTTTGTTGACGTTTATGGGATTTTCCAAACTTCGCTTTTGGCTTTTAAAGACGAGCAGCTAGCGGCGCAGGTGGCTATGAGGAAGAGAGACGAGTCTAAGGTTGTTTTGTACGTAAAAGCTCGGAAGCGAATGGCTAAGGAAATGGGAAAGCTTGTGTCCACTTTTCGATGCATTGGGGTTATTAATCCAGGATCGGAGACTGTACCTGTGGGTGATGCTGAGCTGGTGGGTGTTATAGGAGATGTTATTGAATTGACTGTGTCGGTTTCGGTTGCTCTATTTAATGGGATATCGGTATCGTTTGGATCAAGGAAATCGTCGTGGATGGGGGTGAGGTTGTCGAAGAAGGCAAAGAAAGTGGAAGAGGGTATTGAAGAATTTGAACAAGTTGGGGTAGAGAGCTTGTGGGGTTTGAGAAAGAAGGGAGATGAAGAGGTGAGAATGATTTTGAAGAAAATGCAGGATTTGGATAGGTGTATTGGTGGTATTGAAAATGGTAGTGAGAGAGTGTTTAGAAGTTTGATCAACTCCAGGGTTTCACTACTCAACACTCTCACACAGTAACAGTAGGGACTAGGGACAAAAGGAATTCCAAAAATGAAATTATGTAATTTATTTTATTTTATTTTTTTATGCTAGTAAAAAAAAAAAAGAAAATTAAAGATTAAGGTCCATCTGTAAACAGAGAGTTATATGAATAGTGTACAGTGGTTATTTTGATATTTTTTGTTGAATTATTGTGTTCAAAATATTTGGCGCAATAGCTAATTTGCTACTATCTCTTAATTATTTAGCAAAATAAAATACTATCTCTTAATTATTTTTGTCAATATATAGTATTCTTTTTCTTTCTCACTAAAATGGTCTTAAAAAAACTCGATGTTACTTCTTAAATCTTCAACAAATTAATAATCAAAAGTTCAAACTCTTTTTTCTTTGGCAAAATAATTCAATGTTCAAACACTTAAAAAGTGAAATCTGTAGGGAACATATAGGGATATAGTGAAAAAAGGATCGATGGGATCTCATGAATCCATTGATTGACGTGTTCCATTAGTTCCTGAATCTTGGTGTTCTGTTCTATTTAGGCTTGCAACCATAACACGTACTGGAGGGACAAAAATTGTAATTTTTATAAGTATATGCGTAGGAATAACATAGAAAGTAAAGTTGGAATAATATCTCTACTTTATAGTTTACACCACACACAAATTGATAAATATCCCACAAAAGTGTCTCACAAATATCTCATAGAAATATCTCATAAATATCTAAAATATATTCTATTAGTTTCTAAGATATTCTAGGTACATAAAATATATAAAAGGAGAAGGAAAAGAAAAGAGGAGGATGATGGAAAAAAGATGGAGAGATGGCACGGCAAGGCTGAAAAACCAGAAAAGAGATTTGAGAGAAGGGTCTCTCATGTTCTCCAAGAAAGGGTTATACTGTATTTGTAGCCATACCAGTTATATTACAAATCTCTATGTGGACGTAGGTAAGTTGCCGAACCACCTAAAATTATGGGTGTTGTATTTGTTTGCTCTGAATCAATTCTTGCACTGTTTTATCATCCAATCAGTCCCCAATGGACTGAGAATCATCATGGCCAAGGTTTTATTTGCGGTTCTATAATTGTCACATTTTATGTTCCTCCACGTACGTATTAACATTCGTGTAGAAAACTGCAACGTGCAATTTTTAATGTTCAAAAACAACCACACAAGCTTGTGTGGCAAGGTCATGTATCAAATTAAGAGAGTGGTAGGCAGGTTGCATAAGGGATTTGGTGTCATATGGTAAATCCACATTGTTCTAGCAGTGAAACTAGAAAGCCTTATTATGGTGCAGCACCGCCCACACTGACGTAAAGTGATGGTGTAGAAATTATACCAATTGCACTAGGGACAGAGTTTGGTTACAAACCAGTTTGTAACCAAACCTTGTTTTTGCACTAATAAAGTATTAATTTCTTAGATACCATTTACCAACAAAAAATAAATAAATAAACTATATATTTTTCTTTTCAGGCCATGCAAGCAGAAAAGAAAAAAGAAAAGCACTTTCGTTTTGAAAAGTACTAAATTAGGCATAAGCCATATATGCCTTCAAAGTTCAAACTGATGCACATGATGGGCGTCAACGGTTTTCGGACATGTAGTGCAACTTGCAATAAAACATGACAAATTAGGACATAAAAGCTGAAGACACAAAAAAGATAATAATAAAGTCGCCCACGTTGCTGAACATCACCGGTCCAAGGAAAATAGCACATGCGAGTATTAATTTAAAAAAAAAAATTGCTAGAAACACAATAATTGAAATCAATGATTCCTTCATCATAACTTTTGCTGTTGAGACAATGCATCATAGAAAGGAATTAAGAGAACCATAATGCTTCCTATAATTATTAGTCGTGCTGCCTTTCAACTTGTTCTGGAAAATTGGATACTGCACCGTCATTGACAGCCGGTTTTAGTAGGTTTTGCTCTCAACAAGAAAAGAGAACGAGGTGGTCCCTCAATATTGAATACTTCGTTGTTATACCTAGAGAGAGGAGGAGAAGTGGAAAAAGAAGTATATCATGGCATGCATCTAAATTCTAAAGTGAGGTGTCAATGATTAGGAGTTGGACAATCATTAAGTAATTTAACTTAATTATTAGGACATCCTTCTACTACTCCTTTTTCTTCAAATAATAGAGATCACAGTTCACATCATCACAACATCTCTAACTTACAACAACAACAACAACCACAAGGCCTAGGGTGGACAAGCCATCAATTGTGCCATCAATTGTTGACTGACCTAGCGATTAAACGGGTTGGGTCAATTGTGTTTGGGTTAAACCGGGTACGGGCCAAATGAGCCGGCTTAAAACAAGTTGTAAAACCTATGAAACATGCTCAACTTTTGACAGCTCTAGTAAGTCGAATACTACTTCTTTTTAAAAGAACAAAAAAAAAAAAAAAAAATCAATCAAACAAAAAAACAAAATTTGAAATATTCTTTGTTCTCTTCCTTCCAATACCAAAGAAATGAAAACACTCAAAAATAATAGTTAAATAATACATAAATTATTAAGTTTTATAGACAACATAATAACATCTCATCACTATCCAATATTTCCAAATTTAAATATGCAAATGATATTATATTACTTTGCTTAACAAAACAAATATACAAGTTGTAAAATGAAACATTAACGGACCTTTGTGTTGGCATTTGGAATTGAAAGTTTGACACCATATAATTACAATCCTGTTAAACTCAATAGTCAATACATTTCAATAAAAGAATCATAACTAGCATTTTAAATTTTATATAGAAATACATAATCATGGCAGGATTACTCGCAGATTGTGTAGGATAGTGTTTGTTTAGCATAAGTAATTTAAAGAAGATTTTATTACAATAATGTCTGATAGGAAATAATTAACGCTACAAACATATCAGAAATTTTTTTTAAGAAAAAACTATCATATTTAATATTTTTTTAAATAAAGAATTTACATAATAAATTTTAACAATTTTTGTGTAATTTAGATTACTAAAGAAATTTTGATATAAAAATAAAGTAAAAGAGTAAGTGAAGCTTCTTGCTACAATTTCTTTTACGTAAAATAATTAACTCACACTCTCAAAGAAGGATAAAGATAAGTGAAATGATGGAGATATCACTGGGCTACTACCCAGTGGATGACACCCGCCATTCTTTGATCAATAGAAAAATTGAGAAGAATAATCGCTTGACATTATATTTATAAACCTAAAGATATTTTTAAAAGAATAAATAATCCTCGTAGAATTTCTAAGAATAAATCAAACCAAATTTAGACATATATAGTAACATTTTAGATTATCAGACATAACATTTCTAAGAAATTGAATGTGAGGGATATATTAGATTCTCTGAACCCAAATGCTTTGTAGTAAGCTGGCATCGTTAAAGTCAGAACGTGGACTGGACCCTGGCCCATCTTACTAGTGCCTAGCTGACTTGCTTGAGAAATTGGACTTCGTTTCCTGACCCAAAATAAACAACAAGAAACGAAATAATGCGAGTCAGTTTTAAATTTAAGCCCTTTACAAGGTCTATTGGGCCTGACTGCAGCACTGACCTTGTTGCTTGTTTCAAAGGATCCACATCATAAGCAACATGCTCCACATGAAAAGTAGTAGTACTACACTAGTATGTACTATTGGTGTAAGCAGAAGGTGGAGATGGAGGTGGTGGTGCCGATTCTCATGTAAAAGCAGAGTAACTAAAATCTTGGGAGAGTGAGGGAGGTGACACGTTGGAGGTGTAGTACATGTGGGTAAAGGTGAGGTGAGGTGGTGGTTCATCTTCTCCATATTAGGACAAGATTAAGTGGCATTTAAGGGTTATATTATTAACGGCCATGGATGAAAATCCAAGTTTTAAAACATAATGGGATAAAATCAATATACACTAAAAAAGTTAAATTTGTATTTTAGTATATATATATATATATAAAGATAATCCCCAAATTATCACATTAGGGGTCCCTGCCGTATGGTCATAATTTTTGGGAGACATTGGGCATTTGGGGACAAGGCCCTTGTCGCTATGTGAAACAATAATTTTGAAGAGTTTGATGCTCATGTGGTGGTCACGAACTCAACATGAACCACATCACTACAGTTTTTGACAAGAAGGGCTGCCATATTCTATTTTCCTTACCCTATGTTTGAATGGATGAAGACAAAGAGAGGAGAATATGACCACAATATACTAAAATTTAGTGAACCTTTTCCTCTATTCTTTCCTCATCTTCCTTCGTCCCAAACTTACCGTTATTGAGGGATATGTAGCATATGCTCAAAGTGTTCTTTTTGTACACAATAACATGAAATTTGGTTGTAATTCCGATGGGTTAAAAAATATTTGTTCATGTTGATATTTTGTGTTAATAGTAATACATATACTAGTATCTACCATATGGTAATTATGTAAATGTGTGAGTAATACTATAAACAACAATTTTCTCAATAATTGACTTCACATTTTTTTATTAGTTCTCATCTGAACCAATCACTTACAAAATTTTATTATTTATCATTCACAATTTGACACTTCGACAATTATAAAATTTGTTGTAAATATTTTTGTACTTTAAAACATATTAATTATGTAATGGGGATAAATGAAATGGATGCCTATTTATTTTCCTAGTAATTGAAAGGTGCCAAGCCCGATTGGGGTCACATGATCTGAGTTTTGAGTTTGACTAGTTTTGAGTAGATCCAGTATCACAGGCTCACAGCCATATTTGAGATTACATTATGATAGTCAATGTCAAATCATGGTTGATTAAACAACATAATCATTCATTTCCATGATTGCTCTATCAAAATTCAAAAACTTCAAAATTGTCTCCTCTGTACAAACTTTATCAACTTTATTGTGTCAATCAACCGCGCGTTGTATTGTATTTCTCCTGATGCAACAATGAGACAGGGACGATGGTGATTTCAATCGGCAATAACAAGTTTGTGCTTTTCTTTAGTGGTTGGACATTGGACCTTCAAATTAAGCATCTTACAACTACAGTGTACAGCCCTAGATTGGAGGACCTTTTAAGTGCCCTAAAACAATTACAGCACAGCAGTTCTCTTTTATAACTTAACGTTATATGGTACAAACAAAAGGATAACCTTTCCTAGGAATTCGGATGTAGCAAGCATAAGAGGTCCATGTCCATTCCTTCTGGTCCTCTAATCGGCCCCCACCTCAAAAACAGCCAGAAAAACATAGAGAGGCAGTACAAACTACAGAGCACAAGACAAAATTTATGGAGTTGGAATTCCACCCAAAACCTCCTTTTGAGATATCATCAGATTCAAATTCCCATCATGGACCTGAGCCCTTACTTATCTTTATAGATTTGTAAAAAGCATAAACTTTATAGAATAGCTTCCTGGACTTGGATCCTCAATCTTCAATCTTCATCCCTCCCTAATCTTTACTCTTAAACATAAGGGTTTGTGTTACATAGAGATAAACATAATCAATCTTCTATTTGACTTTATAAAATCATTTTGGCATGTACTGAAACCAAGGATATAATGCGGGCTATCTCCAATAATAAAGCACAAACTATAGGGCATGATAGTTGCTTTGGAAACCAAGTCTTACCGTTGGCTTGTCAAATTCTTTATAAGATTGTTAAAAACTTTTGTCTGTTGTTGCAATTGTGCCATAATCACATATTTGAACCACGAAAAGGCAACATGCTTAAAAGATATGATTCATCATTTTGGCAACACACAGTCACAGTAGACTTTTATATGAAAAGGATCCTTTAAAGTTAATTGTTTATTTTATTTTATTAAACAAGTATACATACTTTTTCTTGATAAACTAAACAAGTATACATTACATGATAAAGTAGCCTTTTTATATATACCTTCTAACGAGTTGAACCCACTAAATTATTCTTAAAACCAATTAATTATAATGGCCTAGGTAGTAGTCTTATGATAGTATAGGTGCCAATTGGTTCAATTTACAAATTATCTTGACATCTTGTTAAATAAAAGGAAAACAAAAAATGAAAGAGTGGGTTTCAAAAAAAAAGGCCCAAAATCCAATTTACATTAAATTTGGGTGAATTATCATTTTCGTTCCTAAAATTTAACTTTTGTCATTTTAGACCTTAAATTTTAACATTTCTATTAAATTGATCATTTTGTCTATTGTTGTTTATAAAATTGTCTTTAAGTCCAATAAAAAAATGTCATATTACATATGTGAATAATATTAGTTTTATAAATGAAAATGGACGAAATGCCCAACTCTATAAGAATGTTAAATTTTAAATATTAAAATGTACAAATCAATAAACTTTAAAGACAAGAATGAACTCAAACTTAAATGATGTAAAAATTTTAACCAAAATTTTAAGAGCAAAGCTACAACCACAATAATTTCACAACACCCAATTTCTCTATCACCTAAAAAATGCGCCCACCATAATTTATAATTTCAATTTTAACAAGCAAGTTAGTTTTGTTGCAAAATTTTAATATATAGCCATGACAAGAAAGAAAATAAGAAAGAAAAGATATATATGCAAAAATAAATAAAATGAGGTCCAACAATGCAAAAATTCTCAACAAACGAAATTAAGAAAAATAAAATAAATTAAAGAGCCGTTATGTGAAATTGCAAATCCCGCCACTATTTTCATCTCCTCACGCTACAAAATCGAAAATGGTCACTCCGTCGGTCCGCTGTACTGTATTATCACTAATTTTCAATCTCACAGTGTAAATGCGCAATCAAATCAGATAATTAAACCACACGCGTATACCATGCTATCCTATTCATATTCAGACCGTTATATTGTACATAAAAGACTAAGACACAAAATTCCTTGCCATTCAAAACCAAAACACACACATATTCTCTTTCTCTCTCTCCTTAGGGGCTTTCAGAATTGTCTGTCACAGTCAAATCAGTTCAGTTTCCCAAGTAACACGTGGTGAACATGGGCTGTTCCACCTCAAAGCTCGACGACCTCCCGGCCGTGGCATTGTGCCGTGACCGCTGCAATTTGCTTGATGAAGCACTCCGTCAAAGCTACGCTCTCGCCGATGCCCACGTGGCCTACACGCAGTCTCTCAAAACGCTTGGCCCCACTCTCCACCGTTTCTTTACGCAAATCACTGACCACTCTTCTATTCAGCCTGACCCTTCAAAACCTTTTCGACCCGATCGTTTCTCTAATTCAAGTACGAATTCCAATTCGATTTCGATTTCAAATTCAAATTCAAATTCTCACATGGAATCCCATTCTGATTCCGAGGTGGAGGACGGAGTTAAAGAAGTCGATTACTTTAACCAAACTCACCACAATTATCGGAACCACCACCGCCTAACCCAAACGCCATCGCCACCGCCTCCGAACAACTCAGCTTGGGACTTCTTGAATTTCTTCGACACGTATGAGCGATACGAACCGCTATTCGATCATAAAGAAGAAGAAGAACAAGAAGAAGCAGAAAGAGAAAGAGAACAAAAAGTCCTCCCTGATTTGGAGCTCGAGGTGGTGAAGAAACCCAATAATAAGAAAAATGAAAAACCCAAAGATGTGGCGGACAACAACATTGTTTCGGAGAAAGAGCGGTCCGAAACCGAAACTCCAGCTGTACTTGTCTCCCAAATAATGAAAGAAATTCAAGATCTTTTTGACAAAGCTTCAGGTTCAGGCGATGAAGTTTTAAACTTTTTCCATGTCGGAAAATTCCGTTATCATCACAAAATTGCTGTTAATCAAGGTAGTGTGTGTCTTTTGGTTTGTTTGAATTATAGAAGTTTTTAAAGTAAAAGACTGAATTAGTTTTGTGGGTCTTATTTTAATTTGTGAAGCAGTTTCTTGCAAAGTATTGCATGCTATTACGGAGTCTTTGCCAGTCCAAAAGAGTGTGGAATCCGCACCGTTCGTTAAGAAGAATGGTTGTGATTATATGGGCTTTGACGAAGATATGGGCTTCAATCTCTCTTCTAGTTTGGAGAAGCTGTGCACGTGGGAGAAGAAACTCTATAACGAAGTTAAGGTATGCAACTTCAGTACTTGCAATTGCTTGCCCAATACTATCTGCGAAAGCCTTATTTGGTCCTTTGATTCTGCCTTATTTTGCGGATAATAATATAACTAGTAAAATAAATTATTTTAATTTATAAATTATGAATATTGTGAAAAAGAAGAAGAAGAAGATAAATATATCTGTTATGTTTAATCACACAAATGTGCTGTAATGTTATCTTTAAAGTAAAGTAAACAAATCATAAAATAATAAATAATAAATTTTGTAAGTGGGATTTTTCTTAAATAATGGAAAGACTAATTAATACTTAGAAAATCTAATCTGTAGTTGAAAACCAAACTAACCCGAACTCTCTCTGAAGTGATTATGGAGCAATTTTGATTTGTGTGAGACCTACAAAGAGGACAAAGAAACAAATACTCAGATTGCCTTGGTCAACCCAGTAGGGGTTGGCCTATAACTCTCTGATGATTTTGTTAATAAAATGTCTTGATCTAAAAATCCATTCAAAGACTTAAATGTTGCTTGTAATAAATTCTGGCAAGAGAGCTTACCTTTCCTTCCTTTTTTGGCCCTATTTATACTTCTTATTTTTCCAGATATTTCCTTAATCTTTCCATTATCCTCCTCTTCCTTCTTCTTCTTTTTACCATTAATGAACTTTTTATGCCTGCTGTTGACAGCCCATTCTCCTCATTTAGTGCCCACTTTGGTTTAAATGAACCTGACATTTGCTTGATATTTTCCTGGCATTAAACGCTATACTATAGAACCATCCTCTGTTGTCCTTCGTAGTTCGGTTTAATCCGAATAGATGGTCGTCCAATGCCGATCAACGCTTGGTATAATCCCGAATTGGTTTAGACCAAACACGTATCAAACATGCCGTGTGCTTGGCCTATATGGAGTGATCCGATCGGTTGCGAGCCGAACACGTGTCGGGTTTCCTAGATTGGGTTTCCCAAATTTATTTTACCCCTCCAAATTTATAAATTATATTACTAATATTTGAGTTCTACTCCACTGTTGCAATCAAACAAACAAAAATAAATTATGAATAGCCATGTTATTCTCAATAATGCAAACCACTGAGTGCCAGTGAGAACTGTTATTAATGGGAATGAAAGTTTTATATTAATGAATAGGTTATAGGTTATATGTATTTATGCCAATAATTGTGGGTGCTAATGAGTGAGGATATTTAACATATTTCTAAATTAATATTACCATCACAAACCTAATTTGGCTGTATAAGGGGGGCCATTTTGTTTGAATATTTAGGAAGTCAACCATGAGATGGTTGATTAAATACTAAAATGAAAAATGGTTCCTATGTCTAGAGATATATACCTCAGGTATGCTTGCTTGAGTCACTTTTTTTCTTGGCCAATGCTTTAATTGGTTATCTTCATACACGCGAGATGCGTGATATCTTTTTGACTTAAATTATCACCTAATCGATATAGTTTATGACTTTTTAGTGATCATCTATAATTCATCTACCTGGTGAGATGATTATGTGGTGAAACAAACACTATGCAAACTTATATAGTTTGTATCTGATGGATGATTGTAAGGTTCATGTACCTTGATTGGTTTGTGATTCACTCTGTATGGCATAATCAATGATTTTGGAATCAAAATTTTCCTACACGATTCATTTCATTGTATGTGCTATTGGATGAAGCCCAAAACATGGCAACGGATACAATGGTTAGCAGTACTAAGATGGTCAATATTAGTTGCAACATACATAACAGTGCTTCTATTTCTCTGTTTTCTAAATAATTTGGTAATTCACTTTTTTAATAATTACTTTTTGACAGAATGTTGCACTAGGGAATGATATGCAAATGGGATAATAGTTATATACAGTGAGAGATGACTTTAAAGGGGACTCTGTGATCTTATCTTGGATATACTAAGAAGATTGCCTACCAATGATGGTGATATTACCTATCACCAACCCCAACTTTACAAATGATCCTGCATCCTAAAAATAACTGTTTCTATTATCCTCTATGGAATTTTATAATAATGCGTGATTGGAAACGGTCCTGCTTGTGAGTGTTAAGATTAATTCTCTTTATGTAACACACACACACAAAGACAGAGAAGAAAAAACCAATAAAGTAATCCTATTGAGTTGAGAGACAAGTCATAAAAATAAGAACAGAAAATGGATTGGAGTAGTAGTGACTTTCATTTATTAATAGAGCTTGCAACCCTTATGCCTACAAGTATTTTCCATTTGGTTGGTGATTATCTATAAGACTATGATATACTATAACTTGTTTCAACTGTATACACACAATAATACACTATGGTTGTGATTTTATACCTGCCAACTTGCCTCTATTATATTACATGGTGATATTCTTTATTTTGCAGGCAGAGGAAAAATTGCGTACATATCATGAGAAGAAGTGCAAGCAGCTGAAACGTTTGGACGAAAAGAGTACCGATAAAATTGAATCCACTCGATCTTTAATCAGGACGTTATCTACTAAAATGAATATTTCCATTCACGTTGTTGACAGGATATCAATTACAATAAACAAGTTGAGGGATGAAGAGTTGTGGCAGCAGATCAATAAATTAATTCCTGGGTATGTTACTTCCAATTTCATATAAGAACATTTTTCTAAGTATGCCTGCCAAACAATATGGATGAATGGATTGCGCTTTTAATTAAATTATAAGTTGCCTAGCTTTGATCTATTTTTTGAGCTCTCATTTCGTCCTGTCTGGAAAGGTTGTAATCTAGTGTTGGTCCAACCAAAAGTGGGGGGAAATTTGAGTACTATCCTAACCTTCACCATTCGCCATTGAGTTTAATTTTCTAGAACTTAGTTGAAATTTTTTGGGATTTTTAGTCCACTCAACTGTTTTCTTGCTGATGATATTTATTCTCTTGTGGCTAACTGTCATCTATTTGTTGTTTCAGGTTAGTTGGAATGTGGAAAGCCATGCTAGAGTGTCACAGGTGTCAGTTCCAAGCAGTTGGAGAAGGCAAAAGTTTAGATGTTACTACATCCAATGTGAAGTTTACTTATGCTCATCTTGAAGCAGCCGTGCAACTCAAGTTTGAGCTTCAAAACTGGAACCTCAGCTTCTTCAAATTTATTGACACCCAAAAGGCCCATGTCAAAGCCTTAAATGGTTGGCTTCTGAGATGTCTACTGCATGAACCTGAAGAAACACCCGACAATATAGTGCCATTCTCCCCTAGTAGGATTGGTGCACCCCCAGTGTTCGTGATCTGTAACCGATGGTCACAAGCCATGGATAGAGTCTCAGAGAGGGAAGTGATTGAAGCGATGCAGGGCTTTTTCATGAGCTTAAATCAGCTCTTGGAACCGCATATTGTAGAGCTGAAGCAAAGGTCAATTGCAGACAAGGATTTGGAGAGAAAACTTAAAATCTTGGAGAGGGAGGAGCAAAAGATACAAAAGGTGGTGCAGGCTCAAGAGAAAAGGATGGGCAGAGTCCTGCCCCGGAGTGAGTTTCCCAATACCATTAGTCTGCTGTCAGGTTTGAAACAGATATTTGCGGCCTTGGAGAGGTTCTCAGCTAACTCAGTACAAGCTTATGAGGAACTTTGCCTACGCATTCAAGAAAACAGGCATGTTTGATTGCGCCTTTTCTACAGATTTTTTTTCTTCTTCTTCTTCTCTTTGTTATGCATATCTATGGTATATTATGCTTCAAGCATGATTTTTGGCTTGTATAATGTGTATCCAGCGTCCTTTTTTGAGTTCAGTGATATGTTATATTAGACTATTAGTTGATTGGTTTTCAAACTGTCTCATGCTGATCATTTCCATGTTGTAGTCAATGAGGCTGATTCTATTGCCGAGTAATGCTACAAACGCAACAAATGGTCAAAATTATTGAGTTGATAGGTTTTTATTAGTTCTTATCTGAATCCACTACTTATATCACTTAATTACTTACCACTAGCAACTTGCCGAATCGATAATTGTGAAATTATTTTGACCATTTGTTGAGTCTGTAGCTTTACTATTCTATTGCTTGTTCATCTCTTTAAATTAAGGGTGTGAACTGTGAATATTGACCTTCAATCCATATCTTGGTATCATCAGCTCTAGGTCAGAGCTCCAAGGCTGCTGAATGCTGGCAATGGAAAAAAATCCACAAGTGGCTAAGGTATGCTTGGCTAGAATTTGTTTGACAGTAACCTTGATGCTGTGGTGTGAATGGGGATAAAAATATTTGCTCCGGAGCTGGACTTTTTGTGACATGGGGTCTGTGGATCTTGAGTTTTCCCATTGTAAACATCATTGTCTCAAGTGTAGAAATCAAGTGGTGCCACCTTGTACCTTTTTCAAGCTTGTCCTGATACGAGTATAGTGATTACTTTTATTAAAGAAAGAATTGAGAGTTGGTAATATCAGCAAGTCATCAAAGTCTGAGCTGCAAATCCATATCCTTAGAGCAAGTGTGGTTTTGCAATTTGGACCTATTGGTAGTTAAATTCACCGGAAGCTTTTATTATATGTTTTGTACTCAGTCAATAGCAGTTGAACATAGATTGTCCTTAGCCTATATGAACGCTAAGCTGAATTTGGTCATTCACACTACAACGTACATTTGGCACACAAATATGACAATATATATCATAATCAAGTTTTAATTTTAGATGCAGTTAGTCCAGGATCGTTAGAAATGTGTCAGAATATTATAAGCGAAGATGAAAAGACAAGGTAGGCAAGCTAGATATATTTTATATGTCGGCCCTATAGATTAGAAAGAGTCAATTGACATTATCTTCTATTAATAGTATCAAAGATATTTAAAGAACATAGTATTAGTATTTGGATTTAGATTCAAGTCGGAGTTCCTTTGACTTTCTATGTTCTTTCTTATTCTTATTCATTCCGAATCCGAAATTTTATCTTCGCAGTAATTGCTAGTTACTTCCAATAATCCACCTCTTAAAAAAAAATTGAAAAGCATTTTGACTTTTTGACATCTTTTTTTTTCTTTTTTTATAGGTAATGAAAATAGTTTATTGGTCTCGTAAAGTTTAGGACCAACTGTTCAGTGGTCACCGTGGAATCCAAGTTAGGTGTAAATAACTAAATATTCCAAATGCCAGGTTGCAAAAATGCTGTGGCTTTGCTGGTGCAGAGGATCACTTAGACAGCTGTACGTCACGAGAAAACTCTGCTTTTTTAAATCCATGGGACTAATAAACATGGCCGCTGGTACGGATTGCGCCCCAATTTTCCACACCATGTTCCAATTCGAAGTTCGATATCCACATTCTTCTCCTATAAAGTAAAAATAAAAAGTTCAAACTTCAATAATTAGATCCTACTCGGCCTCAAATTGAATCAAAAATTTTCTAAACGTTTGTGTTGAAAATGTAATTAAAATACTAAAATAGCGGCTCGTGCAATGAACCGCGAGTCTCGCCACTATCCTCTATGAGATCTAAAAGAATCAAACTAGATTCAAACAGCTTTAACCAAACCTTATTGAGGACAAAGCCTCAATTTTCACTATGTCTAATTTTCGCTTTAAAATATAAATATTAGGAGTATAAGTGTATTACACTATTACTACTATTTTCACTAAACTACACTTGTATTATTTTCGCTAAAAATAATGCCAAATATAATTTTAAATCTACTTTAAAATTAAATTTTTTTATAGTTGAGATTGAACCCAGATATTGATCATATTACACGGATCTCGTTCCAATATTAAATATATTCCTACCTTAAATGCTTAATAAATTAACGTACCATGATGTCATAATCGAGTGTCATTGCCAATTTGCCATAAGCGAAGTTGTAGTAAAACATGGCTGCCAACGTAGTAAATGGTTTGCTAATGAGATCATATTAAGCTGCCAAAAAAAAAAATGAGATCATATTAAAATAAATGCACAGGTCTATAAGATAAATAACAGAAAGACTATCTGAACTCACGATTTGTTGAATAGAAAAAATGCATTTTCTCGTTCAACTCCACACGCATCACGTTACAAAAGTGGACGGGCTATGTGTTTTGCTTCTTTTGCCAAAAAGTCCCTCCAATGCTCTTGGATTTCTAGAGATTATTTCATCATGATAAAAATGAAAATATTGATGGATGGTATACTTTATAAATGGAGTACATGTTGAATCCGAAGAATTTGTTGTGTAAAAATAAATAAAATGATCAAATAAAGTATCCTTTTAAGAGAGCAAAAAAAAAAAAAATGTTTGTTTAATCAAATTCACAGTTTAGCCAACAGTAGCTCTCCATTTTAATTACAATGATAAACATGGATGAAAATTGACGAGATAAGGACATGTATTTAGAGTCACTATCTTATCTTATCATATTAGGGATAGCAAGGGTTTTATGGATTTTTTTAATCAACCCGATCTAATAGATGGATTTGAGCTTTATCTTTATTAAAAAAAAAAATGGGGTGTGGCCGTTTAGGTGGGTTTGAATTCACATTTTTAAACCCACTTGGGAATTGTTTAGATTTTTTTACCCGAATTTCAACTTGTCTATATTAATTTTCTTTACAAAAAAGAAGAAGAAGAAGGTTTTCTATAATAATAATAAGCATACATCTCTTTCTCTTTTAAAATATTGCTTAATTTAGTATAAAATGTGCTTAATAATACTTAAATTTTATTAAATAACATTTTAGATATATTTAACGTTACTCTCATGGTAAGATAAACAAACGGTTTGGATCTTTCAAATATAAATGAGATGAATTTGGAATGAATTTCATAACAAAATTTAAACCAAAAACATTATTGTAACATTCTCATTTCTCTCTCTCTAAGTCTCTCTCTCTATATATATATTAGCATATTACATAATAAAATACGAATTTACACAATTTAACCTAAGGAATTCTAAATTACCACCAAGATATTATTAATAAAAGAAAATTAATATAACTATGATCATCTCACTACAATTCACTTTAGCGTATTGTCCTCATTATCATTTTCTTTAAAACTTTCATGTTAGGGAGAGCCAGAGAGGGGTGGGTGTTACTGTGTTAGGCAGGGAGGCAAGGCATCATTTTTGTGGTAGAAGGTTCAACAAATTAGAAATTGTTTAGCCAACATAAATTGTTAAATGAGTAATGGTATAATTAGTAATGCATAGGATGAGAATATATATGATATAGAATACGTATACATTTCATTTGATTCAATATTTTTTATACAAATAAGACATAAAAAATGAAATGAAGACATAAATTGATGTACATACGAAATTATCACCAATTTAAAGGAAATATTCAGGACTAAAAAAACTATATATTTAAAGTTATTACTTTTATATTTAAATTTAGTAGCATATTTATGTTATCTTAATATAATTTTATAAGATATCAAAAGAAATCAACTAACTAAACATATAATTCAGTAGTATTCATATGTTATCGTAGTAGTATTTGTTGTAGTTTCAAGCAAAATATATAACAAGTAAATAAAAGGAAGTGATATTTCACATATTCCTTCATTCACTTAGCCAAAAGAAAATAATTTAAAATGATTTTTTTTTTTTTGTCTATGTAAAATCTAATATACTTACATACATACATACATAATATATATAGGAAAAAAATTTAATGACCCAAATGATAGAAAAATCTTAATAAACATACCTTTACAAAATATTGAATTCAAGTCAAGTTGAATTATTCTTGCACATATACATGGGGAATGTATAGTTGTACACTACAACTGTATCCTTTAATACAGCTATACATTTTAAAACTGGTATAATATTCGCATTTGATCAAATATGAGTAAGGAAAGTTATTTGTATACAACTAAGCACTTTTAAGTACATACTTTTAAATGGATAGAAATAAATACAATTTAAAGATAGCAATTTGCTTGATAAGTTAAACATTATCTTATTCCAAATGGGAAAAAACTAAACTATTATAGAAAAATTGTTGTAAACATGATTGATTCATTAAAAGAGCCCAACACAATTTCCATATTTTGCTGATCAATCATTCGAGGTTCATAAATTCACCTTTATATATAAAGTATAAACAAGCTTGAGTTGGGAAAAAATTCCAAAAAAGAAAAATGGGAGCAAAATACCGCGAAATGTAAAAGTAAAAACGAGACGTTGATGGAGGAAAAGACGAAAATGCCACCGACGATATAAAAGGGACAATTCAATGGTAGAAGTAACAGAGACAGAGGTTTTTGTCAGTGCAGCAAAGAAAGAGAAAATACACGCAAATGAGAAGAAAACGAAAGCTGCACCTCTTCTTCACTCGTTATTAGATCTTTCTCTCTCTGTCTCACTCTCACTCTCACGCACGCACACGCTTTCTGAGTCACAGACTCTTTTCACTCTGTCACCAAAATCTTTTTTATTTTTTTATTTTTATTTTGAATCCCACTCTCTTTCTCTTTATCTCTATCTATCTATTCCAATTCCGTATGCAATTTCGCTAATAGCAAGCTGGAGGTAGGGGACCGAGTCAACTCGACCGAGTTATGGGCTGTTGTCAATCGTCCTTTTTGAAAGGACATCGAGACGACAAAAACCACTACCACCGTCACCACCACAACGACAGCAAAAATCTCCACAGCCATAGCAACAACCATCTCTCTCCACCACTCAACGGCACCGACTCCGTCATCTCTACCGGTGCTGGAGGAATCGCACCTGGCTTCTCCGAGTTCTCGCTCGCTGACCTGAGAGCCGCCACAAACAACTTCAGCTCCGAGTACATCGTCTCCGAGAGCGGCGAGAAAGCCCCCAATGTCGTCTACAAAGGCCGCCTCCAAAACCACAACCATCGCCGCTGGATCGCCGTCAAGAAATTCACCAAACAAGCTTGGCCTGACCCCAAGCAGTTCGCCGTAAATTTCTTTCACCCTCCTCTTCTTCATTTTTTTACTTCCTAGGGTTTCCGATTTAATCTTTAAATTCACTTTATAGGAGGAAGCTTGGGGCGTTGGGAAGCTTAGGCACAAAAGGCTCGCGAATTTGATTGGATATTGTTGCGACGGCGATGAAAGACTTGTTGTAGCGGAGTACATGCCCAACGATACCCTAGCCAAACACCTATTCCACTGTATGCCTTTTTTGTTTTTTTCAAACTAATTCTTTCAGTTAATAATTTTATATGGAATCGTTATTTGTTGACTTGTTCTTGTTGTGGCTGATTTAATTGAGCTTTGCTTCTTTTTTGACATTTATATCTGTTTTAACTTTTAACAACTTCCATTTAAAGTCTTTTGGATTATTGTGTTTTCAAACTTATTTGAAGTTGCATTTACAACTTCCTTGACAGGGGAGAATCAGACCATTGAGTGGGCTATGCGATTAAGGGTTGCTTTGTACATTGCTGATGCGTTAGATTATTGTAATACTGAAGGCCGTCCGTTATACCATGATTTGAATGCATATAGAGTTCTATTTGATGAGGTGCTGTAACAAATCTTTTTTTTCTTAAGTTTGAGAATTGAATGTTATTTTGTGTGTATTAGAATCGAGATATTGCTTTGACCGATGCGTTTAATTTGGTATTTTTGGGAACTAAAGTGGTAAAGTTGTGGATGGTTTTGGCAGAATGGTGATCCTCGGCTTTCGTGTTTTGGGTTGATGAAAAATAGTAGGGATGGAAAAAGTTACAGCACAAACCTTGCATATACGCCTCCAGAGTATCTAAGAAATGGTAGCCTCTCTCACCTAGCTTCTCACTTCTCAGTATGTATGCGTCTTTGGATGTATTTTAATTGTCATTTGGTGATAATCTCTATTATAAAATGTTGAGATATTGTTAAGCTTTGTATTCTTTGATACAAAATATCACGTAGAACATTTTTATGGAACAGTTGTATGACATAAAAAACGGAAAATATAAATGTTGAAGCACCTGTATCTGCTTGATGTGCTGAAACAAAGAGACCAATGGCATCATCAAGAAGCCTCTTAGAATCTTTTAAAAAGTTACAGAAAGAATTCCCACTTACTAATAAGATGAAATGTTTGAAATTCAAGAGAAAAGAGTTCAGGATTATAACAAATGCTTCTAACTTGACCACAAAATAAGACATAGTTAAGCTGCACCTATAGATAACAATATGAACAGTCCATTATTTACCAGATGGTTTGGTGTGGATTTATATATAGAAAGCCTGTCCTAAATGCCATATATGGAGATTTTCTAAGAGACTTTGCAAGCTCATAACATTCAGAAGATTCAGCTCTAGATGACATGAAGGTTCACTAGATCTACAATACTAAAGTTAACAGTCGACACTGTGCAATATACTTACTTAACATGAATAATGTTTCATTCTTATGATATTACTTGGTAAACTACTCTTTAATTAGTGAGTTTTGAGTTTCTTTCATCAATTTCTGATTTTCACCTATCTTGGTGTTAGGGATATAGCTACCTTCAGACTTTACACACAGTACCATGCTATTTCTAATATAAAGGGCATTGATTTTTTCGTCTAAAGATTTCGTGTTTTAAATATAACAATTGCCGAATGTTTGGGGATAGTTTGGGAAAGATAACTTGAGCTAAGAATGTTACATAAGGTTTCATGAAGTGTTGCTTGACCTGACACTTATTAGAAGATCATATGATGTATTATTTACTCAAGTATATCAAAGAGCTGTGATGCTAATTGCTTTTCATGATATGGATTTATCCATTTTCTCACCAGGTATTTATCATGCGTGAAAATTGTTGTTGTCATGTATGACTGCTTTTTGGTAATGCTTCCTGTGATTAATGTAATACGTGCATGTTGTAGGTAGGGTGACTCCAGAAAGTGTTATCTTCAGCTTTGGGACTGTCCTATTGGATCTTCTCAGTGGAAAGCACATTCCTCCAAGTCATGTAAGTAGTTATACTGTGTAATGAATCATAGTTGTAGTGTAGTGGTTCTACCAATTGAGCTATCCGATTTTAGGGAGTGAAATCCATAATGGAAATAATCACAAAACAAAATAAGAAAGAAAAATAAAGGTACAAGCTTGGAAATTTTGAGTTATGAAGCTAGTAGAGATTGTGTTGAACATGATGGATAGCTTTCTGTTGATCTACTGCCTGCGATTCTTGAACTCTGTGACTTGGCAATCATTTGGCATAAAACGGAATATAGGGGATAATTTACTCTCTCTTTCACATTTCTTTGTCTTTTCCTATATGTGTTTTCTTCTATAGGTCTATATCTGGATTGCTTTTTGAGCTTCTAAACGTGTATTATCTGTTACAATATATTTTAAAGAAGCCTGATGTTTGGTAATTGATGATAAATCCTCCAAATTCAATTAATCTTATATCTTTCAGACCAATATTATGATGCTTTGGAGTATTTGTTTTCTTGTGGATAAACTTATCAGCTCTATGAGGTTTGGAAATTTTAATTGCTTTCAAATGCTAAAATTATTTTGCTTTTTAGGGGATCAGTTGGATTTGGTGCCATCATCCTGTTCCATAGTTTTCTGATGATAGCTGCATATTTCAATTTATTGGTCAACCTGGTTCGAGATAAATGCCTAGCAGATTGTTTATGATTTTTTTACCCTCTTTTTTGGTTGAGAATTGATTGGAAGTTGATTCTAGTGAACTTTGATGTGTTATAATGTTTCTTGTTTCTGTATGCAGGCTCTCGATATGATACGGGGAAAAAACATTCTTCTCCTCATGGATTCACATTTGGAGGGTAACTTTTCAACTGAAGAGGCAACTGTGGTTTTTGATCTTGCCTCACGGTGCTTGCAGTATGAGCCTAGAGAGCGGCCAAATACCAAAGATCTTGTTGCAACACTTGCCCCACTACAAAATAAACCTGATGTAAAATATGCTGTCTTTGCTATCTACCCTTTTGATGCATGCACTTATCTTTTACTCTTATAGTTGGTTTTATAATGTATTTGGGATTAATGATTATATTCAGAGCTTCGATGATCCCCCTCCCCCCCTTTCCTCCTCCTCTTCTAAAATTAGTAAAATCACACACTGAAAACTGTTGAAGCACAAGATCTCTGCTTGTCATGCTATCCTGCTGCATGTCTGATTTAAATCTTGCCTATGAAATACCGTGATTGATATGCCCAGCCAAATTATTCATTCTGGCTATTGTTATGTTCTGTTTGCTGAAAGATTCTTGTTGCTTCCTTATAGTATTTCATTTTCCTTGGTTTTATATTATGTGTTTTCTTGCATTCTCGATTGTTTGTTTATTGAAAGCAACTTTCAGATATACATTTATGGCAATTTTGGTTGCATTGATTAATTTGTCCATAAGATGACTATTTTCTGCAAATTCATTAGAAAAAAAGGGATCAGTTTGGTGCGCTTGGTCATAATTCAGGATATTGGTTCTCTGCTTACAGGTCCCATCTTACGTGATGCTTGGAATCCCAAAGCATGAAGACGCACCTCCTACTCCACAACACCCTCTTTCTCCAATGGGTGATGCCTGTTCGAGGATGGACCTCACAGCTATCCATCAGATCTTGGTCACGACACACTACAAAGATGATGAAGGAACCAATGAGGTGATTGCACATTGTACAGTTGCAAGCTTGCAAATCTTTTTCTCTAATGTTATACTAAAATCATTTCCTTGATATTTATTGGTTTAGTTGTCTTTCCAAGAATGGACCCAACAAATGAGAGATATGTTGGAGGCAAGAAAGCGTGGGGACTTGGCATTTCGTGACCGAGATTTTAAATCTGCAATAGACTGTTATTCTCAGGTATGTTGATTGCAGTATTGCGATAAACTACTTTCATAAATAGAGTTGGATTCACACCGTAATATGCAAGGCTCTCCCCATTTCCACCATAACAATGTAGAACTTCATATAATACTATCCTGCATTATAAGGTTGGATGGAAGTGAACTTACCATGTTGGATTTCCAAGATCTTAATTGTGGGGACCTGAATTTTGTGATATGAGCAAGTCAGAAAAAACCAATAACAAATGTGGGAACCATGATTAATTTTTATTCTGTTCCTGCATGCAGTTTATAGATGTGGGAACCATGGTTTCACCAACTGTGTATGCACGACGAAGTCTTTGCCATCTCATGTGTGATCAACCAGATGCTGCCCTCCGAGATGCCATGCAAGCACAATGTGTCTACCCTGATTGGTCCACAGCATTTTACATGCAGGCAGTTGCCCTTGCCAAGCTGGATATGCACAAGGATGCAGCTGACATGTTGAATGAGGCTGCTGCACTTGAAGAAAAAAAGCAACGGGGTGGACGGGGGTCTTAAGAAGTAACCGTGTATTTATTCCTTGATATGATTGGTACTCAATTGTTGTTGTTGTTGTTGTAACAAAACATGAGGTCTACGTATAATGGAAATTGAGAATGTGGGTTTTGTTTAAAGTGTATCATAGAGAGAGAGAGGGAGAATCTTGTTTTCGTCTGCACCAAATGTTTTGCTATTTTTTGGATTTAATTAAATAATTACTTGGTTCTTAATGTGTACATGCGTATATGAAATTTATAATACAACAAGATTTTGACGCTTGAGAGTGGAATCAAGACACATATAACTCGGCTTTTCCATCAATGAAGAGACTCATGAACTCCTCCCCATCAACAGTTTCTTTCTCTATGAGTAGTTGAGCAAGCTTGTGAAGGATGTCAATGTGGGTTGTCATAATTTGTTTGGCTCTTGAATATGCCTTCTCTACCAGTTCCCTAACCTCTGCATCAACTATATCAGCAGTTGCCATGGAATAATCTTTCTGGGATGACATCTGCATTCATAACAAACACGTCAGGCACTAATTATATCTCTTGGTTATTATGTACAGGAAAGAAGGCAATGTATATAATGTGAATAATTATTTCTTAAGTCCAATCACTCCACCTGTTGACCCAAAAAAGGATTTCCACCAGCTGCACCAATGGCAACTTGCCCGATCTTTTTGCTGAACCCAAATCTTTCGACCATCTGCCTTGCCACTCGTGAAACTTGCATGAAGTCATTTGATGCTCCTGTAGTCACATTCTCGTCGCCAAAAATGATCTCTTCAGCAACTCTGCAATTTTGACAAAGAAGAAAAGGAAAATTTTAAGATAAAACGGGGTAGTAGACTAATAGTGACGTAAAACATGCTTTTAGTCCAGCCTATTCGATAAAGATGAATTTGTCTCAGAACGGGCTCTAATAGGAATCTTTATGTTCTTCAAAAAACACTTTAAAAAGGTAATACATCTTCTGCTTTGCTCGAAATAAGTTCGTGAAACTAACCTTCCACCAAGGGCGACAGCCATCTGATTCTCCAGGTAACTTCTACTGTACAGTCCAGACTCAAGCCTCTCTTCACTTGGAGCGAAAAAGGTAAGTCCACCAGCTTGGCCACGAGGAATAATCGATATCTTGGCCACAGGATCATATTCAGGCATTAATGCACCAACTAGAGCATGCCCGGCCTCTGCAAAATTAAGAGCATGACTAAACACCGAGACTCAAATATGACAAAGCTAGACAACTTGGGAAATATGCAGATCCTTATTTATATACCATGATAAGCAACTAGTTTCTTCTTCTCTTCTGAGACCACAGCATTTTTCTTCTCTGGTCCAGCAATGATCCTCTCCAGCGCATCAGATATCTCATCTTTGCTTATTTCCTTGAGGTCACGCCTGGCTGCAAGAATAGCTGCTTCATTCATCAGATTCTGCAAATCAGCCCCGGTAAAACCTGGGGTTCTTCTTGCTATCTTATCAAAATCCACATCCTTTGCGAGCGCCTTTCCTCTAGAGTGCACCTGCAATACATGTCTCAGATAAATTACTACTAATAAATAACAAAAACTTAACCTTCTTACTTATGGATTATGCCAATTGAATGAACCAGATCATCTCCGAATAACAACTAATGCAACACATTTGATATTTGGATCAGTCTGCAATAGAATCTTAATAGGTTTGATTATCATCTTCTAGAACAATGAGCTAACCAGCTCTCTTAACTACATACAATTAGACATTCCTCTTCACTTGACAAAACTAGAACATCATGTACATTGCCCATGAAATATAATTATAACACACACAGACATCCCTGATCAGTCCTACTCTTCCATAGCGAAAATATTCTACATTAAGACCTTGGCATTTCACTAACAAATAAGATACAAATAACTAACCGAGCATGGTTTTATAGGTATCCAGGCATTTATTTATTACATTGTTGAAGTGGCACTAATAACATTTATTGTTCATTGTTTATTGTCACTTCAATTTGTAAGTAATAGAATTGGTAGTAGGCTAGTAGCTTTAGCATTTTCATTACTTCTTTACTTTGACAAAACTAGAACATTATGAACATAGCCCATGATATCTAATTATAACACACACACATTTCTGATCATTCCTACTCTTAAGAACTTGAGCATTTCACTAACAGATAGATATGAAAAACTAACTGAGCAGAGTTTTATAGAACAAACCTGAAGAATCTTAACTCTACCAGCAACATCAGGCCTGTCCACAGTGACCTGCCTATCGAACCTGCCAGGCCTCAACAAAGCTGAATCAAGCACATCCGGCCTGTTCGTGGCAGCCAACACGATCACACCCGAATTACCCGAAAACCCATCCATCTCCGTCAAGAGCTGATTAATAGTTTGCTCCCTCTCATCATTCCCACCTCCCATCCCTGCCCCTCTCTGCCTCCCCACCGCATCTATCTCATCAATAAACACAATGCAAGGAGCTTTCGACTTTGCCTTCTCGAACAAGTCCCTCACTCTCGACGCCCCTACTCCCACAAACAACTCCACAAACTCCGAAGCCGCACACGAGAAAAACGGCACGCCGGCTTCACCAGCCACCGCTCTAGCCAATAGGGTCTTCCCGGTACCGGGAGGTCCCACTAACAAACACCCTTTTGGTATTTTAGCTCCTAGAGCCGTGTACTTATCTGGGTTTTTCAAGAAATCAACAACCTCTTGCAATTCCAGTTTTGCTTGGTCAGCTCCAGCAACATCGGAGAATGTAACACCGGTTTCTGGGACTTCTTGGAACTTTGATTTGGATCTTCCAAAGTCCATTGGGCCACCGAGCCCACCCGGGCCACCGGGTCCACCTTGGGCTCGACGGAACAGAAAGAACAGTCCCGCGAAAGCTAGGACCGGGAATATAAGATTACCGATGAAATTAAACAGTCCGTTACCGGATTCACCCTCTGCGACCGAGATATCAACGCCGTTCATGGCTAAAATGTCGATAAGGTCCGGGTCGTTGGGGACAATCACGGAGGCTCGGCGTCCATCGACGGCAGTGAGCTGAAGGGCAGAACCCTCTTTGCTGAATCTGACTCTTTCGACTTTGCCTTTCTTCACTGCGCTCAAGAACTCGCTGTATCTCCATTGGCTACCTTCAGGGAGGTCAGAAACGGTTTGGGTTTGAGGCTTTGGAGCTGTGAGAAGAAGGTTTTGCGAGAAAGGTGAAGGATTTGAATTGTTGGGTTTGGTGGGTTGAGCTTCAATTACAGGTGGGGATTGAGGTGGTGTGAGATTATCAAGTGCTAGAGCTTGTGGTTGTGGAGTGAGAGTAGAGAAAATAAGAGCAGCTAAGGTGGCTTTGGATGGTATAGAATAGTTCAAGGGTTTTGAATTGGGTTTTTTGTTGAGAACGTTTTGAGTGATTAGTATAGATTTTCTTTTGGAGAAGGGAGGGAATGGAAGTGGTGATTTGGTGGTTTTTGGGGTTGGAGGAGAGACCAAGATTTTAGTCCCCAAGAAGTGTGAAGACAGCAAAGGATTGGTGGAGGCCATGAGTTTGATGAGGTTTGTTTTGTGGTATGTCTCTTCTCTTCTCCTTTATCTCTTTTGGGTTCTGTATATATAACTATAAAAACCACTTGAGCTTGAGAATGTTGGACTGCTTATGTGTGCAGGTAATAATAATTAAAAATAATAATAATATTTTAGAGGAGTATTTTGGTGTGTGAGAACTGAGAACTGAGAACTGTGGACACTATGACATGTTGTAAATATCAGGAAAAAAAGTAGGGGTTTTATAAGTGGAGAAGTCATGTGGCCAAATCTAATTTGGTTTTGATTTTGACTTGAGACTTTGAAGGATGTATTGAGAAGCAACTTGGTTAAACCCATGCCATAGATTTTTGGATGGCGTTCGAGTTGCATCCACGTGGCCTGTATAAGATCCAAGTATTTCTTGAATGATTTTGTTTTTAGGGTTGTAACTTGTAACTTGTAAGCCGTGTGGTTTCATTTTCTTTTGTTTTAATTTGTTGTTATTAAGAGCATGGTTGTCAGGATCAACATCGTACACAAGATTGGGGGGAGGGTTTCCAGAATCAGATTGAAGAATTGGATTAAGAATGGTAAGATTCTAATTCTTGTTAAAAGAAAAATAATCGTCAATATTAATGATGTAAGATTAAAATAAATTATTGAAAAAAAATAATAATAATTTTGACACAAATTAATATAAAAAGCAATAACAACTCAATACTCAATTACCAATAAGTAATACTAAAGACACTACTAATTTTATTTCAAGATATTTATAAATTGATATGGCATTGACGTGGCATGGTGCCACATCAACCATTAGAATATTGGATTTGCATGTTGATTTTCTTTAAAAATTTATTTATTAAAATATTAAAACACATTAAAATAAATAAATAATATAAAAATTCCAAATCTCATCTTCCTCATTGTCAACTCCACATCGCTATTCACAACTCATCTCACGGTGTCAAAGCTTAAAACCGTTTCTCTCCGATGACACCCACAAAACCACATCCACAACTCCCACCATCTTGAATGATGTCTCTACTCTCCGGTGCGGCCACTCATCCACATCCAAGTCCCAACCTACCATTATTAAGAGCGTTTAACCTAAAAGTTATTGGTTTTCATTTATATTGATAAAGTTGTATCGTTACATTTTTTTATTTATTATTTATTTTTTATATATCCTTAGCACAAATTGGTGTTAACTAATCTAGATGCTCTTTGATCCAGTCCCGGATTACATACAGTAAATTCTTCACAATTCACACTAAAGAATGCTAATTTATAAGTTGCTTTGTTTTTGTTCCATAGCACAAATTAAAAGTCCAGCCCTAGCAATTTCTTCTTCCATCTATTGATAATTTGATATCTTCTTTTTTTTTTTGATAAAATAATTTGATATCATCTAATATGGTAGTCAGTGTGGTATCTGTATATATGTAACAGCATCCCGACTTTATTACCTTATTTTACCTATTTTGACTTTCTTTTTTGCCTTCGTGACTAAAATGGATTAGCCTATTATATAGCCCTTTGGGCCTCTTTTGTAAAACCTGGGGATCCCATCCCATCTCCTCCATCCCTTCTTTTGTTTTGTCAGGGGAGCAAGATGAGCCACTGGTTCCCCTTTTCCCACTTCAATAAAATTACTCATTCACCAGATATATATATATATATAAAACAGCATCAAGTACCCATTGTGCATCACCTTCAATAGTAAATCGAGAAAAGCACAAATCCTAACTAAGCTTCATGCACTCGCTAATTGCCAAACATTTTTATTGTTCTTGCACTTGTTACATTAATCACTTTATTTGCCACAACTCTCTTGTCCATAGAAGAGAAAAGTTTGGAGTTGTGTAATCCACCTCAAATTCAAGCTTAAGCTCAATCTAGTTTGTCACTTGTGGTCACGTCATCTTATCAGTTATGCATATCAGATTAGCATTCTGTGAATCACGTCATCAATTTTAGCAAGTGAAATCACAAAAACGACTAAAATGAATACTGTTAAAAAAACTCAAGAATTAAAATTGAAATATTTAAAAGAATAAGTACCAAAATGAAAATACCCATTTACGGATTAAAAGTGATTTTTATTATTATTTTGAAATAAGACTTAAAGTGAATTTGAATCCAACTTAGGACCAAAATGAGATTGACGGTTTCAAAGTAGCAGATCTATTACTAATTGGTATGGCCTGATCTGTGACGGGCCTGGATTAATGATTGACTGGGCCTTTACAAAATGTGACATGCCAGCGGTTCTTACTTGCGGCACGGCCTGGTTCATAGGTTACGGCCTAAATATATAATTGTCTGGGCCTTAACAATATGTCTTGAGTCTTGACCCTTGGGCCTATATGCCACCACTTAAATACCAGATTTTCTTTAAATCTGTATAGTTCGAGATTTTCTTTCTTGAAAACCATTTAATGCTTATTAAAACTTTTTTCACATATACCTAATAGAGTTTGGAGACACGAAAATGAGATAAATAAGATGGGAATTTCTTCTCTTTTTATTTGGGTAAGGATAGAAAATGAAATGTCCAAAAATTATCTTAAAACTTACCTAAAGTTAGCTGTGGTACTACCTTAGCCGGCGTATAAGCCTTGAAAATTATTAAAACTTAGGCCACCTTTAGAAATTACGTTTAAATGGTAGTCTGTAATACTAAGAATAGAAGTTGTTGTAATGAAATAATTATTATCATTCGTAGAATCATAGAATTTAGCCGAGCTGAGTAAATTATGTGTACTAGGTGTTTGTTACATCTCTAAATGCAAAAAAAAAAGAGTAAAACATGAATAAATAAATATGTATTGCATAAGTTAAATGAGCTTGAAAAATGTTTAAAAATTATCTCTCGTGCACCTGTTGTGAGGGGGATGTTGGTCTTGTAGGTATGTAGTGCATCCGAAACATAAGATACCCCCCTCTAAGTTTTGAGTATTTTGACTGATTTGTGTGAGAATGAAATAAAAATATTAGGAAACAATATGTATGTCAAACAATTAAAAAAAATGTAAAAAAAAAAAAAAAAAAAGTAACACAAAGAACATAATGGTAATTTTATGCAAAATCAAATTGCACAAGAATCTCTTCCTTCCCATTTGCCAAATTTGGGTAGACACAATGTCGTGCCCATCAACATTTCCTTTCCTCCATTGAACCAAACAAGGGATATGAATTATGACAGTTTTTGTACATGTGTCAACATCTCAATGGGTCCAATGTTCCTGTGCACTAGACCCATGCTGTTCCCTATGAATTTTGACTTCCATTCCTCCCTAATCTATCCATTTCTTCCTATCTCCATCAAACCAAACAAAGTGTATAGGTGCTCCAAACATTATGAAATCATTGTGCATTTGATTCATTGCAATTATTTTCACTCACGTTTTAAGTTTGCGTAATATTCTTTTATGTTTTTATAATTCATGGTTTCATAGTTCTTTTTTCTCTCACAATCATGAGATATTAAGTTGGGCGAAAAAGATAGAAAACAAAATCTATTTATTTTATTATATTTTAATTTAAAATAATGTTATGTGCAATAATCATGTAGCATTCTTCATCCATTATATTAACATAATCATACCAAACGATCGATTTAGACAATTATCAAAATTTAAGGATTATTTATTCATTTGTTTTATAAAGACTATTTAACATCTTAGCAAGTACTTATTAAAAAAAAAATCTTAGCAAGTAACGTCATTTTGAAAAAGATGGTGACGGACGTTCAGTGATACTGTACAGTGAGTCACAATTAGGAGTAAAAGTCTAGGACAGGACACAGGCTACTAGTATAGGGCATGGTTTGTGTCCTCTTCCAGAGAACAGGCTGCAAGTACTGTTTCCTTTACGAGTTTTAATTTTTCGCAGAAAACAAGAAAAATGATGCATGCAAGCTGTTCTATAATACGGATATGATATACCATTATTTGACATCAATACCAAAGGAAGGGACTATGTACATATGTACTTACTGCCCCAAGAAATTGTCTTGGATAAGAACCAATCCAGCGCACTGATTTGATTGAGAATTGAGACACGGGCGTAACATGTGGTTCCAAATTCAAGTCAAGTCTTGTTACCAGAAAGTACACCAACGAATACATTTGCACACATGACTCCCATGCCCAGTTTTTGGACACGTATCCCCATTTTTTGCACACAAACAAGATGTAAAACTGTTGTCATTAACATCTCGGTATCATAGCAGTCGTTAATACTGCCCAGTAAAAATTCGTGTACGTTCCACGGAAAAATATCTGAGGATGATGAATGATGAATGATGTCTAGGTTCAGAAAACAAAAGGAATGGGGCAAAAGCACCGTAGCGTAGGCATCTAGAAGGAGTAGACTATGGTAGTTAGAGAATTGAGATCACGTGCAATAGTTAAAATTATTTGTAATTATTAATTTAAAAAGTTTAATAAGTTGAGGGTAAAATAATAAAATACTAAAATTTTAAAAAGTTCTTTTATTCAAAGATTTAAATTAAAATTAATTTTTTAACTTTCAAATCGAAACCTTCAAAAAGTATCCAAATCTCAATCAGTAGTAGCTAGGCAACCAGAAGACAGGGTCGGTCCTAGATCATTTGGAGTTCAAAGTTAAAATTTTAATAGGTTTTTTTATTTTACTAAAATAATTTTTTATTTTTATATTTTTCTTTATAATATTGTGTATTAAAATGTCTTATTTATATAAGAAAATAGGAAATAAAAGCTCAATTCCAAAGCAATATAAGACTTGAATTTTAAGATTTTCTAATTTTTATTTTTTGCGCTGGGGCCTAAAGCATCCACTTAATTGGTCTAAGGTATCAACCAACACTGAGTGCAAGTGACCTTTCGTAGTTCGTTAGGTGGCATTTGATTTGTCACTCATCAAGCTTTGTCATTATTTTGTCTTTCCTCTCGCTCTATCTCTCTCACGTTTCTTATGAAGACAAAAAATATGAGTGATCAAGTTCAAATTATATTTGATGTAATTTTTTTTTTTAATGTTAGATAATTTAATATTTGATCATTCTTCTTAATACACATGCTAAATTTCGTAATAATTGGATAATATTTATTATTCGATCCATAAATTAATATTTTATGTTATATAATTTTAAGGCTAAAATATGTGAAGTAACTCAATTATAATACCATTTGGAACCTAAAAAACCAAGTGTGTTTCAAAGGTGAGAAATGTAATATTATTGCTGTCATTAGAATGCTGAATCACAAGTTCCATGAATTGGTGACAGTGGATGACCAAAGAGCTAATCAGACTTCTCTAGAAAAATTTAAATGGAATAAGCCACTTCCTAATATTGTGAAGTTAAATGTTGATTTAGCCTGTTCAAGTGATTCATTGTGATTAGCGGTGGTTATGAGAGATGACAAATGGTCTATTTTAAAAGGTTGGACAAAGGCTTTTTGTAGTTGTAATGCTGTAGTGACTGAAGCTGAAGCAATTCTATGAGCCGTTCAAATTGTGAAGTCAGAAAACTTCCAATCCGTCACTATAGAAAGGGATGGACAAGTATGTTTTGATGCTCTTAATGGTGACTTTGAGGAGTGCAGTTGGGCAATAGCATCACGATGTAGTGACATGTTAGAACTTAGTAAGGAGTTTGTTAGCTGTAATTTTTGTCGTATCAAAAGGGATGCAGATTATGTAACCCACTCATTAGCGAAGTTTGCATCTTTTTTTTTTTCTTATAATATTTCCTATCTTCCTTTAACGGTTTGGGAGGCTTGGAAATAAGATGGTTTCTGGTTCTGTTTAATGAAAAATTCATTTAGCAAAAAAATAAATAATGTTTACTTGACAAAAATGACCACAATAATAATTTACATGGCATAAAGTTGATATCTAAGCGCCTTAGGTGGCATAAAAAATGCCAAAGCAACATAATCCTTCTTGTTTTTCTCTTTTCTCTCTTTCGACTTTTTTTTTACCCCTTCATTTCCTCCCATTCAGCCAACCACAACTCAAGAAAGTTCAACCAATGCATCGCCAACGTCTTTCCTGTGGCAGAGATAATTGTTGAGAAACATTTTGATGGAGGTTTGAAGGGAATGACAGACATGTTTTCTCTTGTTCAATGAGAAAGAGATAGAAAGTGAGGAAAAGTCAATGACATAATTATGTTTATTTGGCTCGTTCTCATGGAGCAATAAACCATAGTTTTCTTTCTCATTTTCCTTAGAAATTACAGAGGAAGCAATACACAAGAAAAAAAGAAGACAAGGCAGGCTATGGACGATTTCTAAAAGGAGATTGACCCGAATTAACTGCGCATTTGGCCTAATGGTGCCCCCTCCCTCATTTTTTGGTTGTGGTCTCTAATTTTCAATTCTATGCTCTGGTTATAGTGAGACCGTGTAATGATCTGATGTTAAGTTGCTTTCTCATTGTTTGGTTGTTAAGAAAATAGAAAAAATAAGAGAGTAACTTTCTTTAGAATATTTGATTTTATGATTTTGTGAGTGTAGTTATTTGTTGATGTTGACCAGTTGATGCTAAGTTGGCATTTTTGTTTAAGTTAAACGGCTGATGTGGTTTATTTGTGCTAGTCAAATTTATATATATAATGATCTCAATAACATACCAATTTTCTTACATTAACTAATGGAATCTCCTCCTTCCTTCTGGACTAGAGTCCTAGTACAAAGTTTTTATCCCACTGAAGCTAAAATAGTAGAGAAAAATGAAACGTCAAATTTTTATTTCTTATTTTTCATTCGTGCTGTCTCTGGTTAACGAGCAGTATCAGTCTGCAAATGCAAAGAAGCATTAAGCTCCACCTGTTCTGCCTTCCACTTGGGCTTTGCAACCTCCCCATCATGCACAGGCACGTATTCCTAAGGAAAAAAAAAAAAAACAATTAAGTAATACTATAGATACAATATATTTCATAACAAGTTTCATAATGTTATAATTTTTTATGAATTTTATTAACAGATACCTTAAGGCATTTTTTAAAGAGTATTAAATGTTTGCACTTTATAAAAAATATTGAAATTTTGATATTAAAATAAAAAAAGAAAAAGATTGTAATATTCTTAAAACTTGTCTTTTTGTTATTTTAATATTAAAAATTCACAAATACTCATAAAGTGGAAGTATTAAATGTTTCCTTAACAATTGTCTAATTAAGGGCACCTGTTGACCGTCCCAATTTTTTATTAATTTTCATATAAACCTCAACTTTTTGTGAAATTTTGTGTTTCTCTATACTTATTAAAACCAATTAGGACAACTGGAATTCTCATTTAGAGAGAGAGAGAGGAAAAACCCACCTCGAGTTTTTGAATAAGTTCTCTAGCGTTTGGAGCAGAGACGATTATATTGCGCTGAGAGGGCTTGATAAATCCATCATCCACAGCGGTGTCTATGAAAGAGAGGAGGTAGTTGTAGTACCCTTCAACATTAAGCAATCCCACCTATTAATTTATGCATAAAAAAAAAAGTCTGGTTTTGATTCAATTCAATAATATCCGAACCAACTCTCAAATTTTAGTTAGCAATGGTAGATTGTAATTATATAATCTCATTGGTTGTACATCACTCGCAACTTATCCCTTAATAGTTATGAAATTTGTTTTAGAGAATAAATTCAATAAGGATCGGGTGTAAAACCCGTCCTTTACACCCTCCAATAAGATAAAGCCACGTCACTTTTATTCACTTTATTTCACATCTCAAGATGAGCTCACTCACACAGAATCATTACTCTTAAAACTATCATTAAAAAAAAGACGTAAACAGGATCTGGAGAGAGAGAGAGAGAGAGAAAAACGATGGGAAAGAGAGATCGACGGTGAGTGGTGGATCCAGATCGTGGTGGGTGTTTCGGTTTTGGGTTTCCAGAGAGAAAGAGAAAGCTCCGGGAGAGAGAGGGAGTTGTAGAGAGAGAGAGACTGAGGTGAGAGTCACGGTGAGAGAGAAAGAGGGTCTAGGCTTGCGAGAAGGAGGGGAAACGGTGACACCCGTGGCTGTGGCTGTCACCGGCAAGATTTTGAGGACCTTGGCCATGGTGGCCCTGGTCTGCCGCTGCTTGCAGGTCTCTCTCCCTATCGCTCCACTCTCTCTTTCTAGATCCAGTATTGAAATCGTGTGTTTTTATTTATTTATTTTTAGTTTTAAAGAGTAATAATTATATGTAGGTGAACTCATTTTGAAATATGAAATAAAGTGAAAAATGATAATGTGTTTGTTTTTTATTGAAGGGTGTAAAGGATGGGTTTTACACCCAATCCTTATCGAATTTATTCTCTTTATTTTAACTAAACTTATTTTTTAGTGAGAGATAGAGTTGCTTGTTTTACAGGTTTGTCGTGGATTCCAAGCTGGGCCCACGTGATGACTTCCAATAACTCTTCCATAGTTCCATACCCACCTAATGATCATATGCAGAATAATCAGTAATAAAAGGCTAATGATATTTCTACACACCCAATCAAATATCATCTATGGGTGTGAAAATTTACTATAATTGTATACAATAATAAGTTTAGAGAGACACAAAACTTTATAAAAAAATTAAAATCAAGCAATAAATAATAGATAATAAAATGAGTGTATTGTGAAAAAAAAGTTATGCATGTAACAATACTTTTGTTGGAAATTTTAAGGTTAAAGAGAGGACCTGGGAGGGCAATAAAACAGTCAGACTGGCGGCCCATCTCAGCTTTCCTCTCGTGCATGTCAGCTACTGGCCTGACCTCTCCAACTGTTTCTCCAGTTATCTGTTTAAAATAAAAACAAAAAAAAAAAGGACTTGTACGTAGTCTTTGTAAAGAGATTCCCAGTTGAGATTATATTATTTATTTATATACCTCTTTGCCCATCAAAAATTTGGGGATGATTCTGTGAACAAAACAAAACCAACAACAAGTTATAATTAAAGATTTATTCCAAACCAAAAATCAGGATGATAAATATATGCTAGAGATTGTACTATACCCTAGAACATGTCCACCAGCGCGATGGACCTCTTTAGAAACTAAGCCCATTAACCCAACACTTCCTCCTCCGTAAACCAGATCCAACCTCCTAGAGACCTAAACCAAGAGAACAGTTTGTACGTTACGTACAGGACCAAAAAAATGCTTAAAATTCAAAACACAAAGCTTAAAAAATACAAAATTGCAAGACATTTTAAAATTGTGTATACGTACCAGCTCTTGGCCCAGTTCCAGTGCTGCATCACTGTAACAATTCTTCTTACCAGAACTGCTCCCGCAGAAAACACAAACCCTTTTGAACCTAGACTTTGCAATATTATTTTCCTCCATCTCTCTATGGGGGTTCTTTTCTTTCTGTTATTTTCCTTCTTTGGTTAAACAAGCTCAAAGTTTTCTTGCGATTTTTAGTTCAGAGTCAGAGCCCATATGCTAAAAGCAAAAGGATCCTATATTTATAGACCCCCCAAGGAAAAAAAGCTAGATTGGAGGAATTGTCATCCGTGGAACCCTTTGGCAGCACGTGGAGCTAGGAGCTAGGAGCTAGGAACTTGGAATCTTTTTCTGTACTATGTTTGCCAACTAGAAACGGCTTTCTCCGGTTCCGCTTACATGTACTATCGGGTTTACAAACAGTTATATTGCAACCGGATAGAGCGTGGTTGGGTTTTATGTTTCTGTCTTGTCCCTCTTCAGATTCATATGAATAATCTGCGCGGAATGGGAGAGAGACAGGGCAGAAGGACTAGATGGAATTGAGACATTTTGTCATCTCTAATAAAATGTTTCCAGCAATGATAAAAAGAGGAAAGAAAAGACAATGATATTTTCACACTACATAGTGTTATTTTCGTACTATTGGTGTGAAAATATCATTTATTGATACTTTATTCTGTATTAATAAGTGATATTTTTGTACTAATAGTGCGAAAATAACACTATATGATACGGAATAACACAACTCTACTCGTATAATTGTAGAAGTGTTTTGAAATCTGTTAATAGAATATAAATAGGAACATAAAATTATATATAAAAATACATACCATCAATTAATTCATCAAATCCCTTAGATTTCACTTCTCAAGTCTAAAAATAATTCACTTAATTAATAGTATTTTTATGACATAAATCATATATGTATGTTTTATTTGTTTAATAATTTTTTTTTTTTTTTTTTAATACTAATTTAATAATTTTTTCTTATACTCAAATTTTTATTATCTAAGGAGGGCTCGCCATGGTATAGCATTGTTTTTAATGTTGTATTAAAAAAAAAAAAGATAAATAAAGAAATAAGATTCATATTGCCATGAGCTTTAGGTGATAAATTAAGAATGTGAAAAATATCAAAATAATCATCACATAATTTCGTAATTTTATTTTAATCAAAAGGAAGTATTATATATTAGACTTAAAGAAATTAAGAGTTTAGTACAACATATTATACAGTGTTTGCAGATAAAAATAATTTTTGGGCTTACTAATAGTATTGGGCCAAGTTAAATTATTTAGTTTAAAAGACCAGACTTACTGTTTGGGCCTAAGTGAGACAAGTTACTTTATTTAAATAAAAGTCCAAAAGGTTAAGACCCGGTTTCACCTCGAGGTCATGTTTAGACTGAGTTAAAAATAGTTACAAGCAGTTCGATCTTGAAGAACTGTTAAGTAACGGTTTATTTATAATCTAGAAACTCATGTGACAGGTGTTATCATCTCCAAGGAAGTTGTTATTCTATATTGAACCAGATCTCTTGATGATTTGAAATTCAAAATGAAGAAAGTAACTGTTTAATTAAAGAAACTTGCTGCTCAAGGAAGGTATAAATAGAAGAAAAGAAAACAGTTACTTGCCCCCGCGTATTCTCCAGAGTTTAAGAGTTCAATTGTGATTCAAAGTGTGTTTAATTGTGTTTTAAAGTGTGTTCGAGTGTATTTAGTGTGATTTCAGTTCGAGATTCTGAAGTGTGTGAGAGTAAAAAAAAACTTCTCCTTTTGTAAATTTCTGTTGTTTTTGTTCAGTTCGAAATAATTGTACTCGATTACTATTTAATATAAATATTTTGCATTTTATAATTAGTTACGGCTTTGTTGAATTTGAAGTTGTTTACATTTGTAAAAGAATAAACAGTAACTTGTTATCTCGAGATTGAATTTGTTATCAAGTTTGTCTTAGAGATTGTTTAATATCAACTTCAACAGTAAAATTATAAGTAAATCAATTAAGTGTTTACCATTATTGGATCGAACCAAGTCCTTTATTATTAAGACATAATTCAGACCAAACACACCCTTTTGATTTACAGAAGTTGGATAATTAATTAAGTGATCAGTTTGGATAAAATTGGATAATGAACTTGATTAATTAATAAAATTTAGTTTTGTTCAAACATACAGAATAAGGGAAAAGTGATGCAAAAGTGATCCAATAAAAGGTTCAAAAATAAAGAAAATTATTCAATACTTTATGAATGATGTTCCTTTCTTTTACATGAATGATAGATTTCACCATGAATTTAATTAACGAGACCTATTATGAAGAATATCATTTGAAACATCACCATCGATCTTGCTCTTAAAAAAGTAATTAAATACATATTTTAGTAGCAAACATACAATTTGCAGCTTGAAATTCCAATGATTTCTAATAAACATAAACACCACATTTGACACATTCTCAAAATCATTCCACAAATAAAATTCGTAAATAAGATAAATGCTAATCCATCTTGAAATGACTAAAGATCCAACACTAAACACCTAAACTCTAAGTATTTTTTGATAAGATGTCGGCCAATCATTACATCTTTTCGAGTGGCCAATGCGTTTTGGCCACACTTACATGACGGATATATATACGGCCCTACTTCAGTCGAGCTCAAAATTATTGAATGACCAAATGTCTAAAGAGACATAGTTTTTGTTAAGATCACCTGTAGAGTATCCAATTCGAAGATGGAACACGAACGGTGGCACAAAATGTCACCCCCATTGGGATTGTATTCATCTACTTCCACGTTTCTTTATATATATATATATATATAAAACCTTTTATTAAAAGGAAAAAAAAAATTTCTTCCAAATAATAGGGACACGTATGCGCTAGAAGTATGCTAGGACACGTATGTGCTAGAAGTATGCTACATCACAATCATGTTGAACCCACAATTCCAAGATTTCCGCTCATGATCTCCACCTAGAGGAAAAAGTATTTCCTACAACAATGTTGCATATAACATGTGAGACATGGGGTGATCCCACCATGTGTGGGACCCACTCTATGTCTTACATATTATATTCAACATGGTTGCATGAGATATTATCTCCACCTAGACATGCTCCACGACCCCGATCCAAGGAAATGGCGAAAATCATGGGATTAGTAATAAAATCCCTCTATATATATATATAGGTCTATCCCTACACATAATGTGGTAAAGAAAATATTTGTAGACATTGTGCATTCTGAAACAATATCGGTAACTTCTATCAAAATCTTTCGTAATTGTTCCAAAAAGAAATATCTTGGAAAAATTTTCACTTTAAACCCTATATTTTAAGAGTGGTAAAAAATTAAACTCTAAACTTTCAAAAATATTAAATTAAACAATAAAATTTCAAAATGCCCTAAATTAAATTCTACAATCAAATTTAAGTATTAAACTAACTTAACATTAACTTAAAAAAAAAAAAAAAAAACAAAACAAACAAACTTAAGTAGTCATTCAAGCGAGATAGAGAGAGCCACACATGTCACTCGTCGATTGCCTGCCGCCCGTCATCCTCCATCGACTGCACATCTCCCTCTCGACTCCGACTGCACATCACCCACCTCTCGACACCACATGCCGCCCACCACCGGCTTCCCATTGCTCAACCCCACCTATAATTGTGTTTTTTATATAATTGTTTTTTTTTATTTTTGTTCAATCAACCTTAGATTTGGATATAATTTTGCTTTGATTTTGGAATTTGGGTTTGAGTTAGCTTAGCAATTCTAAAGAAGTCATCAATAGGAAATGATGTGATTTATATTTGCTGATAATTAAGGGAGTCATCACTCCTTTAAAATCATCAATATTAATTCAAAATTCTAAGAAAAGAGGTGTGATATTTCATATTTGTTCATTTCTTTAAAATTCCATTTTTTCGTTGAAATTCCTCCTGTGAAGTATCTCATTTCTTGAGCGGTGGGCAGCTAGTGGTCGGTTCGGTGGGCGACGTGTGGCTGGCGGACAGCTTTGTTTCACTCTCTCTCGATTGAGTGTTTAAGTTTTTCGTTATTCCTTTTTTGATGATTAACGATGTTAGTTTAATTTGACTAAATGGTTAATTTGTTAGTTCAAGAATATTTAACTTATTATATCACCCTTAAAATATAGGGTTTAAAGTTAAATTTTCTCTATATTTATCATGCAGCAACATGAGCTTCCAAAAATCTTCAAGAAAATTCTCACCTTATCAGAAAGCATACACTAGCATTATCCGAATCTTTTTGGCTTGTTTCTTTAACTGCCAACCCTGCTTCTGAACAACCATTCCCTTTCAGTAGCTAGTATGTATGCTCTAGTAATAGCCACGAACTTTCCCAAGAAATTCCTGGCACCTCCTTATCCGAAAATGTAGATCTTAGTCTTAGATTCCATGTCCTGCACAGGGAAACCAAACGATGCACAGTTGTAACTACCCCTACTCTCTATCCTCTTTATTTTCTTGACATGATCCTACCCCTTGGCTGATTGCCCAATTTTTTAAAGCGTCTTGTTTGCAAGACATCTTGTCTTCTTTCTAATTACATTAACACAGGTTGGCACCTCCCTAGCTCCCTCGTGCATGTATATTTGACCTATTAGTCTAATCACCACCAACATATCTCAACATATCTTAGCCACTGCATGCATGGATTGCCTATCACTATCTCTAATGGAAGGTTCCTTGGAACAATTTGGTCTCTTAGCTGTTGCCAATTGTGCTAGGCCGTACTAGGAAGTATCCTTCATGGTCTCTATTTTCCCAACAACAAATCTAGGAATATAATATTTTTCACTGTTTTCTTTTTTTAATGCATAATAAAAATTATGTTAAAAATAAATTAAAGTGAAAGTGATGTTAAGAAAAATTATTATGTTCTTAGCAATTAGCATTATGCTTTTCTTAAAGACCTAAGATCTGATTCAAGATTCCCTATCTATATATAGGCGTCTATAACTCTATATATAAGTATATAACCCAAAACTAAGGAATTAGCTATAAAGTGTCTTATCATCTCGAAAACAGAAAATTCTCTTCAGAATCACATCTTTCTTCTCACTTTTCACGTATGGCACTCCCAAATTTTGGTGCCCTTAGAGAGTTGCACAACTCTGCCAATGACCTTCTTCACTCACCTACTATCCAACAAGCCCTTGTGTACCAACGAAAAGAAAAGTGGGTTCATGAGGTCTCAGAGGCATCTCTAAGGATGTTGGATGTCTGTGGCATTTCCAAAGATGTTCTATTGCTCGTCAAACAACAACTCCTAGATCTTCAATTTACATTGCGTAGAGTATGTATTGGCGAGCCGAACATCGGTACCAAAATCAAGGCTTATAATCACTATAGAAAGAAGTTGAAGAAGGAAACATTGAAGTGCTTGAATTCTTTTAAAGGCATGAAGAACAAATCCATCGTTTCGGACCTCCCACCAATAGACGACAACAACCTTAAAGTAGTGGTCGATGTGCTAAAGGAAGTGAGGGTGACTAGTATTTCTATTGTGGAATCACTATTGTCCCTCATTTCCATACCTTGGCTGGATCAAAAACCAGCTAAAGGGTCTTTTGCTTCAAGGTTTATACGTGTCGGTGGCCAAAGTTTGTATGATATTTGCGATGTAATGGCGCTTCAAAGTGCGAATAAAAGATTGGAGGCAGTGGAGATTGCCATTGAAGATCTTGAGGCTGAGTTGGAGTGCATGTTTAGGCGTTTGATTCAAACTAGAGTTTCACTTCTCAACATTCTAACAAACTAGCTAGATATACGTAATAGTGGGAATCCCATGTTTGGCAACCCAATTTTAAGGCTTGCCTCGCGCTGGCTCACCACTTAGGGTACAGTACAAACTACAAAGCTACTAGATATATATTAGTCATTGATCCCATTTTATTGTATTCATTTATTCTTTCTAATAAAACAATGTAGCCGTGTTTGTACTCTACTAGATAAAAGCTTAATGTTCAAGCCGTAAGCCTAGTAATGTACTTTGCTTTTGGGTTTTCTATAACTTTATGAAATTGGTTAGATTGTTGTTTAAAAATAATGAATGTTTTTGGGGCCGCAAATTGAAAATTAATCAGATCTGAACCAAGGATCGGGTACTTATGGGGAATAATCTCTTGAGGATAACCCGAATGTGCAGATTAATTAGGAGATTTGAACAAAAAAAACTTGGATAACATGAGACCTAAGAACTACTACTAAACCAACCCTTTGAGGTTGATTACTAGAAGCATTCCAATAACATGATACACAAAACTTCAAATGTTTGCTTTTAAATTCCATCAAAGTGGGTTAATGATAGTAGTAAGTTTGAACACTAATAAGACGCTAGCTAGTAGAGTGATTTATTCGAAAATGACGGAAAAAGATTGGGCCAAAACCTAGGGGCCAAGTATTGGCCTAAAGGCTTAAACTCTAACAATCCTCCCACCCATAATCGTGGCTCAAGTAATTGGAGAGGAATTAAGATTGGCCATGACACTTTTAAAAAGGTTTGAGATGGGTGCTTGGTAAATAATGGTAAACAAGTGAATTTTTGAAGGACAAAGGGTGGGCGAGAAACCCTTAAGAGATTTTGTGTCTCACGAGCTAGCAATGGGTGTCACAACAAGCATACAAGCTGATCGAGTTGAGGACTTGAGGGTTGTCAAAGAAGGTTTGAGTATGGTGCTAGATATGGGCATTACTTGTTTAGAAATTGAACCTGACTCACCAACAGCTATTGAGCTTATTCAATCAAACAAGAGCACTAATACATTTTTTAGACCAATTGTGGATGAGTTTAGGTACCTCACAATAAAATTCCATACTTGTAGCCCCTCTTGTAACACCCGCTCTCGATCTCTCTCTAAAGGGGAAAAGAGTAAAAAAAAAGACAGATACTCCTATCACGGAGAATTCATATTATATTTATCTTGTTGCTCGGGCATTCTGCTTGATTAATGTCAAGTAATTCTTCCTCACTTTTGATCATTAACCCGAAAGAAACCAAGCATCCCAACAACCATTTCTCTTCTGACAGTGGACAAGGGCTCATAGGATGTTGGGCAATTCAAAGACAACATCACTACATCAGTATTATATATACTGCTTTCGCGAAGGTTAAGATATCATGCACGCATCTATCGTCCGGGTATGTTGCCCCTTTGTCTACTGTATACAACCATGCCAGCCTAAATTTTCTTGACTTATGACGTAGACTTGGGAGATAACATGATTTCAGAATCTAAATTTGTCTATTATTCATAGTAAACAATTCGAGAAATATAACGCACGGATGGGTAATCAGCTTTATAACCCTCCTCGAAAGTAAACTCTCCTACATTCGTAGATGCCGGTGCTTGTTTCAACTTTCAATACCTTGTGCCGTTGACCCTTACACAGCAAGTCTTGTGGGAAGAAATGTTTCCCATCCGAGTGGTTATGGAAGCCACACAAATAATTGCGATTTGCGAGGTTCTTAACTTGTTCTTAGTTTCCCTCAAATTTGAAGGAAGATTGTCTAAAAGTGTGCACAGGAGCAGATGAGCTACACTGGAATTCGACGTGGATCAAGATTCAAGTCCCAGGCCTGGCAGATTATAACAAAAGGGAAACCCAAGCCCGTAGTAGAGTATTACTTTAGGAGATTTTAAAGGCTTTCACATCATGAACTGGTACGGGCCTTTAGCAGTTCAGATCGTTTGGATCTATCCTTTTGATAAAAGTCTATTTGCTAATTTACTAAAAAGTGGTTAAATTATTATTGTACCTAAAAGATCAAGTTTTAAAAAACCGTGCAAAACTAAATAAGCTAAAAAGCTTTAAGAAAAAAAAAAAAAAAACTGTGACCAAACAAACACAAAAACCAGTCCATGTTTCAAACAGGCAAAGGAAGCGAGCATTTTCATGGTGTGGTGTTTAATGCAATGTGAGCTTGGATAGGGCTACTTTCAGGTGCTTATAGATTAGGATATGAGTAGCAAACAAATGTCAATAACTAGTTTTTATTGTTAGAGTTACTTCAATATGAGGCAGAACTATATTCCTAAAAATAGGATGAAATGAAGCCAATAAGTAAAACAATTGACATTATTTTGGGCTACGGATAGCTATGGATGGAAAAAAAACTGAGGATTCATTGCTGCTTAAAATATATAACATTAAAGGGTAGAAGGTCAGAAATGTGAAGAACACATACAAACCTAAGTAATATCCATGCTCACACACTAAAATGGTGAAATGAAGTTTGATGTTCATCACATCATGGCCATACAATCTCTTTTTCACAATCACTTTATTGAAACAGAAGTGAAGCTGACAATAACTTTGTGCCAAGAACCCACCAACAGAATTCTTTGTCCTCTCCTTTCAGCTCAATGGGATGCCTGCAAATAATAGAATCTGAGCATGTTTCGTCCAATTTATTTGCAGTTTATAATATTAAAACTAAATATACAATTGAGAGAAGAGCTTGGTATGAAAACATTAAAGCATCAATCCTTTAAAAAAAAAAACACACATTAAAGCATCAATCCACCAACTCATGGTGCAACTCATTTGGCAGCCACCTCTTGTAAAGCATATATGCATGACCATTGACAGGATATGAACATACATTTGATAAATAACCTCTGATGCCTATATATAATTAACAAACAAAAAAAAATTCATAGGCAAGTAGTTATTTTGAATCTCTGATATTCTTGTGTTGTTTTGGAGAATTCTCTCTCTCTCTCCTGGAAGGTAGGCACAGGACTACATATCACTCTCAAGTCTCATCTACAGCTATAGTCTAGATCATCAAAACCAAGTAGCCTTACCAACAACCTTTGAGTAATCATGCTTCTTAGCTTGCAGGTCAAGAAACTTGCAAAGAATTTGCAACACAAATCTTCTGGTATCCTAAAGGCTAAAGGTGACTGATACTTCTGAAAATAATGTATGTGCCTTTGCAGATGCTTATTAAATCAAAAGGAGATTTTTAGGTGTACACATCCTCCAGAAGAAATCCGGTTGCTGAATGTGGACAGATTGTTATCTGAGCCTAATCTCTAGGATACAGACTCATACTGAGATGATGCTTACTGCAGTGCAACTAAACCTGCTTTGGTGCTGCATCAACACCATCATGAATTACCCCATCGGCACTTTTTATTTATTTTTATATATAAGTAAAAGATTTTATTGGAAAGGAAAGGGAATGACACAAAAATAAAGTGCAAACCCTTTTCAAAATACAATTCACAAACAAAGAGAGTCAACAAACTCAACAAAAGACATCACTTAGGCTTGGGTTGCAAGTGGCAAAGGACTGTAATATTGGATACAGACTCATACTGAGATGATCCTTAAAAATCTGTGCTGAATCCACAGAGAGTAAAAGAGTACTGCTGACTTGCTGCTTAAATTTTTACACTGCTGGTTTTTTGGGAAAAATTTCATGTTCATTGAGAAACCAATACTTTCGCTAATTACTTTGCTAGTTTTTATACTGATATTGACAGTGTGAAGATTGTTTTCCTCTTGAGTTTCTCAGGTTTTTTGGGAAGAAAATTTCCATGTTTATTGAGAAACCAATGCTATTGCGAATTAATTTGCCAGTTTTTATACTGATATAGACAGTGTGAAGATTGTTTTTCCTTCTTTGAGTTTCCAGAAGAGGCTCAGAAGTTGATATATATAGAGATGGTAAGGGTTATACTTCTCGAAATCTGCTTAGCCCGTCAGGGGTGAATGCCCCTGTAAATAGTTATAGCGGGTGGGGTCAATTTCCCGTAGGAGTTTGATGCAATGAGGATTGTTGTATAGTATGCTTTGCGACATGCAACTCTCTGAATGAAGTTCTCCTATGTTATGAAAAATAAAATAAAAAAATTCTCGAAATACTTGTCCAACAAATTTTTTTCATTTCTCTCCTCCCCCCCCTCCACCTTCTCCTTTTCCCTCCCCCAAAAAGTAAAATCCTGCCTGTCCTGATAGACAAACGCCTAAAGAGATAAGAAATGCCTATCTAATACTTTAACCTTCAAAAAAATAATCAATACAACAAACACAGTACAGAATATACAACAGTTCCACCTAGGATCTTGGTTTAAAAGCTAAATTTTAATTAGTTAGGGTTGACCTAAACATAGATTAGTTAAAGTCTTTCGAATGACAGATTTTTTTTCAGTGTATTAGTTATTTCCCAATATAAAGCAATATTTAGAATATGTGTATGTATCCATGTATGCCATCATGCATGACCCATTTAAACAAAAAATCAGTAATTAATTCAAACTAGAGGGATTTGTAAGTATAGCCTATAGGGAGGAAATTCTGCTCTCATCAATAAACAATCAAATGAAAACAATAAGACTTCCTCTAGTAGTTTTTAAACAAGTAGCAAGGAGTCAATCAACTCATTTGATTGAACAGTAGATAAAGCATTTCATGATAACCAGGTATCCAATTATTAGTAGCTTAAAGCAAATAAAGATACAACCGACCTAATGTTCATGCCCATGTTCCTGCCCATGTCCATGGGAATGATCATCATGGCCCTCCCAAGGATGTCGCCAACCCTAAAGATGCAACATGGAAAAAAAAAAAAAAAATTAAAAAGCAGATTATAAAGAAAGAGGCCTCAAATACTGAGAAAGCTGAAAACAAATTGACTCTTACCAATACTACAGGACCATCTTGCTTGGCCCTGTACAGCACCCAAAACCTGAAATATCAAATTCTGAATTGGTTCATAAACTCACCAGCAAAGAAAGTGCACAATTAAATTAGAAACAAAATTATTAAAGCTCTTCACCATATACTCCAAAAAACCCATGGATGCATACTATCACTGTCTATGTTCGTTTACACGGACCAAATTTGTCTTCAAATTTAGCTTTTCCCCCTTTATTTGGCTAAACTTAACTTATATACTTTTTTTTTTTGGGGGGGGGATTGATAATAAACTTGTTTATATCTTTATTCTTTAGAAAAATGAAGCTGGGAAAACCCTGTTATTGAATCCAGAAACCCATTAAGCATGCCAAAAAATTCATCACTCCAAATCTTTTTTTTTTTTTTCCAGCTCGAACACTACATTTTGGCAGCTAAGACCCACTCATAACAAAGACATTTCCACAAATGAAAACTCTCTCCTCGTGTTAATCGGTTTTGCACTCACTGATTCTATATAGCATTTGCTCATTTCAGATCCTGAGAAAAACGGTGCCCATAAGAACATAAATTACACTAAAATAACATGAATCATGCAGATCTGAGCTACCGAATTAATAGATAACCAAGTGATTGATGATAAACAATTTGATTAAAAGATGTGAAAACAAAATTTAGGGTTTGATTAACAGAAAACAGATTAAAAAGACCTCATAAGATAGAAAAGAGAGTTCACACTGACCACATGATAGCGCACATGCCCTTCCCGGTGAGCGTGTGCCAGCGCTTTGGGTGATGAACCGTGACGCCTTTGTATGTCGTGCCCGCTCCATGGCCTCCTCCCATCTTTCTCTCTCTCTCTCTCTCTCTGAGCAAGCTTCAGTCGGAAATGGTTGCCTATAGCCCAAAATACGTTTTTTTAAAAATAATAATAATACCACGGACACACACGGACAGCCCAATAAGAAAAGAAAGTCAAGCAAACAAACTACTTAACTTTCGTTCAGCCCAAGTTCACCTTTCAGAAGTCTCATAAGTTCGCCACATTTTAATTGAACTGAGAATTGGGCCCAATTGAGGCTATATATATATTAATTCGACAAAAAAAGGTTTTTATTTTTATTTTTAAATTGAGTCTTTTTTCTGTGTTTAATTTTGATCTTAAAAATGTACCAAAAAACATTTTATGTTGTTTAGTTTATGAAAAAAAACTTCCATTCACGAAAATAGACCTTAATTAAGAAAATATTTTCTATTTTTTCAAGTCATTTGAAAGCCTCAAATGAAAAATATTTCCTAAATTCAAAATCTATACATAAAATTAAGTTGGGAATCACTTGTTTGATAAAAAATTAAGTTATTTTGGAAAAAAAAAATGATCAATTAATAGCAATTAACAAAAGCTTGGAAAGATAGAAAAGTGGCAAAAAGAGAGATTTTCATGGAATAATTTTTTTTTTGTGGTGGTTTATTAAGTATGTGACATTCCTTAAAAAACTGCAAATGTTTTATGCTCTATTGAACTTATTTTTCTTTAACTACAAATAACATTTTTCGCCATACCAAAAAAATACTGTAAATGTTTTCCTCTAGTCGATGCATAGCATTCAATATGAGAGTTGTATAAATTGATGATTCTTATTTGTGAACCTATGAAAAACAAAAAAATACTTTAATATAATCACTTTGTTATGCTTTTTTAACAGATAAAAAATTGAGACCACTAACTTATGTCTTATACTACTTTTATAATTACGTTACTCCCGTGTGGTATGATTATGTCACAATTTATTACACAAATTTTCAAATGCTAAATTTATACTACTTTTCATGGGTTGTGAGGTTATGGACACATTTACCTCTCAATTTCCTCCTTATTCTTCTTCACAGATGGCTATGTTGAAATGAGTTTTTTTATCAACCAAGTGTATTTTCATTCATTTTCTCACATTTATCTGCAATTAAACACAATCTAACTTCAATTTTTCATCTCCTAATCTCTAAACCTATCATAACACATATTCATACCAATATTAAAAAACTTTACATATTTAAATAAAAAATACAAATTGAGATTTTTATTTTATTTTATTATTATTATTTTATAATCATACAAATTGAGAAGTTAGTTTAAAACAAATTTATCGATTAAAATTATTTTAATTACTCAATTCTATATTTAAAATTCAAATTTATATGGAATAAAAATGATATTTATTTATATGGATTAAACATATTTGTATCAAAACAAGTCATCCTGTGTTATCATAAAATATAAATTAAAACATTTGGAATGATTGTAAGTAAAGTAGATTACCATGAAATTCTCTCATTTAAACTAAATAATAACCCACAAAAAGATGGTGTCATCATGTACGTATCATATATTGTGACCCTAAACCATCTCATTTGACAAAGTTTTTTTGTTTTTTTTTATTGAATCTCATTTGACAAAGTTCAAATAGGATTAAGCTGCAACGGGGAAGTACTGGAATAAAAGCACGGGATCATAGTCATCATAGATCAGAATGAAAAGCTCTATTTAATTATTTATGGCGTGGCTTTATAAAAAGAAAGCTTTTTTTTTTTTTTTTTTTTTTTTTTTTCTGAACAGTAGAAAAGGAAAGTTGCACAGTAGGAAGACTCCAGCTTGAGCTTGCCAAAAATCTAAAAGTTGTGATTTTATTTTTAAAAGAAAAATCTTTACGGGACCCACAAATAAAGTGTTTTCCTTTTTGAAATACTAGTGTTTTCCTTTTTTAAAACATTTTCCATCTTGTCAATTTTGGGACGGCAAGAGCGACAGCTCAACCGCCGCCACATATAGTAGTGCGTGAAAAAAGACAATAAATAAATCACTTCAATTTACACGTGCAATTTAAAAAAAAAAAAACTCCTACGAATTAGATGTCATTTTACTTACATACCCCCAATAATTTCACGTGGTTATATCAATTGAAATCTTATGACTTCGGACATGGACCTCTCAACAGATCTCATGCGTACAACACATCAGGTTAACCGGTCCAACGGTCAAAGTTTGTCTTAAGGAACGCCTCCGACTCCGACCAAAACTCTGTTGAGTCCAAGCAAGCAATTTAGTCAAAAGGCAACTTTTCAACGGCTCAATTAGTATTAGTATAAAAAACAGAGCAAGAGAATCATCAGAGAAACAGCAAAAAGAAAAAGTTGTGAGTCGTAATTGAATTGAAATATTCCAATGGCGTACAATAGCAACCTGGCCATCGATCCCAGAAGCGGTTTTTGCAAGTCCAAACTCCGCTTTCTACAGCAAACGCAAGCCGTGTCCACACCCACAGAATCATTCCCTGGACGTGACCACATTCATTTCGTCCCGGGCCCACCATGGCAAGATCGCCTTCATCGACGCCTCCACCGGCCGCCACCTCAGCTTCGCGGATCTCTGGAGAGCTGTGGATTCCGTCGCCACGTGTCTCTCAGAGTTTGGCGTAAGGAAAGGCCACGTCATCCTCCTCCTCTCTCCAAACTCTATCTACTTCCCCGTGGTGTGTCTGGCCGTTATGTCCCTCGGTGCCATAATAACCACCACGAATCCTCTCAACACCACACGAGAAATCGCCAAGCAGGTCGCCGATTCGAACCCGGTACTCGCTTTCACGACTAGTCAACTCGTCCCCAAACTCGCCGAGTCGGCTCTCCCTATCGTACTCCTCGACGACGAACAGTTCGTCACCCCCGCCGTTAAAAACGCTAAAATCTTGACTACTTTGGGGGAAATGCTGAAGAAGCAGCCGAGTGAGACACAAGTCAGGGAACGAGTCAACCAGGACGATACGGCGACTCTGCTTTACTCGTCCGGTACCACCGGAGCCAGCAAAGGCGTGGTGGGTTCGCACAAGAGCATCATAGCTATGGTCCAAATCGTTCTCGGACGGTTCAAACTAGAGGAAGGTGACCACAGGTTCATCTGCACCGTCCCTATGTTTCACATCTACGGTCTAGCTGTGTTCGCTCTGGCACTAGTCGCAACTGGAACAACGGTGGTGATCCTCTCCAAATACGAGATGCACGATATGCTGTCGACGATCGAGAAATACAAAGTCACGTACCTCCCACTCGTGCCACCAATATTGATAGCGCTGGTGAACGGGGCGGATCAGATACGGTCCAAGTACAATTTGAGTTCGCTGCAGTCGGTTTTGTCGGGTGGGGCCCCGCTTAGCAAGGAAGTGATAGAGGGATTCGTGGAGAAGTATCCAACGGTGACGATTCTTCAGGGATACGGGCTGACGGAATCGACGGGAGTCGGGGCGTCCACTGACTCTTTGGAGGAGAGTAGACGGTACGGCACGGCGGGATTGTTGTCGCCGGACATGGAGGCGAAGATTGTGGAGCCAGAGACTGGTGAGGCCTTGCCGGTGAACCGTACCGGTGAGCTTTGGCTCAGAGGTCTCTCTATCATGAAAGGTACAGTGGAAATGAAATAATTTTTCTTTTTCTTTTGCTTACGTGGGAATGAAGTGGGGTATTAGAATATTATACATTCAGATTCATCTTTATCTACTCTGTTTTGCGTTGTTGCTGTTGGAATAATTAAAAAGTAATAACCTGCCGACACAACATAAGACCCCATTTCAGCATGCGCTGATTAGCTGACTGAAGCGAATGATCCTGGGACCATTGTGTTTTGTACTTAAAAAAAATAAAATAGGAATTCTAGGCATGAAAACTAATGCAAATTGCGATCCCTTTGTAATGTTTTTTTTTTTTTAATGATATGTCCCTTCGTGAATCGTGATGTCTAGAGGTGGATTATCAAAATGTCTAGTTTAAATATTAAGGGTAACGTGCTAGGTCACATTGTAAATTTTTTATGAAAAATTTATTTAAGCTTTTTGAAAATGGTGTTCTATTCACGAAAGTGAATGGTTTCAGTCTTTGGCTGAATATAACTGTCAGTTTGTTCGTGTATAATGAAAGTTTAATGATAATTTGTTTCTGTATGGAACCTAGACTTAGTGAAAATATCCTAATTGTGACCACTTGACTGTGTGTGTAGCCATGTTTTAGGTTGTTAGGCTGGTAGTAAGTCTAATACAATTTACAATTAAGTTGTAACTTGTATTGAACTGGCGCTGTGGCTAGTGGTGAGTGGTGGCTGCAATGGTTGAGTATATTGATTAGTCTGTACAGGAAACACTTCTTCATGGGTGTGTTTGCATGTCAGTATCTCTGTTACCTAATGTAGCTTTTATTAAAAATTTAAGATTGCATAACATGAATTCTGATTTGTTCCTTCATCTTGTTGCCAGTGTTTATTCTAGGTTTGTGCAATACTTGATATCAAAATGTTGTAAATGTTTGCCATGTATGATGTATCAAATCCTTTCTTAGAATTTGCATGCCTTGGAAATTTATTTTCGCTGAACGTTGCTCTAATTTAGGTTCTCAATAAGCACTGTACTTTCATCACATGGGAATAGATCACAAAGAAGTTAGTCATGATTTAACCGAATTTTGAGTTGTACAAGTATTCCTAGTAAAGCTTACTTTAGCAAACTTGGTAGTACATATATTTATTCTTTTCGGTTGTTTTGAGCATAAAGTTTAAGCTGCAGTTATTTGTTTAGAGAAAAATATAAATTTTCTGGCAATAAGTTTGTGAGAGATAGCTTTTTGTGTGTATTTGAGATTTGAGTTTTATTAGGGTTTTGTTCCACTCTTGTAAAGGTGAAACTTTCTCCTCAGTGTCTCACAACAAATTGGTACTAGAGCTTCCGTTGTATCAACAGCAGGTCACATTTTCTTCTATTGATATTGGCAATGTTGTTGTTGCAGGTTATTTCAGTAATGCAGAAGCAACAGCATCTACTGTTGATGCGGAGGGATGGTTAAAAACTGGAGACCTCTGCTACATTGATGATGATGGTTTCATTTTTGTGGTTGATAGGTTGAAGGAGCTGATTAAATACAAGGGATATCAGGTGAGACATTGATCACTAGAAGTTCTTTAAATTTGCCCTTCTTTCTAGAACTCCTCTGCTTTAGTTATGATAACTATGATGAGGAGGCAATTCTCAAAGTAATGTATGATAAAAATGCAACTACAGTTCGATCTTGCATTAGGGAAAGAAATTTTGAATTATATTATCATGAAGATTTTGTCTTGAAAAATATGTTGATTTGTCTCTTGATGCCTTAGGTCCCCCCAGCTGAACTAGAGGCCTTGTTACTCACTCATCCAGAAATCTCTGATGCTGCTGTTATACCGTAAGTCTTCTTCTCTAATCTCTATTGACAAAAGAGCTTGGAAACTTAGTTTTAGTTCTTTTTTTCATTGTAATTTATGAATCCTTTTCATCATATAATTTCTTGTGTTTTAGATTTCCTGATAAGGAGGCAGGACAGTTTCCCATGGCATATGTGGTACGAAAAGCTGGAAGTAATTTATCTGCGGGTGCAGTCATGGACTTCGTAGCGGGACAGGTGAGATTGATGAGAAAAGAAGAGCTGTGTTATTGAATTTCTATTCTCTAAGCACAAATTCAATTGACCTTCTGTTATATTCACAGGTGGCTCCATACAAGAGAATCAGGAGAGTGGCATTTACAACTTCTATACCCAAGAATCAGTCTGGCAAGATTCTTAGAAAGGATCTAATACAACTTGCAACCTCCAAACTTTGAATTGTTTGGTCCCAGTAGCAGTTGCATTTCTCGGCTATCCATTGTTTGTAGCTTGCTATTTTGGTTTGACATTGAGGATAATTATGCCTTTTTATTTTCTATAAGAAGTCAAACACATTGAGGATAATTGTGTTTGTGAATCTTTCTCTGTTTTTGGGTGTATACTGTATAGTCAATGCTTGATTACCAGACAAATTTTGTTGATCTGTTGTGTTTTTCTCCTCCACGGAAGGGGGAAAAGAATGAATAGCAACAACAATAATAATAGCTAGAAAAACGTAAACCAGAGGAATAACACTAGTAGTTGTGACAAATGATCTGTCTTAAATTCTTTCATTGTACAACGGGTAGCCTTGTTATTTGTTTCTTCAATTAATAGAAGAATCCTTTATCCCATAAGGCCATAAAATCTTCTCTAAATAAGAGGACAGGTACTATTAGGAAGGTATCAAAATTCACCAAAACAGTCAGAATCACTCACCATCCGCCTTATCAGGCTCTACTTGATTGCGGGCATGAGTGAGAGGAAAAAAAGAAGACACCGAAGCTAGCCTACATGTAGTCTACTTCCTCGGAAGGATTCTTCCTGAAATAGAGAGAATATGTTCCATATAGTGGTAGTACACATCAATTCCTCCTCAGAAGGAACTTGCAGTGGCCCATTAATCGTGGATCCAGAGACGAATTTTAACTTTGGCACCCTATGTTATGTGATCTCTATTTTGTGGAATATCCTGCACCATGCCTCGTAGGATATGCAAATGCTTCTCTCATCTCCATGTTTAGTTTGAGAAATATATATATAAGCCTTTTGAAATTCATGAGTTTGAGAACCAAACAAATAAGAAATTCTTTCCTTCAAAATAGTTATGGGAATGTCTTCAATCTGCCTCACAAATCACAATAGAACAGTTGATTATTTTGGTGAAACACACATGCTGTATAGCTAAACTTTAGCAATTGATTGGTATTTTAATCGGTATTCTTGTTATGCAGACTACAAACGAATGCTGCACACCTATTTGATACTTTGAAATACAATTCTATCTTTTACATTAAAAAAAAAAAAAACTTTAGCAATTGAAAGAAGAAATCGACTAAAACTAATATTAATGTCCCATTTTGAGAACAAATATATCCAAAAATCAAATGTAATGGCTGTTGTAGATCAATGTAGCGGTTGTTTAATTTGCCTAATTAATATAGCTCCTCTCCAGATGTTATCAATTTAATTGGTTGAATAGGTGACATGATTGAAGCATAGAGCTTGTCCCAATATCAAATCTTAAATCTTTGACTTAGCTCTTGTTATGGACTGATTTAAATAGATAAATGAGCTAAGAGGAGCCAATAATGTGAAACAAAGCTTGCATGCGCTTGATAAGGTGGTATCTCTTTTCCCTGGTGCTGGGATTTGTGACATGTTGGTGAGTAATACAAGAAATTATAATAAAAATACAAGGAATAAAAAATAATTCAATACAAATTGGACCGATGCGCGGATATCTCGTTCTTTTTAAGGAGATTCAAGCTCTCTACGGTTGGCAAAGCTCGAAAGACTGGTGCAGTAGACCTTCTCTTGACTTGTCCTCTCCAAGATACAACAGTCCAACAGTAGTTGTTTGGTTCAAACTTAACTCTGCACAAGTAGGGTGAGCCCAAAACTCCACTAGAATAACACTTTTTCTTTGCCTTAAATTCTCTCAATATGTGCTCTAATATTTTTGTAAATTGTATTGTGTATATTTTTTGAAAGTGTGTTAACAAAAACATGATCATTAACTCACTAATGGTTAGGTGAATATTTTCAAAATGTATCTAGACACTTTAACACAATAGTTACATAGACTTAATAAATATATAATTTTTCTCTCCCCTTATGAATGTGAGATTCAGTTTTTTTTTCAAATCACTAACTCCTCACTTTAAACTCATTAACCACATAAAACTCCCATATTTTCACATTTAATTTTTTCAATTTAAATTAATATTATTTCAAATTAATATTAAAATGTTCCAACATGACATATAATTAATTAGCTGATGTACAAGTGAAGTTATAGTGGATATGCAAACTGCAAGTAGTGTTCATTTGTTTGGTGACAAAAAGATTGGCAAACAATGGTTTGTTGGTTCATCTGCAAATTCTTTATAGCCACCTGAAATCTATCATAGCATAATGATAATACTGTTAGTGGGCCAACATATCAATCTGTCTGTTAGCCTCCGGAAGAACTGTGATTCATCTCCCCTTACAAAAAGTCCAGACAATTGCTGCTTGTAAACTTAGCTTTAGTAGTCAGATTTGCACGTGCATTCCATCTAATGTAGCCAAGCTACAGTCAAGGATTGCATATATCCTCTATATTCCTTTCTTTAACCTTTTTTGGTAACTTAACTCAGACAATTTGGTAAATTTCAATGAAGTGATATACAAAATATCTCACAAACGAATTAGATGATAAAATTAAGGCTGGACCAATAAGTCTAATGACTAATAAATTTCATTACATTTTTCAGTGTTCAGTAATAGTGATGTTAGTTATATTCTCAATGAAAATGATTGATCAGTAAGTCTACCAGATGCGACTGATCAATTACCAACCTTTTACAATTGAGCTCCATGTTACCCATGTGGCAAGCAAAGTCATAAACAATTTGCACGGCTCTACTCTATAGAAACTAGTGATCAAGAAAGCAGGGGGGTTGTTGGGTGATGACAAATAACCTGACATTTTTGGAACTCATGAACTTAGCTGTGCTGTTAAAATAAGTCCATATGATTGGTACTTCACGTGCACTTCCTTCTCACTCGATCAATTAAAATTAGTTAACTGATTGTGTGTCCAAACTTTCCAAGTTTGGAATTTCATGCAGCCTAATCAACCACCAAGTACTAATTAGTTTCTCATGTCAAATAGCAAAGAGACTTGTCATGTCATCATAACCTATTTTGCTTTACTGCCAAAAAAATTGCTTGGTGAAGCCAATTAATTCATATATGTGATCACTTGGCCCCCACCAGAGTTACTGATCATGAATGTTCAATAAAATCCAAAACAAGCCCACGTCCAAAATCATGTCTTCTATCCAATCAGCACATGGTTTTGATTCGAACTCGAAGTTCACACTCAATCAAACTCATATATAAGTTGCCGAGGCATGCATTCTACCCATACCACATACTCTTCACTAAACACATATCTTGTCCTCCATATTGTTTCTAGTCTTTCCAGCAATCTCATAGAAAAACGAGAAAAACAATATGATCAGCTTGAAAAAAGTCATTGCAATTGCAAGGAAGTGGAAGAAAATGGCTGGCATTGGGAGAAGAACCATCTCACTTCCTATAATCAGCCATAGGCTAGCTCATAGAGGTCACTTTGTCGTATACTCAGCCGATAAGAAACGTTTTGTGGTACCCTTGGCTTATTTGAGTAACAGAATTTTTAAAGAGCTATTTAGGATGTCCGAGGAAGAGTTTGGGATACCAAGTGATGGGCCACTCACTTTGCCATGCGATGCTGCCTTCATGGAGTACGTTGTCTCGGTGGTTCAAAGAAGTAACTCTATAGAGCTCGAGAAGGCATTGCTAGCTTCTTGTCACTTAGCAACTGCATCAGTCTCTGAAGGCTTCAATTGTCGTCATCTGATCATGGAGTCCATATGATCAAAATAACATTGGAATTTACATTTGTTTTCCCTGTTAATACATCAATTGTTCAATAAAGATCCTGTAAATTTTTGTTAAAAGTAAACTGAGATCAATGTGCATTAGTGTTTTATTTTTCACAATTGTTTTAATAATTACTGAAATGATCTATTGTGATTAGTACATAATAAAAATGATATTAAAATAAACCCATTTGAAAATAATATATTTCAATCACAAATTACCAATAACTTAATTTACTGAGTTATGAAAAAGAATATGAATTTTTTTGATGTCGTGAGGGTTGTTTTTTAAAAACCTAAAAGGCAACGGGAAGTGCATTTAAATTCTGAAAAATACAGCCCATAACAGGCCCATTTGCAGCCCGTGATTACATTGGTGCCCCTTGCCAATTAGTTGCATCAGTTTTAAACGTATGATCTGGCCTAATGTGGCGTGATCCAACTCCTCTTCTTTGTTTCCATGAGCACCAAAAGCAACATTTGTTTTCTATTATTAAAAATATAGAAAAACACTAATGGGATTGTGTGGTGGGTTGACATCAAACCCGGTCCAACTCGACCCGTAGGTACTCCTAATATTGGTAGTATTTTGATGTTTCAAATGATACTCGTTTCCGTTTGATTAGTTCGTAATTTATATAATTTCCTTTTAACCTAAAAAAAAAAAAAATGGTTTATTATTTTGTTTTGGGATCGCTTTCAGAATATATATATATTTTTAAATGCATGAAATTGTAACATAAATAAATCATTCCTTCATATAACTCTCAAAATCTATTAAAGTTTCCATGGATGCAATTACGTACATCTGCTCCTTGCAACGTGGCTCTACCATATTAGGAAGGGCAATACTTGTTTCATATCCCCTAATTCACATTATTGTACACATCACTTAGATTTGGACATGTGTCCACACCTTTTGAATTATATAAAAATATATGTGAGGTAGTATGGGATAATCATTACTCTATTATGAATAAAGATTTAAAGTAGCGCTGTGTCTAGAGCTATTCCAATAAGGAGAATGGAAAAAATGATCTAGAAATTAAATAAATAAAATCGATTCTATCGTGAGGATGGAAAAATGATTACTTTATTTATCTAAATCAATTAGATTAATCTAGTTTGGGGATGTTACATATCTACTTTCTCAAGAAAACTTTACTGTAAGTGTAATGTGTCTCTAACTTGAAAATGAAAAAAATTAGGAGCTGGATCAGTTCATTGTTGAATCTAAATATAAAGAATTGGTTCAAGATACAATAGAATTAAGGATACCTACCAAAAAGACTAATCAAATCTATAACGATATACTAAAAAGACAACATTTTTACTATTTAACCAATCATATGGAGAATCGAACACAGCAGATAATAAGATTAATGAAGTAGCAATTGATGCAAAAACAATTATTGGACTAGAAGTCTAGAAGGGACATATAGACGCGCTTGGGTGAGGAAAATAGTTTCATTGACAATGTCGCAAAGTTCTGTATTTCAAAATTTGACTTCAATACACTAGCGTATCAAACACTGCGTGGCTCCTTTGTGAAGGAAATTGCTTCTACTATTGTCCTCATTTTTTTTAATCCCAGAAACGTGGAATTTTTATTTATTTCTGAATCCAGAAACGTTGAATTGTGACAATGTGTTTCGAAATTTCAAACTTTCGAGAAGATCAGTTTTAAAAATGGACCCACGTTATAACCAAGTCAAAGAATCACATGTCCTCCTCGGCTTTTCATACACAGTTCACGTGGTTAAAGATATATCTTTAACTACTTTTAGTATTAGTATTATTATTAATTGTCTTATTTTTATCTTTTTCAACAAGAAGAAAAAAACCACACTATTTAAAGGGAAGTGGCCCACGACCAAAAGGAGTGGAAATGACTAACAAATAATTGTAATTCAAGGAAGAGTTCTTAGTGTTTTCATCGGAAATATCTAAGTATTAAATAGAGATTTATTTATCCACCGGATAATAGCCCAGTAGTGTCTCCCTCCCTCCACTTGATCCATATCCCTCTTTGAAGGTGTGGGTTTGAGCCCTCACATATGTCTTGGACCAGTTGAACTACCCTTCAAGGTTCACACACACGCTTAGACTAAGTTAACTAAGAATTTTTGTCTCCGTTCCAAATGAGTGACCTCAAAAAAAAAAAAATAAATAAATAAATAAATAAAGATAGAGATTTATGTGAAAATTTTATAATCTAAGTTTTGTGAAAAATGCGGACAGCATAGCAGTACATAGAGGCAGAGATTGACATCTTGTTTTCATTGATATTTTGTTAACTTGAATAAAGTTTGCCCTTTAATATAAATTAACTTCTAAAATAATACCTGGAACCCAACTAACAGCAGCTTTACTCATGGCACCATATCATAGGTTGTTCTTTCTTTCTTTCTTTTTAATGAAAATGGGATTAATTAAAAAAAAAATTATAGGTTGTTCTGTATTCGGGTAACCGTGGAGAAAAAATTACAAACATCCTTCGCCCCCACACGTTAATGGTTATTAATTTATTTTTGAAATTATTAAACAGAGCCTTGTCAGCCTAAATTAGACATTTTTTGCATTGGAAGTATCCTTAAATATCCCTTTCCATTACTCTAACCAAATCCATTAGAAAGATTAAAACAACCAGGGGAAGGCCGTGTCACAGAAGTCTATGGCTCTATGCAATCAATTTTTAGGTGGGAGCACGGAGTCAACACGGAGGAAAAAAAAAATCTAGAATCTCATTAAACTTAAATTCAATAACGATATTTATATTTTAACTCTACAGGCTTACTTCCATATATTTGAAATTATTAAGTTGACCATTCATCCATTCATTGAATCAAAAGAAATGACAGTGAGCACTGAGTAATAATTGATGATTTGAATTTACCAAAAAAAAAAAAAAAAAAAGATGATTTGAAAATCATTATCAATATATGATAAAATCCAATTGTATGATAAAGTGGTAAATTTAAACCAAAAAAAAAAAAAAGATAAATTTTTGAGTTATGATCTTGCCACTAAGATTCCATTTCACACTAAGAATGATTTTCTCATTTCTTTGTCAATAGTCTTTAAAAAAAAAAAAAAAAAAAACACCCTCCCCCTGAGTTAGAATTTCTCCCTATTGTAAGGAAAAAAAATATATCATTGATTGGATTGAGTTAGGCATCTCATCATTCAATCAAATGGTTGCATAAGAATTCTGTGCTAAAATTTCCAAGTAGATCCAATCTAATGATAGGTATTTTGGTTTTTTTCAACGTTGCCATCCAATGTGAGACTTTGTGAAATTCTTTGGGTTTTATGTCATTTGCAATCCATTGATTTTGGGTCTTGAAATCCTTAATTTTGCCAAATCCAAATGCTTGTATTTTTAAATTATCCAAATAAAAATCCAAAGGGCATAAATTCTGCCATCCAAACATATCATTAGAGAAATTGGGAAGAGTGTCTGATAGTGGAACAAAAAAAGACCAAGCACTATTCGTTTGCTTAATTCTAATTTTACGACTTTAAACGGGCAGACATTGTTGACTTCCTTTTGTTTTTCTCTTTCTCATTGTGGCCACCGTGGCATAGCATTAGTCCTTCCGACGAGAACTCCTACACATCTTGACTGAACCCACACAAAAGAAGAACCATGAATTTTCAGCAACAAAACCATCTTCATGTGTCTATATCACAGTTAATTTTTGGCTCTAACAATATATAGTCATGTAACAGTTTATAAACTTTTAAATCTATAATATTTAATCTAAATTATAAAGTTGACGAAATTAAGAGATTATAAAATGGAAAAGACGATTTTCTGAATTGTCATGGTTCAGCAAAACTAGTTGGTCAAATTGCTACCTAGTGCTTTCATAAGCGCCGGTCAACAAAAGTTGTTTACCCAGAACCCAAGTCTCCAATTAATTAATATACCTATATTAGTCTCTCTCTTTTTATGTTTTGCATGGAAAAAACTATATATATTAAGCATTGTCCCGTTGGTCATATAGTGTGAATAGAGCAAGGGAGAGGAAAATTCGAAAAGAGGAGTGAAAAAGAGATGGATGAGTTAGTTGAAGAGAGCTCTCCTATGCCACCAATTAGACCGGGGATGTACTCTGGGGCTAACGTTGTCTCAGCCCCTCCCATGCAAACGCAGTACAATTCACCATCATTGTCAAGAAAACCACTGCTAAACCCAATAGAGACAGCTTCAAATACTGCAATTGTAATTGCAAACAAGGCCACACCAAAGTCCTCTCATCACACTTCCAACTTCTTCACACCCTTAAGTAGCCCAATTAGGAAGGCTATCCAACTCACCAAGCTTGACCCTCAAGATGCTTGGCTTCCCATCACAGAGTCAAGGAATGGCAACGCATACTACGCTGCCTTTCATACTCTTTGCTCTGGAATTGGAATTCAAGCGCTTATACTGCCGGTGGCCTTTACCATTCTTGGGTGGTAAGCCTCCTAAGTCCTAACTCTCATCAAGTAATTGCAAATTTCAAATTTATTTATTACATAGTAGAGAAACCAAATAGCGCGATACTATGATGATTAGTCTGGTAAGGATCCATAATTCCATAACCAATTCTAAAAATTTTGAGACTAAGGTCGGATTGTTGTTATTGAGATGGTTTGGATGGCCCATTGAATGTGATTCCGCCAATACATCAATAGTAATTTTCAAAAGGGTGTTTTTCAAAATTTGTTACATAATTAATTATATAAAATGATTCTACCATCAAGTTACATATATCACACACTACATATTTCTAGTTATTTAGTAGTAGACTTGCGGTACAAGAGGGTGTGATTGCAGTTGTTGAAACCCATGTGGATTAGAGCAGAGTTAATTGGCCTAGTAATTGTAGTAAAGCTGCACAAGCAGCTCATTTCCTAGTCCATGTTTTAATACTTGTCTTGTTATTGTGTTTGATTGCAGGACATGGGGAATAATAAGCTTGACAGTGGCGTTTGTGTGGCAGCTTTATACCCTTTGGCTGTTGGTCAAGCTACATGAATCCACCGAAAATGGGATGCGTTATAGTAGATATCTCCAACTTTTCAGCGCAACTTTTGGTTAGTCCTAACATCTCCTGGTGGTTAATTTGTGCACACTTCCTCACAGTTTTGGACTTTTTTTTTTTTTGGATGAAAACACAGTTTTGGACTTTTGGTACTAGCAATCCAAATTTCGTTGATTCATTACTAACTAAACTTCGTTGACTTGGTACCTCATTAAGTATGTGAAGATGTCATGCAGTTTGGCCAAAAAAGCTAGGAAACGAAAAGTAAAGAAAAGAAAAAGAAGCAACATGCGATAAAATTAATCGTGGCCCAACTATGTGAGGATGATTAGCAATTTATGGTGAACGAAATGTGTCTTCATTGAAATAGTAAGATAGTAAGATAACCGTTAAGGCGTTAACGTGTGAAAGGAAATTTTTTTTTTTTTCTTTGATAATTTAATGGTTGGAAGAAGGGGATTTGAATCATAGATGTTTCCGTTGAAAACACTAGAAAGTGTCCTCTACATCCCAACTCCAAGAATTTGTGACAAATTTAGTAATCAAGAATGTTGATTACATGGATAGTGCATCCGTGTAGGCTCGTTGGCAAGTATGTTTAATTAAAATCTAGATCTATTGTAATTACAACATATAAGTCAACTCTATGCACAATGTTTTGATGATAAATAAATATAGCATATATAAATAAATAATGGTTTGTATTTGCTAAAGGAGAGAGTTTGGCTACAAATTGGTTTGTAGCCAGCTTACTACAACCCACTACGTGTCAACTAATAAGATCATTCATATGTATTATTTAAAGAAGTCACATGACTTATTAAATAGGTCATGTGACTTCTTTAAATAATACATATTGATGATCTTATAAGCTGCCACATAGTGAGTTGTAGCAAACTGGCTACAAATTGATTTATAGCCAAACCTTATCCTTTGCTTTTTTTTTTTTTTTTTGCTAAACCTTATCCTTTGCTAAATTATCAATTCTCTCACATATTTAAATTGTTAAGAAATGATTAATTTATCATTTAACCATAATTCTAACAATATTCTTGTATAGGTGAGAAAAGGGGGAAGATCTTTACCTTGTTTCCAATTATGTATTTATCAGGCGGCACATGTGTTGCCCTGATTATTGTCGGTGGTTCAACCATGAAGCTATTCTACCAAATTGTGTGTGGCGGCCACGGCTGCACCGCAAAGCCATTAACTAATGTGGAATGGTATTTGGTGTTTACATGTGCTGCGGTTGTTCTTTCACAGCTCCCAAACTTGAATTCCATAGCTGGGGTCTCACTAATTGGTGCGGTCACAGCCATAGGCTACTGTACAATTATGTGGCTGGTGTCCGTCACAGAGGGCAGGCTTGATGGTGTTTCTTATAACCCAGTGAAAGAGAACGATAATATGGCTATGATTTTCAGTGTTCTAAATGCCCTTGGTATCATGGCATTTGCTTTCAGAGGTCATAATCTTACACTTGAAATCCAGGTAAAAGTTTAAAACTCCTTTCCTTTAAAATATATATATATATATATATATATATATATATATATATATATATATATATATATATATATATATATATATATATATATATATATATATATATTTTTAAGTTTTTTATTTGGCTTTGGATGGTAATAGATCATACAAAGGAGCCCATATCACTTTCCACCCTTACCATTTAACCCAACTCATTTTTGTAATGATATACTAATACTAGCATCTTCACATACTCGCTTTACGTGCTAACATTTTTTTATTTATTATTATTAAATATGAAATTGTTTTCTCTCCTAAAAAAATGGATGATAAAAAATAAAATATAAAATTTAGAAAAACACTTTTTTAAACTGTTTGTAATAAGAGATAGTTATGTGGATGTGCGTCGAGTTGTTAGTGGGAGTAAAATTTGATGTATAGTTTTAAATTTCTTAATTTATTTTTATATCCTTAATTTGTCTTATTATTAAATAATTTTTAGTTAGAGAAGTACAACAAGTGGACACCAAAGATAATTCTCTTATCCTGTATTAAAGATGAAGCATCCAACTCAAAACCAATTGGTAATGGGTGGAGACGTCCAAAATCTTATATTTAGAAATGCAAGGTTTTTAATGCCCAATGTAAGACTTTTGACTCTCAACATGCCCTCACGTGTGGCAAGACCAACCAAACACTTGGACTCATATATTGGGTGACGTAGAAGAAATAACCTGCTTTGATACCATATGAAAATCTTGAGAATGTAGAGAATATAAAGAATATAAAAGAGAAAAATATAAACTTTGACCTATATCCACAAGATACAACCTTGATAAGCTACTTCTTTATTATTTTTCTATATATTACAATATATTATGTAAGGTCCTATTTATAGGACAACAGTAAACATTAATTCACACATCTAAACAATGTAAGATTCATTCCTTAATATCTTGATAATAATATAATGGAGTATAGGTATACAATGGATAGTGGTTGTTTGGTATAATCCTGGTCTAGTTCGAGACCAATGTCTAAAATTTGAGAGAGATAGGAAGAATTCTGGCTGAAATATACGAAAAATAGGTAAATTCCGATTGCCTTCTTTTTATCTTTTCTTTTCTTCCTCCTAAACGTAGGATTAGTCCAATAAAAACATCTTCCTGCCCACTTATAATCGAAATTTAAACACATTTTGGTCTCAACTCACCAGCCCTGCCCAGTTCCTCATTGGTAGCAATTATGGCTTCCTTACTCTGGGCTTTTGCCCTGAATGGGTCCATGGATCTGGTACATAAATTGACACACATTCTTTGACCCAAAATACAGTCATCAAGACAAATTGACGTCCGAAGCTTTCTGCACTTAGCCTTTGGCTCCAAGTGGGTTGGATAGGATTAAGGTTTTAGGCTCAAGTTTTAGCAAGAAAAATATTTAATTTTAATTATTTCATGTTTCATACTAACAAAATTTTCCTTCAACCAAATTTAGAAGGTAGTTCCTTCGATCTATTAGGTGGCAGCTCAAATGATATCCACATATTTTTAACTATATTTCCTATTTAATAATAATGTAATTTATTTAAATAACTTTGCATAAATAAAAAGATTTTATATAAATGACTTAGAGCCTATATGGCCCGCTTAAAAGTCAATTTATTTTGCTTATGTACAATTTTTTTTTTTTTACTTCATTTGTTTCAAACACAATTTAATTTATCCACTTATTTTTATTTTAAATGAAATAAGTCAATTTAAATAAGTTTTTAAAAATTATATGTGAATGTTCTTATGAATCATCACGTAATGAATTAAAAAAAAATTCCTCACTTGACTTGGAAGATAATTTTACCCCTTAAAAATTAGAAATGTTGTTTTTGATAGGCCATAACCAAACAAATAATTTGAAATCAAATCTAGATACGATGACCTTTCTTTTTACCAACGTTTCAACTCCCCCTCCCAACTCCTGCCCAACTTTTTCAAACCGGAGCTGGAAAGCTTTTGGACCACAATGATTGACAAATGAATATATACATATTTTAGGATAATAATGGCCAATAATTGTTAAAATATTTGTTTTTTTTACTTCTTTTTTAATTTTTGTTACGTGTAAAATAGATCTGTTTTGATAAATAAAAAAAGTATTCTGAGCTATAAATTTATTACAAAGATTAAAAGAGGCGAAAGGGTCCCTTTCCATTCCCATCCTTGAAAGAGCATCGCAAAGTTTTTGACTTTTATCTTAAAACAATTGTACGGTTGTACCAAAAGCAAAAAGGGAAAAATATTACCAAGTTGGAAAAGGTTATGTATAAGCAATTCACTAAATTCAGTGCTTTTTCTTACTGCAGGCAACCATGCCTTCGACTGAAAAAAATCCATCCCACGTGCCAATGTGGGTAGGAGTGAAAGTTGCATATGCAATCATCGCAATGTGCTTGTTTCCCCTTGCAATTGGAGGATATTGGGCTTATGGACACAAGGTAAGGAACTAAGAACATTGATTATAAATACGCTGTTCAAATTCTCTCTATTTCATTAATTTTAAGATTGAGATTTTATTTTTTTGGATTTAACAATATATATATACTATTATGTCATTTATTGATTGACCTTTAATTTGTAAAATCAAATATGTATCATAAAATTAATTCATTTCAAATGGAGATGATACTTTTGCCATATTAACTACATTTTGGGCTATTGTTAGATACCAGTCAATGGCGGGATGCTAACAGCAATTTATCAGTACCACGGGCGTGACACTTCGCAATTTGTTTTGGCATTAACGAGCTTATTAGTCATAATTAACGCGGTGAGCTCATTCCAAATCTATGGCATGCCTATGTTTGACGATATGGAATCCAAGTACACCAAGAGGAAAAATAAACCATGCCCATGGTGGCTGAGGTCTGGGTTCCGAGCCATGTTTGGGTTTGGATGTTTTTTCATAGCAGTGGCTATCCCATTCTTGGGTAGCTTTGCAGGTTTGATAGGAGGGATTGCTGTACCAGTGACTTTTGCCTATCCGTGTTTTATGTGGTTAAAGATTAAGAAGCCCAAGAAATATGGCATAATGTGGTGGCTAAATTGGGGGCTAGGACTCTCGGGCATGATTCTTAGCGTGGTACTGATTGCGGCTGGGCTTTATGTTGTGATAGACACGGGCATTGAAGTTAGCTTTTTCAAGCCTCACTAGTTCAAACAATTAGATTAAAATACTCCGCACATACCTTACCTTTTTAGCATTTGATTATAATAATGAGAATATGCTTTTTTGCCAATCTTTGGTATATGTTAACATTTTGTTTGTGAAACCTATTAATTATCATATTCTCCGATCTCCACCTCTTTATGATTGTATGTGTGTATTTTAAATTTTAAATTAGTAGCCCACTGTTGTTATCTATCGGTACCCACTATCATCTTATAGTGACTATTATCAATTCTATGTGTTAATATAATTAAGTTATACAAAACACTGCTTGTTATCAAAAAAAAAAAAAAAAACCACTGCTTTTACATAGGAAATCATAGAAGTGTTGTATACTTGTACACCAACAATAACACTCAAAGGGGTTTATTACTTTCTAGACACATTTTTTCCTAGGTAGGGGGCGGAATTGTCAAGCTCAACATTGTGTAATTTAAAAAAAAATTGGATCTAGACATATCAACCCAATTGAACTCGCATGAAAAAGGGTATGGATAATAAAATAAATAAATAAATAAAAATTCTGTTTTTGAACTGACTCATTCAAGTCATACCAAGACTGAATCAGACTAGACTTGACCTATTTTGCCACGCCTAATGCCCTTATTATAAAATTTATAAGTTTACTTTTTATGGGCCATCTTCAATGTATATTTATATATTACAATTATAATGAATTTTCTATATATATTATAGATGAAAATAATAATGATATTACTCATTAACTTGACGTTCGTCTCAAATATAAAATTTATTCAATGTTGGATCTACGACTAACATTCAGAATTTTTTCATTAATCATTTTAGATTTTCTTTCAAAATTGTTAATTAACTGAAAGCTTATTTATTTATTTTTTGAAAGTTAATTAAAATATAATTATACTTAAAAAATAAAGGGAATAAAAAGTTGTACCTAAACGAATTAATAAACTAAAAGCAAAAAGTGCAGGACAAGCGCATCTTTTAAAATCTTAAGGACATAAATATTATTGATAAAATGCACCCTTAAAATTTTAAGGGTACAAATGTTATTGGTACCTGATCGATGTTGGAAATCCATTATCTTGTCAAAGGAGAAGGACGCAAAAGCTGGCTGGGGAAAGGTTATTATCTTGACTGGGAAATTGAAGGAAAGCAATGATCTAAAGCAACTTTCACAAAGGAAACCATTGACAAAAAAAAATACATACGTTCATGGAAAGTGACCATATTGCTTGCAGGTCATTTGGGCGACTTCAAGGTCTTGTCAATATTGTATTTGTATAAGGCTTGTAGCTTCATTCATACCATCGAATCTTTCGCTTCAAATGTGACAAAAGAAGAAAAGAAAAAAGAGAGGAAGGTTTAATTGAAACTTGAAACACATTGAGAAAAGATTCTGAACTTTTGCGTGGCACATGCAGCCTGGTTGCAGAGGCAATGCAAGTCCATCTAAATTTCTAAACTCTATGGCCCTTGGTGTCTCCTAAGTCCTAATCAACGTGGAATGTGAACAATGTTCTTCTATTCACTTTTAAGTCACGCCGACCTGCAGGGTACTTATAGGAGAAAACACATTAGTAGTAGGTAAGACAAGTATTAATTAGTTTAGGATGATTTAAATTTATTAGCTTTATTCTTTATAAAAAACAGGTTGAATCTAAAAATATATTTTTTTCACAAATACTACATAATTTCCTAACTATTTTCTTTTGTCTGTAAACAAATTATAATCCTCTAACACAATTATGAAGAATTCGAATAGAATATCACATATATATATATATATATATATATATATATATATATATATATATATGTATATATAAAATAATTTTTTTTTTTTTTTAAGATTATAAAATTAACCCATCCAATCAAAAAAATAAAAATAAACATGTTGATTGAATGGGAATGAATAAAGAAATTCTAAGTCATCCCCACTTCCCTGTCCATTTCATGACATAAACCGTTGCAAATGAACAAGATAGTGAAGCATTGTCCATACTTAAAATTATATTCTTTAGACTCAAATCTTTTTTTTGCAATTAAGTCTAGTATCGAAGTAGTTTAGTTTAGCCTCGAAGATATTTATTTTAAGTAGCACCTTATTGCGGTTAATGTAGTAAGAATAAATTAGCATAGAGAATTTTAATTTCTACGCACAACCATGCATCCTCGAATACCTTTAAACATGGAATCAAATTTCACTCTCGTGACTATTTCGAGGCCAAAACGAGACGTAACCTCAAAGCTATCTAGAAACTTAACTTTAGCATCGAACAAACACTTTGATGGAATTACTTTGTATTGTCTACGACCAAAGTAGATCATCCGGAATTGTTGAGGAAGTTGTACCACTATTTCAGTGGTGGTTGCTTCGTCTGATTTCGAAACACGACAAGTTTCAAAAGTTCTGAACACCAATTGGTTCTGCCATCTTTAATTCTTTGTGGGTGGATAATAGCAGCCACATGCAAGTGGGGTACAGTCAAAGATCTACTTTATTTCTTCCCTCATTATTTTCCTACGTAATGCTCCACAGTCCTTAACCTACTCAGCAACCACGTAAAATTATAAAATACTCTAAGAGTATATTAAATGCGTATTCATTTCTCTCATATAAGTGATGGGTTTCATCATGTATTTAATTAGCAAGACCCACCACTTATATGAGAGGAAGAAATACGCATTTAATATACTCCCGGAATATTCTATAATTACCCTCAGCATCCACTTCCTTCAAAGACCCTCCAATTCACTCTCTCTCTATATATATTCAATCACTAACCTCAAAAGTTCATAACCTATTAAAGTCTGTGTTTGTTGGTAATTATGGGTGAGTTGGTGGAAGTGATCAACACAAACCCAGTGACCGAAAAAGGGACTGAGGCAGAAACTCCTGTGCCGACATTTCAACTTCATTCTCCTTCAATGACTCGGTCACCAATTCCTGATTCAGTCCCAAAGACCCCTAAAAGCCCATTTGCTTCGCGTTTTATGAGTACTCCAATAGCTAGTCCTATGAAAAAGGCCATTATAAGCATGCAAGGTTACTTGGAAGAAGTTGGGCACTTCACAAAGCTTGACCCACAAGACGCTTGGCTGCCCATCACGGAGTCAAGGAACGGTAACGCTTACTACTCAGCTTTTCATACGCTATGTTCGGGAATCGGGGTTCAAGCCCTTGTTCTTCCCCTAGCTTTCACTACCCTTGGTTGGTAAGTTAATACTTTTTCAGCAGCAAATTCTTCAGTATTTTCAAAGACCTGATACTCATTCATTTAACATAATAGGGAGTTTTACTAGTTAAATTCATAGTAGAATCACTGTTTATGTGAGAAACGAAAGTATCAAGTTGATATACTTTGAAAGTATCTAATAAATTTGGTCTGGTTGGTGTGGTTTAGTGTCGGCTGGCTTTAACTTCTAAGGAGAGCTCCACTTTATTTGCAGGACATGGGGGATTATATCTCTTTCTCTTGCTTTCATATGGCAGATGTACACTTTGTGGTTACTGATTCAGCTACATGAATCAGAATCTGGTGCGCGCTACAGCAGATATCTCCGCCTTTCTATGGCGGCTTTTGGTATGTCTCATCTAAGCATCGATCTTAGTTACATATACTATACGGTGGCTTGCATGCGTGTTTGAGCAAAATCAGTATGACCAATCAATATTTGATAATAACCCTATATGTTGGAAAAGGGATAAAAGTATAACAGGGAGTTTTTTAAAGATTTATTTTAAAATATGGCATGGTGGATCATAAAAAGTTTACTTTGGAGAAATTATTCAGTCCACTAGGTGAATCACGTCATCTATTCACTATTCTAATAATTAAACATCACGTATGTTAATTTAATGACTCATCAATAAATATTTTATATTATTTGGTTCACATAAAAATAATTAATATTTCTTATATTGTCATGTAAGTATATGAAAAAAATTAATTAATTCATGAAAATATATTCTAAATAGGAAAATATTTTCTATTTTTTGGCCATTTGGGAAATACCGAAATAGATCCTAAATTTAGAAATTACACAAAATAAATAAGTAGGAAAACAAATGATTTGAGCAAAATAGATGATTTGGTAAAAAATCAACAACTGGTAATGACAGTCAACAATAGATCAACCACTCTCAATGATCGAGAGAGAGAAGGGTTTTTTTTTTTTTTTTTTTTTTTTTTTGAGTATGTTGGAAAAACCTAATTATTGCATTTATACAAACCTAAAGAGTTGAGTGTTACTTTTTGAAATGTTTAAGGAAATTGTCATTTCATAAAATCTCAATGGAGGTTAACATAATGGATCCTATATTATATTTAGCAATTTGTTTTATACCATGTCCATGTACACAACATGAATTCAACACATGCACTCACAAAAGAGACATGGCTTAAAATTATTTTAAAAATACCACTTAACATATTTGGATCCATGGATACTCATACTCTATATTAAAATATATCCAAAAAACTTCTAAAGTTAAAAGATTAAATTCAACAATTCCAATTTACACTGTATTTCAAAGTTTATAAAGAATAGTATGGTAAAAGAATGGATGGATAGATGGTAAAAGAATGAAATTGTATATGGTGTATTTTTTTTTAGAATGTTTAGAAAGTTTATATAAGAAATAAATGCAAAATGATGGAAATCTAATTTTACAAATACGTCTTTTATCGTTTTTTTTTTTTGTAGTTTTTCATAATACACCAAAACTTGATATTTTAACTCCATTACATTACATGGGTGTTCCTGAATCATTAGGAATGAATTAATGAATAGAAAGGTTATTTCTCTTCTAGTCGTTCTATTCATTTCTATTAAACTTCTAAACACAAAAAGCAGATAGAATTTACCTGAATCATTAGGAATGAATGAATAGAAAGGTTATTTCCCTTCTAATCGTTCTATTCATTCCTACTCAACTTCTAAACACGAAAAGCAGATAAAATTTACTTTAAAGATTTGCTTTATTCTATTCTTTTCCTCCCCTTTAAACGAACTTCCTAAACGACCTGTTAATTTGGAATTAGAGAATCTGCATCTAATTATTACTTATTGATCCTATCCGATGATACAGGTTTCATGGCTAAAGTAGGAACTCTCTAGTATGATGTGATAAACCTTTGTCAACATTACTAGTTTTAATAATGACAAGCTTTCAATTTTATCTGTGAATATGATCATATGATGAGATAGAGATCGATTTGTTAACAATATTACTGCTGCTTAATAATGACATCTTTCAAATATTATCTTCTAATCCTTTAAAAAGTATTATGTGGACCAAATTAAACAAAAAGAAGATCCACAACACCACGTCATCTGATAGCACGCTTGTCGATCATTAGAACAATAATTTTGATGCCACCTGTTATGGTATGAGCAGGAGCATGCATATCAAATCAACACTCTTCTATATGCTTAAACTTACACATCACCGCATGTAGTGGAACGTTGAAAAATGAAATGTGTCTCTATTTTTTTTTTCATGTTTCTCTTTAACAGGAATTTTTTATCTCCTATTTAATTAGTTATTGGAATGTTATTGACCGCACCTTTAGTAAGCCGTGGACTAGCCTTTAATGAGAGAAAGTGAGAGAGAATATTTCTTTTTGACATTGATAGCTGCTTATCACCTAATTCATCTTTATATACACAATTTATAAATATATATGTTCATATTTAGTGCTTATCATTATCAAAAAAAAAAATATATGTTCATATTTAGTGGTGTATATTATATACACACCCGGCCATGATGTGGGTCAATAATTAACCTATTTTTTCTGTCATCTTTTTTATTGACAAACTAAAATTTTCGGATAAAAAATGTTTACAATAGGTGAGAAGCTAGGGAAACTGCTTGCGCTATTTCCAACCATGTATCTATCAGGAGGCACCTGTGTGACCCTAATCATGATAGGAGGTGGGACCATGAAAATATTCTTCCAGATCCTTTGTGGGGACACATGCAACGTATCTCAACTATCAACTATAGAGTGGTACGTGGTTTTCACATGCTGTGCAATTGTTCTGGCTCAACTTCCCAACCTGAATTCAATTGCTGGAGTTTCCCTAATTGGAGCAATCAGTGCCATAAGCTATTGCACGCTGATTTGGGTAGTCTCTATAAGCAAAAGTAGGCCCATGGGGTCCTCCTATGATGACCCACAGGAGGCAAAATCCAACGTGGGAAGGGTTTTCAACTTTTTTAATGCGCTTGGGATAATCGCCTTTGCTTTCAGAGGCCACAATCTTGTCCTTGAAATACAAGTAAATTAACCCAATCTAAGAGATGGTTTTTTACAAACGGTAATTTATAAAAATTTTGATATAGTTATCTGATTGTTGTTGCAGGGGACCATGCCTTCTAGCGTAAAGCGCCCATCCCGTGTACCAATGTGGAAAGGAGTGAAGTTTGCATATGTAATCATCGCAATGTGTCTGTTTCCCATTGCAATTGGCGGCTATTGGGCTTATGGAGATTTAGTAAGCACCTAACTCATTTTGATATCTTATTGTTTTGATTTATTTTGCAAAGTCTTCTAGTAGTACAAATTTCTTGTCGGGCCCGGGCTTAAACTTGAAAGAAAATTTGTAACTCAGTACTGACAAAAGAAAGTACTTGACCACAACTGGCTCACGTAAGCTGGCCAGTGTTGAAAGTTGAAACACCAATCATCTTTTTTTTCCTTTTAGACTAACGAGTTATAACTTATTTTCTCTTGGATGAACGACTAACGAATTCTGCTTTATTGCCAGATTCCTAGTGAAGGGATGCTAAATGCTTTGCACAAATATCACACACATGACACATCAAAATTTCTCCTAGGATTGACAAGCTTGGTCGTGGTGATCAACAGTCTAAGCTCATTCCAAATATATGCAATGCCAGTATTTGACAATCTAGAGGCGAGATATACTGGCAATATGAACAAACCCTGTCCATGGTGGCTCCGCTCAGGGTTTCGAGCCTTCTTTGGATGTCTGGCATTTTTCATAGCAGTGGCACTACCATTCTTGCCAAGCTTGGCAGGATTGATCGGAGGGATAGCACTTCCAATCACCTTAGCATATCCGTGTTTCATGTGGATACTGATCAAGAAACCCCAGAAATATGGTGGGATTTGGCTTCTCAATTGGGCATTAGGAATCTTGGGAATGGTTCTCAGCATTGCAGTTCTCAGTGGAGCAATTTGGGGTATAGCGACCTTTGGAATAGGGATCCACTTTTTCAAGCCCCAATAAGCAGTAACAAAAGGGGCCCCGTAAGAAACCTTCCCTGGTTCTTGGGTTTCAAAAGTAACTCTTGGCCTCAAACGAAGCCAGGTAGGGGCCTCGTAGAGCCTCCAATCTGTGTATAAAGTAGATAAAGCAATGTTCGTTTAACTTTGTGATATGATCGTAAACTGTATATGCACTTGCTTGCTCGTCATGTAATGAATTACGCATCAAAGTGTTTGTTATTATTGCCCAAGTGAACATAAATCAAGCGCCTTGCATCACTAAGCATTATGTGATTAAAAAAACTTTTTTTTGGTAACCATGTGATTAAAAAATCAGCTATTCAATGACCTGTAACCAATTACATGCAATCATTATCCATAATTCTATATACCAAGGCGAGTGGCAAGTGGCTGGCAACTACTGTGAATAGCCACGACTCTGTCTCAACTGTGTTCATATAATAATAACCACTAACAAAATATAACCGTGTCTAACATAATTATCTTATAAAACAAGCATTCGTCTCAATACATATGGAACTTCAACAGTCTTACTCATCAGGCGAAAAAAGAATGAATCCTACGAAGTAACTGCTTTGCCTACACCAGCAAACATAGCAAGAAAGAAGTTATAAATACAACTAGAACCCTCATCGAATCATAGCACCTCAACTTTCTATCTAAAGAAAAGAACAGTTTGATCAGCTTGATTTGAAGTAAACATGTCATTACATTCTTTATCAACTTTCTTTCGGAGCAGTTACAACGTCCAATAACCAAAAAGAAGCTGGACCAATTGCAATTGTAAAAAATATAACACAACAAAGTTGGGTTACTCTAAAAAAGGATTGCGACTTCTTATAGTTTTACATTGATAATGGAAGAAGCATCCTTCGCTTCTTTTTCCTAGCCAATCTCACTTGCTTTGTAATTTTCATACATAAAAGTAATAGCATTGTGAAGCATACTAGAATGAAAGCAAGTCGCATATGCCTAAAATATAGAGAAACTGCTGAAAAAACCAGGAACGCTAGAATAACAAGTTCCCATATTACAAAGATCACAACGTCCACCCTGCATCCAGAGAAAGGGGGAAAGGAAAAAAATACAATCAAGAGTCAGGTTATATTTCAAATAGACAAATACTGATCCACGTAATACAATTGAAAATAAAATATGAAAGAACTCATGCAAGAAGTCCAATAAACTGAAACACATCCAGAAAGCAACAATATATCAAGAAAATTCAACCAGTGAGAAATTTACCAAACTCATTAGTTGCAAAAAGCTATGCACTCAATAATTTTTTTTACCTATAATGCCCACTTGCGCACATGAATCATTAGCATCATGAAAATGTCATCCAACAGGATTTATACACTCGTTTCCCCTAATTAATTCAGTTTCCACTAGAACAAACTCAACATGAAGTCAAAGAAAACTTGTTCTTGAGAATCAGGTATAACCTGAATCATGAAGATCATCACATATTTACTTCTTAATAGAAGGTTGACAGGAATAGCAAGAAAGAACATAGAGGCCTAGTCTACCATTCAAACAAACAGCCAGCAACATGATACTCAAGGTTCGGAGCTTGATAAATACAAAAACGAGGCATACACGAAACAGAGTTGTACTACTAATTCAACATAATATGACTACCTGAGGTTCATGATCATTTTTTTATATGACCAACAAGATGATAAATCTTCAAGACTTTCAAATTTGTGTACTTCATCTATTAAGTACCTCTCCAACCGCATAACTACTCCATCCCAAATATAATTAGAGTCTGTAACTAGTCCACCATTTAAAAGTTAAAACAAACATCTTAACTTGGCTGAACTGCAGGGTCACAAGTCACAATGTGCAAATGTCCAAGGAAATGATTGATAATATTTACCTTTTGACCAGCTACAACTTCCTTTCCCTATCTTTCCCAAAAGCTGAGAGAATCTCTCATATGATTTCAAGACTTTCAATTTTTCTACTTCCCCTATTAAGTACCTCTCCAACCACATAACTACTCCATCCCAAATGTAATTAGAGTCTATAACTAGTCCACCATATAAAACAAACATCTTAACTTGGCTCCACTGCATGGTAACAATGTGCCAATGTCCAAGGAAATGATTGATGATATTTACCTTTTGATCAGCAACAAACTTCCTTCCCTATCTTTCCCAAAAGCTGAGAGGAATCTCTCAGATGACCAATGTCAATTCCCCGAACCCTAAAGAATGTGAAGTTGTGCCATATAAGGTGCCAAAGAAACAAATCAAGTGGTCCTGGAAGTGTGTGATTTGAGCCAATGCATTCACAGACCCATAAGTTTACATTTTCCAATATCTGATAGGACATGAGAGTTTCCCAAATATACCAAATCAACTCATATGTTGAAATCAAGGCACTTGTCTTTGACTCTAGTATTAGATATATGTTAAAAAGTGCCCCAAAATCTTATTTTTGACATGTTACTCATTTGGGTTTTCTTGATGCGGAAGAAAAGTTGACTTGGTTACCTTTTTAGGGTTTTCTTTGTGTGGAAAAAAAAAATCTATTTATTGTCAAAGAAATAATTTTCTTGTCCACCAAGGAATAGGATTTGAAGCCTTATATATACACAATAGAGTAAAGGGTCTAATGGTTTTAACCCAATGGTCCTCCATATAGGGAGAGCAAAAGACTCTTAAAAGAAAATCAAATGAAACAAAAAGGTAATCGCAGCCAAAGAGTCTCTGTTGTGAAGTGGCTATGTGAGAGGTTGAGTGCTTGTAATCTTTGTAAAATATAGTGGATTTGATCTCCCTCTCTGTGTAGATAAGCAGTTTGTCGAACCGAGTAGATTCTTTTTTCTATTGAGTGTGCTTGTTATTCTTTATTTGTCTTTTATTGTTTTCTAGTTCGGATTTGTGAGTTATTTCACAACAAGTGATATCAAAACCTATGGTTGATCCTAGTGTAGTTCGAGAGAAGATTTTGTATTAGTTTTCAATTGTTTGATATAGGGGGTAAGCAAGTTTGGCTTTGGCTGTGCAAACAATGATCATCTTGCTCAAAAAAAGCTTACTTAGATTAAGGTAGAGCTATCGCAACAAAGATGGAAGATTGCTCGATAGAATTTGAGTCAAGGTGAAGATTTGTTGCAAATTATCTCAAATTCCTATTTTAGACTTGGTTACCTATTTGGGTTTCCTTGTTTCTAACTGTGACTTAGAATCAGACCTTGGTTAGGGCTTCATCTTCAACTTAGAAGGCCACACTAGCTTCTATGATCAATAGAAGGTATTGATATCCATCCAAATGAGTCGATGATTCTTTGTATATAAGGGTGTTGATTGAATTTTCCCCCTCCACAAAAATACCCCTTTCCGATTTTCACCTCTTTTTTCGAGTGTACCAACCTTCGATATGCAGCACTTGTAGTCCTTATGTGGTTCTCAAATGGTCAGCTTTGAAGCATTGAAAGAAAAAAAATTGGATATCACAGCTACCACTAGAGCCCCACTTATGACGTATGCCCCTTTAAATTACAGCCCTCATTCTTTTTCATGGCGGGCTCCTTCCAACTTCTAGCAAAGTACTTGTTTTCTCCCATTTCATTGATTACAACCCTCATTCTTTTTTAACAGCAGGGCTCCGTCTTCTATGCTCACTAAGGCCTTGTTAGCCTTCCCTCAAGTGAAGCTTACTTGTCTTAAAGTTTAGGTGTTTCATCTGTTTTTGGTCACAGGGATAAAGGGAATGCACAACCCAAGTCCAGCCTCCCATTCGCTGGCATATGCATTTAAGAGTCGTAAGCCAAAACGGAAGCATCCTCTTTGAACCGTACAAGCACGTCCTCTCTCACCCCCCACCATGTGGAAGGAATGTTGACTTTGTTACTTATTGAGGTTTCTTTCTGTGGAAGAGAGCCTATTCCTTGTCAAATAAGTAACATATTCTTTGTCCAAGAAGTAATTGGTATTAATAGGATTTGAAGCCTTAGATTGGCCCCAGGGTCCTCCCGTATGGGAAGATGAGAAAACTCTTCAAAGAACATAAGTGAAATAAAGAGAGTAACCACAGCCAGATTCTTTGTTGTGAGACAGCTTTGTGAGAGGTTGAGTGCTTGTAAATCCTTATTGAGTATAGTGGATTTGATCTCCCTCTCCATGTAGGTAGGAAGTTTGTCAAACCATGTAAAATTAGTGTCTCTATTGTGTGTGCTTGTTCTTTATTTTGTCTCTACTATTTCTGGTTCGAATTCATGATTTATTACACAAGATAACACACCTATGATATTCATCAACGCATATGGATGTCAGCCTATGCCTTAAACCTTGATGCTCCAAATTAAAAAACTTCCTCAGCAAAGACAACCAACAATTACAGCCAATGCCTAAAACCTTGATGTTCCAAATGTAAAAACTTCCTTGGAAAAGACTACCTACAATTACAACCCAAGGAGTAGCACAATTGGTTGCGGACCATGCCTCATGAAGTTCACCCACAATATGCCCTAGTCCACCAAATGTGTCTATGACTTAAAATCCCTTCGTTAACATTAAGTGGTTAATTTCGACAATGAAAATATGTTTTCATTGCTTGATATAACCCGAATATTGAAAAGGAATCTCGAAAATAGCTCAGCAAAACAAAATCATCCAGGGAAAAACATATAGCTTCTCCAACACAAACTCAGATCAGCTGATTAAAGGTCACCATCAGATGTATTATGAATAGAAATTTGCCATTTTCTCGTTTGGATTCAATTTTTATAGCACTTTTCAAATAGACATCTACGTTTCTTATCCCAGGTCAAACAAATTTAAAATAATAATAATAATAACAATAATTTTCCTGACCATAATTACCAAAATTATTAACAAACAAATAAACAAACACATCAAAAAGCAAAAACAGAAAGCTCCTCAAATCATATTTAATTCCTCCACATCCAATTTCGTATTTTCTAATCAAAATTCCAAAAAAAAAAACAATCAAAGCCTGTGATAATATTAATATGACCCCCAAATTCCCAAAACCCTAGTCCACCTAATCGCAATAGCAATTCCAAACGAAATACAAAACGAATAATCAATTCTATACCAGATTTCTTATAACGTAAATAAAATTAAGAATGTAGACTGAAATCAAAAGAAAAAAATAAATAATAAAATAAAAATTGAGATACCTTGAAGAAGGGAGATTAGAAGTGGAGGAGAAGAAGGAAACGGAGGCCCAGTCGTGCTTGGATCGAATCTGATACTCTCTCAACTGCTCCGCCAGATTCGATCGCGTTATCATGGCTTTTTTTTCTCTCTTAATTCCTTTCTCTCTCTCTCTCTCCCTCCAGAGCTCAGAGGTCGTAATCGTTGTAGTCTTCGACAATAGAGACTTGGCAGAGCCAACAACGATTTGAACGATGGAAAGAAACGGAGCGAGCATCAACGTTCAACTCGTGTTGGCTAGGAGGATTAGTTTGGTGGTGGTGGACCTTCTCTCACTTTAAAACTCTCTTAGATGAAAAGTTTGATTCCAAATCTTAGATTTTTTCAGAACCAAAAAATAAATAAACTAAATTAAGATGGCGGTGGCGGGTTTGATGGTTTGGCCCAACTGTGTGATTAGTCTTAATGGGGCATTTTTACAAGCTGATAATCTTAAAGCGAAAACTAAGAAATGATGGCCCAAAAAAAAGCCCTAATGTAGAATATTCTGCTATTATTTTTTATTCATATTTATCTAGAATGTTGAACTATTTTGATTATGTGGTTTGTCTAATTGGGAAATTTGGCATATGAACTATTTTAGATGGTTATGTACATGGTTATATGTTGATGTATTTTTGAAGAATGATTTTTGTGTGATTTTATTAAATGTTTATGAATTTTTTTTTTTTTTTTTAATATAATAGAAATTCTAATCTAAACTCACACACACGAATATTTGAAGATCCTGGGGATTGAACCCACACCCTTATAGAGGAGTGGGGCTTTTTGGGAACTGGGATTACCACTGGGCCGAATACCCAAGTGACAAATGTTTGTGAATTAGTAAATGTGAATTTGAAAATAAAATAAAATAACTTTTAAGTTGATTTTCTAATTGGCCTACATAATATTAATGTTGTAATTGAAAGTTTTGATTCATATGACCAATTGGAATTATAAAAAGGACAAAGCTTAGCTACAACCCAGGTTGCAACCATTCTTACAAACCATCCACTCATAATTGGACAAGTGTTTTGGTCATGTGCAATGCACATGACTCAGTTAAGTTGCCTAACAGAACTATAACCCTGTTATATTTTCTCTCTCCCCCCGCCGCTCCCTCTTCCCTTTCTCTCCCTCGCTTCCAGCCTCTCCACCCCCATGTCTCCTCCGTTCCCAGCCTCTCCACCTCATCTCGACAGAGGTGCGCTCAATCTCAGTCCAGGCGGCTCACTCTAGCTTTATCCAGTTGTCAATGTTTGGGTTGGGGTTTCGCTATTGCTGTGATTGGATTTTGCCGTGGGTTGTGGATCTAGTCGTGGGTTTCTTACTCAATTGTTCCTCTCTCTCCATCTCTATGATTTTTTTATTTCTTTTTTGTGAAATAATTTTTAGGTTGATCTATTGGTTGGTGGTTGTTGCAGGGGAAATAAAAAATTGATGGGATCATAAGTGATTTTTGGCTAAAGGAAATTAAGGGTTTGGTTGGTGATGGGTTTGGATGTAGATGTAGCCACCATGTCGTCGGATCTGAAATTGGTTTGGATTTGGTGGTGGTAATCTAATGGACTTGGATGGTTTGGTTTAGTTTGATATGGAGGTCATATCACAGGATCTGAAATTTTCTAAACCTAGAAGAAGGTTTATGGGTTTTGCCTCTAAGGAGGGGGCTGGGGAAGGGGAACTGGTGGTGAAAGAGAGAGAACGAAGGAGAGAGAAAATGAAGGGTAAGGCTAACGGGATTAAAACTGTTAACTAAGGGTTAAGTTGGTCATGTGCAATGCACATGACAAGACACTTGTTCAATTATGAATAGATGGTTTGTAGGATTGGTTGAAACCGGGTTACAGCTAAACTTTATCCTTATAAGAAATATTAATAATTTTTTATATGAGTCAAACGGTAAAAAAAATTTGTTTGTCATCTTATTTGAAGGTCCTAATTAACATAAAAGTGAATATGGATGACTATTTATAATAATGAAGAAATTTCTTTAAAAGTGCACACTTAAAGAGTCACTTTGATTGATATAACCCGTCTAAAACGTTGCATTGACTCTTATTATTCATTAGGAACTCAAAAGGTTCCTTGTTTCTCTACAAAATTAGGTAGAAAACCACAGCTTGTAACATTCTCACTCGAGCGAGTATGACCTCGTTCGAGTGGGCTTTATTGACTCGCTCAAGTAAACTCAAGTAAGTATCCACTCAAGCTCACTTGTAGCCTTCTCGATACTCGCTTGAGCGGGGTTGGCCAAGTATCAATTGACAATGTGTAACTACCGATACATCCTTTTGCTTTTCCGACCACATTGATGCGCGCAGTGGGCTCTCTCGAGCGTGACACTAAAATCTTGTTTTTATTTTGATTTGCCTTTTCATTTTTTTTTTTTTTTTCTATAGTAAAATCACTCACTCATATTACAATCTAAACTTATATATGTATATACAACAATCTCTAAGTTGTAATATCCATATCCAATCCAAATTGGCACTTTATTGTGCATAAAAACTCAAGGTCTCGGCTTTGGTTGAATCCCTTTCCTTTACTCTTTATGGTTAATATCTGAGTTTACAACTTATCCCAATCTTCTTAAAAAGTAGGATGATGCAGAAGCTCAATCCTTTAAAGAGTTATTTCAAAATTCAAATATTGTGGTCCAAAAGACCAAGTATAGTGAAAGTATTGGTTAGCCCATCAAACACGTTAAACCGACGGTCCCAGCTGGGCCATGTTTTCAATCCAAAGGTACGAACAATGGGCCAAGCGCCTCCCTTGTGACTTGACTCGGTAGGTTAGCATTAGCACAATAAAAGCCTATCTTGAAGTCTGAACTTTGAAAAATCTGAAGACTGGGAGTAATGAATCTAATTAGCCCTAGAGTGTAGTATAGTTAAAAAGTAATATTTATTTGTCCACATCAAAAATTAACCTTGATGTTAGTAACGCACATGGAACCAAGGGACCCTTCCCCTTCCCCTTCCCAACAACACCCCTCTGATAACCCTAACGACGTCGTATCCGGCGAGGGAGACTCCTCGCCTGAAACTGATCTCACTCTCTCCGCAAGTGCAACCCCTTCCGAAACCAATCCTCAAAATTCACCTCCCAAAACGACACCCGATGCCCCCGTTTCGGACTCCCAAGATGACTCCTCTGACCCCATTCAAGAAGACACCCTCGATGAACCGCCCCAAAACCCTAACCCAGCTGAACCTGGCCCAATCGAGCCCGGTCCACCAGCCAAGAAGCGACGCCGGAGAAAGAAATTCTTCACGGAGCTCAACGGCAATCCTTCGCTCAACAAGAACCGGCGGTCCGACATGACCAAGGACGTTGACGTTGAAGCACTGATCGCAATCTCCGTTGGCTTCCCGGTAGACTCGCTCACCGAGGAGGAGATCGAAGCCAACGTGGTCTCCACCATCGGCGGCGTCGAGCAAGCCAACTACATCGTGGTCCGGAACCACATCCTCACTCGCTGGCGGTCCAACGTGTCGTTCTGGTTGACCCGTGACCTCTCGCTCGAGTCCATTCGGTCCGAGCACAAAGGACTGGTCGACTCGGCTTACCACTTCCTTCTCAACCACGGTTACATCAACTTCGGTCTCGCTCCAGCTATTAAAGAAGCGAAATTGAGGTCATTCGACGGGATTCAGAAGGGTAATGTGGTAATTGTGGGTGCCGGTCTGGCCGGTTTAGTCGCGGCGAGGCAATTGGTGTTCATGGGATTCAAAGTCGTAGTCTTGGAAGGTAGGGCACGCCCCGGCGGGCGTGTGAGGACGAATAAAATGAGCGGTGACAGTGTTGAGGCCGCAGCGGACCTCGGTGGAAGCGTCCTCACCGGAATAAATGGCAATCCACTTGGGGTTCTGGCAAGGCAATTAGGATTGCCACTTCATAAGGTGAGAGATATATGCCCTTTGTATTTACCAGATGGAAAGGCAGTGAATTCTGAAATTGATTCTAAAGTAGAGGTTTCGTTTAATAAGTTGTTGGATAGAGTTTGTAAACTTAGGCATGCTATGATAGAGGAAGTTAGATCTGTAGATGTTCCATTAGGGACCGCGCTAGAAGCGTTTCGGCGCGTTTATAATGTGGCCAAGGATCCGCAAGAGCGGATGTTGTTGAATTGGCATCTTGCCAATTTGGAATATGCCAATGCTTCGTTGATGTCGAATTTGTCGATGGCTTATTGGGATCAGGATGATCCGTATGAGATGGGTGGTGATCACTGTTTTATTCCAGGGGGGAATGAGACATTTATCCGAGCCCTTGCGGAGGACCTTCCCATTTTTTATGAGAGGACTGTGGAGAGTATTAGGTATGGGACGGATGGGGTATTGGTTTATGCCGGTGGGCAGGAGTTTCGTGGGGATATGGTGCTTTGCACAGTGCCATTGGGCGTGCTTAAGACAGGAATGATTGAGTTCTACCCTGAGCTTCCTCAACGGAAGAGAGATGCGATTCAGAGGTTAGGATTTGGGTTGTTAAATAAGGTTGCCATGTTGTTTCCGCATAATTTTTGGGGTGGAGATATTGATACATTTGGGCATTTGACTGAAGATCAGAGTATGAGAGGGGAGTTCTTTTTGTTTTATAGCTATTCTTCTGTGTCGGGAGGCCCACTTCTTGTTGCACTTGTGGCGGGAGATGCTGCAATCAAGTTTGAGATGATGTCGCCAGTGGAGTCTGTGAAAAGGGTGTTGGATATATTGAGGGGTATCTTCCATCCAAAAGGGATTGCTGTTCCAGATCCCGTTCAGGCAGTATGTACTCGTTGGGGGAAGGATCAATTCACATTCGGGTCGTACTCTTATGTCGCAATTGGATCTTCGGGGGATGACTATGATATTCTTGCGGAGAGTGTTGGAGATGGGAGGGTGTTCTTTGCAGGAGAGGCAACTAACAAACAGTATCCAGCAACAATGCATGGAGCTTTTCTTAGTGGAATGAGAGAAGCTGCTAACATACTCAGAGTGGCCAAGAGGAGGTCATTAATTCCAGCTGATAAATCAAATAATTTTAGTGAGGAAAGTGATAATTTGAATAAATTGTTTGAGACCCCTGACCTGACTTTTGGGAGCTTCTCTGTTTTGTTTGATCCAAGATCAAATGACCTTAATACCATTTCATTGTTAAGGGTGGAATTTGGAGGGGAGAAATTGGACATGGGCTGTCTCTGTCTTTATGGCTTGATTTCCAGGAACCAAGTCATCGAGATGAGTCGGGTAGATGGTGATGGGAACAGGATGAGGATGTTAGATCATGACTTTGGGGTGAGGTTGGTTGGGAGGAATGGATTATCTGGTGCTGTGGAATCTCTAATCTCCCACATAAAATTAGCTAGATCCAACCTAAATGGTGGAATTAAAGATGCTGCTGCATAGAGGATGGAAATCATCAATTGATAGGTGTTGGTGGCTAACTTATTGCTTTTCGAAAATAACTCAGACTAGCTGGAGGGAACTCATACTCATTTGAGGTGAGCATATGATTAAAGTTAGACCAAAGCTGCTTCATCATGTATAGTACTTGCATGCTCAGAAGACTATTTTTATAATCGGGATGAGTTGGTCCGATTTGTTTATGCCTTTGATTGATTATTTAATTCCAATAGGGCGGCACACATTTTTTTTAATAACTAATTGGGAGTTATGTATCTTCTTAGATTGTTGTAAATTTCATCATTTGGTTGAATTATAATTATTGTTAGCTTCTGTTAATTGTTCTTGCTTTTATCATCCTTAACAAAAGTTGCTAACTAAGCATTCCAAAATGTATGACTGATTCTGGTATTAAGAAAATTAGTGAAGAAATAACTTTGGACATAGATCTCTTCATTTATAATTTTTATTGGTCTCTACACATGAAATATTTCATATCCAAGTCTTGAATTATTGATTTCTGGTGGGTTTAGCGGATTATGGCAATAAATCTTGCTTGATTGAAGAATCTAATTCTATTTGTCTGTCTTAATAGAAAGACCATGACCTGGCTGCCATTCTGCCCTGTTCCTTTCCCTCTCTGTAAAGATAAAAAAAGGAGACTGTATAACTATACTCGTGTCACAGGCATACTTGAATGCTTGAATGCATTTAGTTTGCTTAAAAGTAGAGATGGGATGAGTTTTTCGTTGGTGTGATTTTCTTTTCGGGCGTGGTAGCTGAATCTTCTGATGCATGGGCAGAAAGTAGGTTGGACTGTGTTTTCAACTAACATTTAAACCCATCACAGCACAGCTGCTCAATTGAACTGATATTTGGCATCAATCTCACCTTTGCTTTGCAAATTATTGTATGAGATTTCTATAATGACTGCAAAAATACTTATGTTGGTTACACTGTGAAGAGTCCATCACAAAAATATTCGTGTGCTTATAAGTTTGTTTTATGAAATACCTTTTTTTAAGAGACACTGGAATACTGGATACGATGGCTGCTATTCCATTCAGGTTGCGTCAGGTTAGCCAGACAAAAAATCTAAAGAGTGCTACAGAAAGCTACGGTCCCTTGCCAGTTGCCACTCAAAATCTCTCTCTCTCTCAAACTCTCTTTCTCTCTCGCCAAAGCAAGCCAAGGAGCAGACCACTACACCTTTCTCTTCGCTCGTCATCATTGGGTGGCTAAGCTTGGGTGACCGAGTTTGGCCGTTAGGTGGTCGATCTTTGTCGTTCAGTGGCCCATCTTGGTCATAGGGTGATCAATTTGGCCATAATGACGATTGACCTTGGCCGTTCCCATTGTAGTGTGTGGCTATGAATAAAAAAGAATATAGAAATATTGTCTAAATTGAATATATATATATATATATATATATATATATATATATATATATATATATATATATATATATATATATATAAATATAATAATTATATATAAAATAGAGAGTTTGATGCAGGGGAAGTGTACATCGGGTCTTTGAAATAATTTCTCATAAAAATTATGTTAGTTAAAATAGAGTAGAATGCTGACATACCAATAGAGTAGAATGCTCGTCTCACTCACTATCTCTTTGTGATGCTACTTTTTATATTTAATTAAGGTGTAAATATTATTTTGGTCCTTAACCTTTGACCTTTTTGTTAAATTGGCCCCCAATCTTTCATCTGTGTCAAATTGATCCTCAACTTTTCAACCTTGTGTCAAAATGTCTTTACTGTTAAGTGTTGGATGGAAAAAATTGACAAGGCTAACGGTTTATTTTTAACTTTAAAAATATCTGACATGATATACCAACTCAAATTTTAATTAAAAAAAAAAATGCCAACTCACATTAAAATTAAAAAAAAAAAAAAAAAAAAATTTTTGAATATCATGAGTTTTTTTTTTTCTTCATCTTAACATCTATGGGAACTGATACTCAAAAAATAAATTCAAATCTCTAACCCCTTCAAAATCCCCTGCCCCTCTTGATAAAGGGAAGAGAAGTTGTCGCAAATGTTTGGCTGGCCATAATAAACGGAGGAGGAAAACAAATCCCGATACTGTTAATGGAATGCGCTGAATGATGATCAGACTAGATGTTATTTATTGATTAGTCTATTGAGGATACTTTCGAACTTGCACTATGAGTGATGCAAAAGACTAGCACTACAATCATAAAAACTTATTCCTTTTGATTTTTTCTGTTTTATCCTTTGATATTATCTTTGCCCTTTGGTTATGTTGTTTGCAATGATGGTGGACGTGATGATAGATTTTTGAACTTTTTGTTCTTGACGCATAATTACTCTGCCCTCTGTAGCTCATGTGGGAATGAACTGTTAGCTGCTCAGATTTGATTATATGCGAGAGAGAGGGGCAGGGAATTTTGAAGGGGTTAGGGATTTGAATTTGTTTTTTGAGTATCAGTTCCCATAGATGTTACGATGAAAAAAAAAAAAAAAAAACTCACGTGATATTCAGATTTTTATTTATTTATTATTATTTTTTTAATTTTAATGTGAGTTGGCATTGTTTTTTTATTAAAATTTGAGTTGGCATGCCATGTCAGATATTTTTAAAATTAAAAATAAATCGTTAGCCATGTTAGCTTTTTCCATCCAACATTTAACGGTAAGGACCATTTTGACACAAGGTTGAAAGGTTGAGAACCAATTTGACACAGTTAAAAGGTTTGAGATCAATTTGACACAAAAGCCAAAGGTTGAGGACCAAAACGGTATTTAAACCTTCAATTAATTGAGAGTATTCTATCGTAATATTTCATATGTTGTTCATCGAGTAAAGTAATTCATGGTATCTCTTAGATCCAGTTACTTTGTAGTAGTTCTCCGCATTCTTTGTTATATCAAAGGTACTTTGTAATTTGTACTATGGTTTTTACTTCTCTTCATGATCATCTCTTTAGTTTTAGGACTACATTGATGTTGACCGGGCAATAGACCCTACCGATCGATGCTCCACCACAAGTTTTGCTTCTTACTTAATGATTCCCTCATTTAGCGGTGCAATAAGAAATAAATTGTTGTTGTTCATTCAACTACAAGACTGCTTGTGGTTTTAACATTGCTAAAAGAAAGGAGTATCATTTATGAATATATATAAAAATATATATTTTTTTTACATGGCTTATAATTTTTATTTGTTTTTTGACATTTTTCTTATAATTAACAAATCAAAATTGAATAAGTTAAATCCAATTAAGGCAAATTTTAAAAAAGTTCAAATGGGAACAGGGTAGACAGTCAGAATCAGTCACGTGCATTACACGTGAGATGTAAAATGCTCCACCAAGAAATTGTAACTATGGTACGAAAATTAATATTGGTAAATGGCCAAAAGGGTACAGCCACCCCAAACCGACCACCTGTCCAAGGACCAGTCCCAAGTAACGTATCTTTAGGAAAGTGAAAACATCCAAGGGATCAAAATAAACAAAGCCCCCACCATCGCGCCTACCCATTCTTCAAATCTCGAAACGCCTTAACCCTTCTTCTTCTTTCCGATGCAACTTAATTAGTGTCCCCACTCTTTTAGTGGGTCCCCAAACCGACCTGCCTATATTAATCCTTTCTCAAAGGCCGACATTAACTGGTCCCACAAGTACACTCTCCCACGTCTCCTTACACGTGTCACCGACCCCATTGGCCATTACACCCACTACCAGTACACCGTGTCTGTCTCTCATCTTTCTTTTTTTCTTTCTTCTTTATCCCTTTTGACTACGAGTACTTCACAGTTCACATTCTCACTAGCGTATCCAACACGCACAAACTTGCTTAATCTCAACCATTGATACGAGGCACCCAATGACAGTTGGCAATTGGACATAGCGAGTACGTTTAAGCATCTAAAACAGTATTATTATAATAATTTTTTAATTTTTTAATTTAATGCGACACGTCGGTTACAGAAACGGCACACTGATTGGTCGGGTATACAATTGGCTTAATCTCAACCATTGATACGACCACCCAATGACAGTTGGCAATTGGACATAGCGAGTACGTTTAAGCCTCTAAAACAGTATTATTATAATAATTTTTTAATTTAATGCGACACGTCGGTTACTGAAACGGCACACTGATTGGTCGGGTATACAATTGGCTTAATCGCGTCAGACCCGTGTGGTATTATGCTATATAAACCTGCCCATCTTACTCTCAGTTTCATCTCATAACGCATATATTCATTCATTATTACAAACTGCAAAAATATTCACAAACTTTTCATTGCCCACTCGTTATCTTTGATCAAATATCTGTTTGTTTCGTTCTTGATATTCTAGTAATTTCGTAGCGCGATCAGTATGGCGGAGGAGCACCACGTCCACGACCACAAGTGTCATGAGTATGAAACCCCTGTTCGCGAAGAGGGTCCAGTGGAGACCAAGGATCGTGGCCTGTTCGATTTCTTGGGGAAGAAAGAGGAGGAGAAGCATCAAGAGGAAGCGATGGTGACTGAGTTTGAGAAAGTCAGTGTGTCTGAATCTCAACCAAAGGTAGAGGAGTATAAAGTGAAGGAGGAGGAGAAGAAGGAAGAGAAGAAACATAGTAGTCTCTTGGAGAAGCTACACCGATCTGACAGCGACTCTAGCTCTGTAAGTATCTAATATATATATATGAATCAATAATTATGAGATCTATTAAATTAACAAGTTTTTGTTTTTTTATTCCTTTTGTTTTTGTTTTAATTGTTCAACGATTTTCCTTGTGTTTGTGTCAACATGGAGGATTAAGAAACGTAGGCCTCCTTATGTTAATTTTCATTTTCACCAATATGAGTATTTTTGGATCCTTGAGAGTTAAGATCCTAAGACATAGGATCCGAAAGTTGAAACATCATGAATAATGGCTCTGTGTTTATCACTTTTAGACATATATATTTTCAAAGGAAAACTGCCCACAACTTTTTTGCATGTTGCATTCATGATCCATGAATGACAGCGTAACTTTCGCTCCTTTGCCAGCTTATCTAAATGGGGCCCTATCGCCACTTGTAATAATTAGAGCACCGTGACTTTTTACCTATTTTAGATTTGTTTATTTTTAATTCATTTTAAAGCTTTTCTATTTCGTCATCTAATTTAACTTTCCATTTCCTACCATCTTGATCATCTAAATGAAAATAAAATAAGTCTAAAATATCTTAAAAATATTTTTAAATGATGTACCGTCTCTAAATATTTAGATTTATTGATTTATAAAATTTAATCTGAACGATGAAGCGATCACTTTCAAAGAAATTTTTTTTTTTTGATTTTTTATTTCCTAACTCATTAAGTTAATGTTGTTATTAAACTTTGAATGGTTGGAAATTTGCAGTCTAGCGATGAGGAGGAAGGTGACGATGAAGAGAAGAAGAAGAAAAGGAAGGAAAAGAAGGAAAAGAAGGAGAAACTCAAGGAGAAAATAGGTGGAGACAAGGAAGAAGAGAAGAAGAAGCACGAGGACACCAGCGTACCGATTGTGAGGTACGAAGAAGAAGAAGTAGTAGTAACCCAAGTCCAGACAGTACCAGAGCCAGCCCACCCTGAGGAAAAGAAGGGCTTTCTTGAAAAGATTAAGGATAAACTCCCAGGACAGAACAAGAAGACTGAAGAGGTCCCTCCTTCTCCTCCTTCGGCTGCAGAGTATACTCATCATGCTGCTGAGCCGCCTACTCATGAAGGCGAGGTGAAGGAGAAGAAGGGAATCTTGGAGAAGATCAAGGAAAAGCTTCCTGGATATCACCCCAAGACTGAAGAAGAGAAGGAAAAAGAGAAGGAGAAAGACTCTACTTCCTATTAAGTAATCCATAAGTGTTGAGTTTTGTTTAAAGGAATGATGATCGTGTGGCTGTGCCTATGCTTTGCTTGTTAATTAATTTATTATGATGTATTTTTTGTTTTGTTTAAATACTTTGTGTATGTGTTTAATTTAATTAATGTTTTTGTAAAATAATAAAAAAAAAGGTTGTTGTTTCCCTTTTTTTTTTTTTTTCGAGTTATGCAATATTTTTTATTGTACTTGGTTTACGTTTACATGTTTTCGTTCTATGCTTAGTGTCAAAGAGTGGAAAAAAACAAGGAGGGAAAGAAAAAGAAGCTTATAATTATTCGACATTGCTATGATTTCACTTTATGCCCTGATGTATTCACGAAGGTGCAAGTCATGATGCTCTCTGACCCACTTGAGCCGACTTTTTCTTAATGAATTATAAAAGCAAGCCAAGAATGTGGCCTAATTACTTAATTAGTTCCCTGATTGAAGGGTGATTATAAAATGCGTGCTCCCTTTTCTATTAAATTTATGATGACAGATTCAACGGGTCCATCACAATGCTCTGTGAGAAGAAATAATACCTAATAATTTTTCATAATTGGATAAGCTCATGTCATCACGTTTGAGTCTTGTGGTAGGCTACAAGGACACATGGGCTTCTCTTGTGATGCTGAAAACTACCTAACTAGTATTGAATTAAGATGATCAATAGTTTTTGAATTATTAATGTATCCACACTTGCTTTTATTCCTTTGTAGTTAGCAATCCACGTAAATGGACCACAAGAAATTCGTAGTGGACGACGGAGACATGTAACAAAACATGAAAACACACCTAAAATATGTAAATAAAGAGAAACTAAGATAGAGAGAGTAAATATAAAGATGCATTTGTAGAGATAAAGAAATTACCTTAAGAAGTTGTTGCATTTGTGGAGAGAAAGACATGCAATGAATATAAAATGGGTGATACTTATATGCAATCAAGAAAGAGAGAAAAAATAATACTTAGGTTCCGTTTGTTTCGACGTAAAACATTCTTCACTGTAAAATGTTTGTAAATGAAAATGATTTCAAAAAAAAAAAATTTTCCTGTGTTTGATTCATTTTACAGTGTTTGGTAACGTAAAATGAAAAAAAAAACACAATCAGCAAACCCACTGCAAAAACCACCAATTCCACCATAAACCACCGCAAACCACCATAAAGCCACCACCGTAAACCACCACAAACACATGACAGCAAATTAAAGCCACAAACCCAGCTATATCAATAACAAACAAACCCACAAATCCTTAACAAGGAAAAAAAAAAAAAAAAAACTGAACCGAAAAGAACAGGAAGAGCTGAGATCAAGCTCGGCGCGAGGATAGGCTGAGATCACGGCTTGAAATCGAGGTGGGTCACAGCTTGAGATCTGCGATGGGTCACGGCTTGCGATCTCCAGATCGGCAACGATGCGAGAGAGAGATTGGCTCGAGGTGGGTCACGGCTTGCGATCGGCAGTGGTTCACGGCTTGCGATCTCCAGATCGGCTCGGGGTGGATGGAGTGAGAGAGCAGAAAGAGAGCAGAGAGTGAGAGTGAACTGAGTCGAGGGAGACGCACGCGTGTTTTGGAAAATGGTTTACGGAAAAATTTTCCGTAAACCATTTTCCTTATTTTACGCTGCGATTTTCCGGTCAATTTACCTTCATTTTCTGTTGACTTCGGTTTTACAGCACCCCAAACGTCCGAAAATGCTGAAAACGTTTTACGGAAAACGTTTTACTTCCAAACAAACTGAGCCTTAGAAGAGAAAATTGTTGAGTGTTAGAATACCTCTTTAGTTTAAGTAAGTTTACTTCTTTTAAAAACAACTAGTCATAATATATTTATCTTGAGCAAATTTCAAAGAAAAAATTCTATAATATACCACATTACAAAAATAATTACATAATCTCATGTATCGCACAAGTCTGCAATTAGTAAAGTGCACTAAAGAGTTTTAACGCAAAAATTTGGAATTCTAGTTCTAGCATAAAACTATTTTTCAATTTTAAGGGAATCCTAAAGCTTTTTGGCAAAATTTCCAAACGTGTGTCAATTTCAACTAAAGAGTTTTAATGGCTCTTAATTAAAGTGTTTTAAGGCCCCCGGCAACACAATATCAAACAACATTGTGTTATATGTGGTGCTTTTTGTATGTGTATATACTTTGTAATCTCCCTTTTCTACAATGGACTCATTCTCTACGGCTCGTGAATATATGTAGACTATTGCAGAACTACATAAATCATTATTTTCTCTACTCTTTTGTATCAAAATCTTTCCATTTATTCATTTTATAGTCAAGATTTTATTTTCTAAATCCAACAGTGTATAAACAGTCTGTTAGATTTGTTATATTTAATCTCAATTATGAAATGACAAAATGGAAAAATTTTAAAATGGAGAGATCCTTACCTTTCCGATTGTTTCCTCCTTATTTCTTTCTTCTAATTCTTCGATCTTATTGTGTGTGTGAGAGATCTTTCACAAGTCCATACTAATTTTTATAATCAATCTTGTATATATATAAGTACTGTGGGAGGCCCTTATGGGGCAGAAATCTAAGAACAACAAATTAAAGCACAAGCAAGCAGGTTAACAGCAGCTGGCAACTTCCTAATTAAAAACAGACAATTAAAGGATTCAAGCATGACTACTGAACAGAACACCAACCCTTTACAATGATCTATTGAATTAATCTGCCTTCTTTTAAAATTGCCTTCATTCAATACTGAGAAAGAGATTCCCCGCATGCTACAAAAAAACTCTTTTGCAGGGTATTTTGCACCTTCTGCAGAATTTAACACTAGACTTCACAGCATTTTCTTTTTACCTAAGATTAATTTTTGTAATTAACGGGAATTTTGGTACATAATACAAATCTTATAAATGCTTTATGCTTTCATTCGATTGACGTTAGTCTGATTTCGACGTCTTATTAGAAGAACGCTAGCTGTCAATCCAATGAGTTTGGAGATTTTTTTCAAGTTTGGTGGATACAACTTTTCTTGTTCTTTTTGTTTTGAGTAAATGTGAAAAGTTCCTCACAGTCAGTCGGCAAGAACTTTACAGTCTTTCATTACAGATGAGTGTGGTGTCCCATCTACTAAGTGGCAGCTAAAACACAGGTAAGCAGCATTAATCTGATTTTGGAATAGGAACTTCAGGATGCAGACTGATGCACTGCTATTGGGTACGTACCTAAATCTTAGATGCAATTTATTGAAGTAGGACACTTTCAAAAAATTTGAGACTTGCTGATTCCTCATCCCATCTATTTTAAAAACTAAATAGCAACTCTAGATAAGATCATAAGAATAATGCGGTTATGACTTGTGTGACATAGTACTGTTGAAGGTAGTAAACTGATTAAGGTAATATTCCAAGTTATCTGCAAGTATGTCTTGGCATGGTGCAGTGCAACTAAGATCCATTGTGAGAGTATTTATTTTGAGGTTAAGTTTGAGAGTACCAGTTTTATCTGTTCTTGGGTTAATTAAAAATCAATAGTAAAATAAAAAAAATATTTTAGTAATATAATTGAAATTAAACAATAAAAGAACAAAAATCAATTGAAGTTATATGATAAAAAAATCATGTAAAATACTAAAATTGAGTTTTTATCACAACCAAAAGTTAAAGTAGAATATTATAACATTTTTATAAAATAATGAAACTTCATTTAAATTTCTTAAAACTTTTGGCAATTGAGTTTTAATTAAAGTCGTATTTTAAATTTCTTGAAAAAAATTGATAATAAAGTTTTACTTAATATAAACTTTGTTAATAATTTTAATGTACTTTTAGTGTAGTACATGACAATACTACGTCGTACTAAGTGTAATACTTACGTTGAGCCATATAGTTTAAGTAAGATTTAACTTTTATTATTAAAGCCAAAAAAAAGAAAAGAAATGATTATTAAAATAATTTATTATTTATTTATTTTTTAATTCCTAAAGCTTTAAATAATTTATTTTAATCAATTTTCTTTTAAGCGAGGATAAGAGGTCTCAAGCCAATGGAACAAAAGGATTGTCCGCATTATATATATATATATATATATATATATATATATATATATTGGATGTGTTCTTGTCCACATTACACCATAGATTACATTATCTCCCTATAACCTTCGTATATACAAAGCATCAAATTGATTAGAGAATAATAACTATCTCATCTATAAAATGTTTAAATTTCATTAATTTTTGTATTTTAATATTATATTCAAAATATGAGTTTATAAATAGGATAAGTAACATCCAATTAACACGAAATTTAGGGTGCATTGAAAACAAAGAGAACATTTAATCCAACGGTAATATATTTAAAATTATTAATTACACAAAAAGTTATTTAGGTAGTGTTACATTAACTAACTGGTTACACTCAGTATTATTTGATCATAACTAAGTAATGGGTGATCCAAATATATAGCCAATGGGTGGAGACTGGAAACTAGGGGGGGGAGGGTTCCTATATCACACGGGTAAGCTTCATTGTTTTGCGGTTGAACGTCTTCCTTCATCTCTTACTCTTGCTCATCATCCAAGGACTTATGTGGCCTGGTCAAACGGTCAAACCAAATTTATACTCATACTTGACTCTCTCATTTCTGAGTCCAAACAAGATGTCGTCGATCATATACTTGAAGGCCCATATATAAATATCCACTAGCATTGAATATTTGAATCCTAAATGCCTTTGGTTGTTTGTGCCTTTGTGGGGCTTAATCGACGGTTGAACTGAAGTCACATAATACCCATTGTCATTGACAAGAGCACACCTAGTCCAACTCACATCCGGAGTAATCCAAGAAGCGATGCTCTTGTGCCAGCTCAAACCTCTTGACAAATACACAAAACAATGTAAGAACCTCTCTCTCTCTCTTTATTTTAGATCCAAAAAGAAAAGAATCTGGTCACTAAATCCTAAGAAACAAGAACATCAAAGCGTTACAAGAAGTTAAACGTAACGGCTTTATATATATTTGCCGCTGTGCCGCATAATCAATTGTTTTGATCAAATAGAAAGACAATGGCTAGCAAAATGCATAATCAACACCCACATCGTATATCACTAATAATTGTTATCGGAATTATGTGTAGTGTGCTTGGATTCACTAATGGGGATTACTTGATAGGGGTAGGGAGCTTTGACATGACTGGTCCTGCTGCTGGGGTGAACATGATGGGTTATGCTAACATGGACCAAACCACTGCCGGTATCCATTTTAGGCTGAGAGCTAGGACTTTTGTGGTTGCCTAGAGTTCCCAAGGTCCAAGGTTCGCTTTTGTCAATCTTGATGCGGGCATGGCTTCACAGCTTGTCACTATAAAAGTGCTTGAGAGGCTAAAATCAAGGTAGACCAGAGCCAAGCATGCAAAATCTAAGTACCTTGAGACAATATAGCTTTACTGTTGAGCTAACAAATATATGAAATTTTTATCGTAAATTGAAGGTTCGGAGATTTGTACACGGAGGAAAATTTGGCAATCAGTGGCATCCATACTCATGCTGGGCCAGGTGGTTACTTGCAATATCTGGTTTACTCAATCACTTCTCTCGGTTTTGTGCAGCAATCATTTGATGCCATTGTTAATGCAATTGAGCTGAGCATTGTTCAATCTCACAACAATCTCAAGCCTGGTTCAATTTTCACCAACAAAGGTTAACTTCTCTTTGCGTAGTGCGAATATACTGTACTGTGAACTATTATCAAAGCCGTGATATATGCACAGATGAATATAGTCCATACACATCACTTAAAATGTGGATATATATGTTCATATTAGGTGGAGTGTGCATAGATTACAACAATATTTACCTTATCATCTTTTTTTTTTTTTGATAAGCTTATTTTATAGGAGACGTGGAAAATGCGGGAATAAATAGGAGCCCAAGTGCTTATTTGTTAAACCCGGCAGAGGAGAGAGTCCCGGTACCCAAACAACATTGATACCCAAATGACCCTTTTGAAGTTTGTTGATGGTGCAAGCGGGAACAGCATTGGAGCCTTCAGCTGTTACGCAGCGCATGGAACTTCCATGAGCAGAGACAACAAGCTCATTAGTGGGGACAGCAAGGGTGCAGCTGCCAGGTTCTTCGAGGACTGGTTCACTTTTAACACTAATTCTTCCTCTACACAAAGCACCAACTCCTCTGGCACATCGGGTAAATTCATCTATAAACTAGAGTTTTTGAGGTTCTCACAATGATTCACAATTTATCTTATAGAAGAATAAGATTTTTTTTGGGTGCTATGGATTTATTATAAGGGGAAATTTTAAATATATTTTTAAGTAATTTCACCACATTTACAACATCTTTTCCAAACTATCAATTTCCTAGAGTAAAATACTAATTTGAAAAGTTATATTAATGTATATTCCTGACGTCTAAATTAGGTATTCAATAAGACAGATTTGTGTAATATAATTAAAATATCTTTATTGGTTGTAATGAAAACCCATAATTTCCATCAAATTTAACTTTCAATTTAGGCCTTAGGGATATATTGATATAATTTTCTCAATTGGAGTAATAATCAAGCAAGTTAATACTTTGGGAGGCATTACAAATTGAGTGAAAATTTATGATGAAAAGCATAATTTTCCCTTATTTATCAGGGTCTTAAATGTTAATTTCCCATGTGACGTAGACATTAGCACACTAGTAGAGAAAGCACAAACAATCAAAGCCACGGGCGGAAAGCCCTGCAATAAAACAACCAGCCAAGGATTTAAGGAGGAAAAATGAGGAAAAACGGTCTGGTCATGGGTGTTGGAGTTCCCTCAGGACCACTTATCTAAGGCAAAGCCTGACCATGTGTTAGTAGGGTGTTGCCCAATGTGCTAGGAGCATTTTGCACTGATAGTGGAAAGCCCTGTGACTTTAATCACTCCTCCTGTCACGGCAATGACCTGTTCTGCGTGGGCCGTGGGCCTGGGTATTGACACTTTATACCTAAATGGGCTTATATGTATTTATTAATTCGAGCTCTTATTAATGGGCTTGTGATTTTGTGAAATAGATACCCAGATGAAATACTAAGCACACAGATTATTGGGGAGAGGCAGTTCCAAAAGGGTGTTCAACTATTTATGTCCGCTACAGAGGAATTGATTGGGAAGATTGATTATCGCCATGTTTATATAAATTTTACGGATATTGAAGTTGAATTAGATGGAAATCAGGTAGTCAAAACATGTCCAGCAGCCCTTGGTCCAGGTTTTGCTGCTGGAACTACAGATGGACCTGGTGCCTTTGGTTTCCAACAAGGTGATACAAAGGTCATGATAACAAGTATCTCTCTCTCTCTCTCTTCTTTTCTTAGCCTTCTTGTCAGCCAGCCCAAAAGGCATTTGGGGGCAACATGTTTAGGCCTATAGGGTCAGCATAAGACTCTAATAAGGGAGTTTTTGCTTTGGTTTAGCCCATATTTGGCCCTAGTGTGGTTGTTTGAGTCTCTGACATGTCCCATGTTTGCAGATCAACCCGTTATGGAGAAAATTGAGAGACTTGCTGAACGAACCAACCAATATCAAGTGGACTGCCAAAAGCCCAAAAATGTTTTGCTAGACACTGGAGAAATGTTTAAGCCATATGCATGGGCGGTAGGCTAGTCCGCTACTCATTAACTGTTTACATATTTATTTATTTTTCATCTATATTTTTTAAGATCAGTTTGATTGAGCTTATTTTTTATTGGTTTATTTTATTAAATTAAACTAAATAAAAATATAGTTGTAAGTTTATTTTATTTTATCCATCCACCGACAGAAAAGGAAAAATAGAATCATTTTATTTGGAAGTTTAGTAGTACTTAAGCTTGAGTGCTTGACTATCACTAGGCCATAAAGATTATTTGTTGTTGTGTGATAAGTTAGCATACACAAAAGATTTTCTAATTACTGGTAGGTTTGTGGATATAAATGCAGCCAGCGATTCTTCCAATTCAAATGCTAAGGTTGGGAAAGCTAATCATACTTTCTGTACCTGGAGGTTTGTTTTTTCTCTCTAATTATCCTGCACCCAAATAATTGACTTGTCTTAATACCAACGCACGTCCTAGCTCGAACAAGGAAGTAAACGCTAGCTAGCTTGTTTGTGTGTGTACATGAAATCGAAGGCTAGAGGAAACCTATGTACTAGATTTGAAATACATGAGCCCTTGCACGATTTGTATGACTTACTAGGAAACCAATGACAATCTCTAAGATATTGAGAATTGCAGAATTCACAACAATGGCGGGGCGGCGACTAAGAGAGGCAGTTAAGGAGACACTAATAAGTAATGGAAATGGAGAATTCAATGACAATACCGAAGTTGTAGTAGCGGGCCTCACAAATACTTACTCGCAATATGTTGCAACTTTTGAAGAATACAAGCAACAACGATACGAGGTACTAATCAACAATCCATTCTTTGAAGATTTGGAGGGGAATATTACAAATAAAAAATAAAAAAATGGGGTTCAATTGAAATATATCCTTGTTGTTTGCATTAGGAATATATAATATATGGATTTTAAGTTATCCTTAACCTTGGGGCTTATAAGTTATTTGGAAAATGCGCAGGCTGCCTCGACTCTCTATGGTCCACACACATTATCAGCAAACATCCAAGAATTCAAGAAATTAGCTGTAGCAATAGCAAAAGGAGAAAAGATCATGCAAGGTTCCTCACCACCAGATCTTTCTTCCGTACAACTCAGACTCGTACTTGACCCTTTTGGAGAGTCACCTCCTAGTGGCATAAACTTTGGTGACATGCAACAAGACATCATTATACCAAAAAGTGGCACATTCAAAAAGGGAGACAGACCAAGTGCCACATTTTGGAGTGCAAACCCAAGATATGACCTATTGATAGAAGGCACATTTGCATTGGTAGAGATGCTTCAAGGGGAGCGTTGGACTCCAGTTTATGATGATGACGATTTCTGTTTGTTTTTTAAGTGGAAACTAGATAACAGTTATTTGCATAGTATTGCGACTATTGAGTGGGAGATACCAAAGGAGGCTGGTTCAGGGGTGTATAGGCTAAGGCACTTTGGTTCGTCAAAGAAAACAAAGGACTCCCCCAACATATACTTTACTGGGGCATCTAGTGCATTTGCAGTATCATAGCGAAGAGAATAATTTAGTATTTAGTTGTGTATCCTTACATAAATGAATAAGAGTTGTCTATTTATTATATATGGTGAAGGAATAGACCTTGTTAATATTTGGTGTAAAAAATTAACCCAAATAGGTACATGCTTAAATAAAACCAGTCGCTTGTGAAGGGAAGCAAATCTCATATATAGTAGGTGCTCACTCATGTTTGTCCATCCAAATCACACATCGGAGACACTTTCCTTCAAGAAGTAAATCAAAAGCTTTGTTGATATCGTTGAACTGTATCTCATGTGTGACAAATTCATCCAACCGCAGCTCCTGATAGTCATTAAAAAAAGGGTTAGAAACCATATAGAAGAAGGAAATGAATAAGTCTAGACACACAATAAATTTCATTACTTTTTTTACAACTGTTGAGGTGATAGTTTGTGATTGATATACAATAAAAATAATGTCATTAATATTGCACTAAGTTACTTCAACAGTTGTAAAATTTGTTGTCTTAACATTGTTGGAACTTCAACAGTTGTAAAATTTGTTGTCTTAACATTGTTGGAACGAAAAATATCAAGATGAAAAAGGCTTTGCCAATACCATTTCGGATAGCCAGACGGTCAGACTCACAGGTAATGTAAACAAAACTTGAATGGTCATGCAATCAATAAGTACAATAAGTACATGAAACAAAATAGCCACCACAAAAATGCAATCTAGGATTGGTTGCAAGCTAATTAGGAATTAGCATGATCAAAATAAAAGGTTTGCTACGGCAAAAAGAGATATATACATCATAGGAACTGTCAAATTAATCACCTTGTCCGAGTAACGTTGGAGGAGGATGGGAATATCAGTTTTAGCTTTGATTCCTCCAAACATGGATCCCATGATGCTTTTCCCCCCGCCATGAAGGACATCGTGAAAGCTAAGACCCAATTCTGACCCCGGCCTGGCCACTCCTATTATAACAGTTTTTCCAAAACCCTGAACGTAAATGGAAAACGATAATGTAATTTAAATTATTGTGTGTAGAGCAGTACAAACTACAAACACACACACACAAAGCATAATCATATATCTGAAAATAATAGAGGGAGACAAAGGGTATGTGGCACCATAAACAATCATTTAATTCAATCGACAAACTGCATATAATTTTAAACAAATAAGCTAATTTTTTTTTTTAAAATAATAATAAATAAACTAGCGTATTTGATTAAAGTCCATTATGTCTCACTTTTAAGCAAATAAGCCGGCCAAACATACAAAAGATCATTGTAAATTCAATTAATCACAAAAAGCTTGTGCTAATGTGAACTCCATTTGGGAAATTTCAAGACTAGGATAATGAAAATGTCATTTTCCCTTCTCTGTCCTTTCACAATAAATCAATGAGCTCTCATAAGTGTGAAAAGTTCACCAAGCTTGAACCTATTTGACCATCAATTATTTTTTTTCTCACAATATTATAGGATCAATTTTTTACCAGCCCAACTAGAGTCGTCTCAGTTCATTTTAATATACATTTGAGAAGCATGATGTTGGGCCCAGATTTTATACACTATGCCATAAATTAAGTCATGTAAAGTAATAAGACCACACGGGATCTCTATAATGCAAAGGGCATCATTGTAAACAAATCAAAAGATATGTTGTGCTTGTGTGTGTGTGTGTGAGAGAGAGAAAGAGAGATACATTTTTGCAGCTAAAATATGCTTGATTCACCAAGGATGCCGATCCAATGCATTCAAAGCAATAGTCTGCACCCCCACCAGTCATCTCATTGATCACCTGCACAATGAGATAAAAAAGATAGTACTGCAACAGATTAATATGTGATATCAATCAGCCCTAAACTAAACTATGAAAGAAACAGGTTAGAAGCACAAGTTGAAGTCACCAATAAGCCTATTCACCCCTAGGCAAGAAGAGTTCATCTCAATAATAAAGGTAGATAGAATAGAAGTATTAAACTAAAGAGAAAGACCTGGCTCACTGATTTTTCTCCACACTCTCCTCCATTGATAAAGTCTGTGACTCCAAACATTTTCCCTGTTTTAAAACAACAAAAGAACAATATCATTTAGACCCAATGCAAAGCTCATACTCATAGTTTTATATATTATGACATAAGATTCTTTAAACTTTTATATTAATCAACTTTTAGTCATTAAGATTAATAAAAGTTGACTTGAAATACAGAAGCTTTGCAATTTGCATTGATCAGATTTAGCAGATCATATGAAGCTTATGCTCTACACAAAATATATATATATATCCCCAGAGAGAATTTTCTTACCCACTTCGAATTTATCTGGGTTAAGATCCACACCAATGATTCTAGTTGCGCCACAGAGTCTAGCTCCCTCCGCAACCTAGGATGCCAACTAATATGTGAGTTTTATTTTTCAGTACAGTATTAAAGATGAATGCAAGGAAAACAATACTTATAATAAGTCTGCGAGCTCATACAGCTAATCCAATAGAACCCAGCCCAAATATAGCAACAGTTGATCCTGCCTCCACATTTGCTGTTTTCCAAGCAGCGCCAACCCCTAAAAACCCAAGTTGTCCTCAATCAGATAAAACCACATGAATGCTTTCTTTCGGAGTCCAACAATGCAAAGGTTTCAACCATAAACAATAAAAAATGAAAAAGACATATCCTCTTAATTTCACTTGAATTTGAGAGAGAATACTCGATAGTAAAAACATATTATCTTACATTGATTGTATCTCTAATATTACTTCCACGTAAATTGTGACATCTAAAATATCAAACCGCAGGAAATAAACTTGCAAACAGGGATCAACACATGAAAAGACAAGGGGGTTATGGACTTTTGGGCCCCTAGAATTTTATATTTTTTTAAATAATATATATTGATATTATAAGATTTTAAAGTTTGGGTAAAAAATAAAATACATGGTCCCCTCTAAAATTGAAAGCTGGCATAAAGAACTCAAAAATAAAAATGTTCACCTGAACGGCTGAACCATCCATGGTCGGTGGCCCTCCCACCCTTTTATAAAACATAAAGCTTGTATTGCTAAGACTGAATAGTTTTGAACTTTTGTTTGTGCGTTTGGCCTTTTATATTTTTAATCTTTTTATTTGACAATATTAATTAAATTTTTTGTTATAAGAATATTAGACATATGATGAGATAATGAATATAACATTTTTTATATATAAAAAGGGAAATTCAATGATAATATTTGACTTTTCTAATTATAAATATTTTTTCATAATAAAATAAAAGATGATTTTCTAACGAAATCTTTAATTTTGTATATTGAAAGAGAAATTATTATGAATTTGTATGTATAAAATATCAAAAATTATTTTGGGATTTTAAAAAATGTCGTATATATTCCATTTTGATAGATGATTAAATATAAATATACTAAAAATAGTTATTTTGTGTTTTTTATTTATAATTTTTTAATATAGAATATATTCTAGCTTAGATTTTCATATATTAATTTAGTATTCAATCTTAGTATATTTGTTATTCTTTAATGACAATTATATATATATATATTGCTAAGCCTTCAAAAATAAAATCATGCGTCCCCTCCCTGCTCCCAAAGATTAAAAAGGAGAAAGGAAAAGGACATGGTTCTTATCATGTGAAAGGGCCAAGACTTGTAGACCTGATAGGCTCATGCATGATGCATGTGTTTGCTAAATTGTGTGTTTTTAACTATAACTCAGTCTTAAATGAGGTAACTCTCCACTAGCTGTGTTTAATTTGCTCAAGTTAACGCTGAACCAAGTGACACTTCCAAATAACAAAAGGAATCCTTGTCAAATTACCTGTTGATATTCCACAGCTAAGGAGGCATGCCCTACTTGGGGAGATTGAGGGATCAATTTTTGTTACATGGGCAACGTCTACCACTGTATACTCAGTAAAGCTGGACACAAACATAAAGTGGTATATAACCTCTCCATTGAGGTCAGTGAATCTACTGCTCTCATGTCTAGGCATCCAAGGTGATACTTTGAAAGGAAGTTTTGAACACACGTTGCTCTTCTTTGATTTGCAATCTTCACATTCTCCACAATCCGAAATGAATGTAGGGATGACAGTGTCTCCTTCAGTTACTTCATCTACACCCTTCCCAACACTTTCCACAACCCTACAACACATTAAAATTGATTAGTGTTAAAATAATGATTAAAGAATTAAATTCACATTTTTTTAACAATTTCGATAATTTATCATGATAATCAGAATGACTTTCAACGCAATGCCAATGCCAATAATCACTCTACAAAAAATGTAAAACTAACCCGATAGCTTCGTGACCAAAAATTCTTGGATACATTCCCGGAGGATCCTTCAAACAAGAAAAAAAAAATGCATGTATGTGTCAACAAATTTTCAAGAATTTTTAAAGGTATATAAAAGTAAAAGTAACAAAAGCTTGAGTTCCATATGCTTTTGAAATAACAACCTTCAACTTCCATATACCGATATCGGTGTGACATAGGGAGGTGCATATGATTCGAATCCGAACCTCACGAGGCATTGGCGGTGCCACCATGATCTCCTCGATCACTAGTGGCTCACCTGCTGCGCGACTAACCGCAGCTACAATAAACATATAGATTGAGAACAAATATCAGTTTCACACACTTCCAATTAAAGTTAAAGAAGTGCAATTCATATCATACAAAAGAGTTTTTTCAAGGGGTACCTCTGCATTGAATGGGCTTCCCCGCTGTTGAGATTTTCTCACCCATGCTGACAAATTAGAGTCTCTCTTTCTCTTTGACAAAGTGACAATGTGTGACTTGTGAGATGTAGTTGGTGGTAAGTGCGAAATGAATGTGGAGTTTTTATAAGATGGCAAGACACAGAGAGAGAGAAAGAGATGCCTAACGAACTCGACAGCTATTTCATGTAGTAATGCCAGTCAATGTTTCTTCATCTACGTCTGTTAGAGGTTTATTAATAGAATAATAGATTAGACATGACTAGTTTTAGACAGGGCATACTATAAATAGGTTATAAACTTATAATGCGATTTGAACATAAATTGTGGGATTGTGGTACATTCTTTTAGATTTAAGATAATGTTTGACTTGTGTGTTTGACAAATTAATGCTGTTATGTTCTTTAATTGAAGCTATCCAGCTGTGTGGGTCAATGGACTTTTTAAAGGATAACATAATACAATTTGACTGTCTAAACCTTTTTCTTAAAATAGATCTTATCAATTAAAGTGATTAAACACTAACTTAGAAGTTTAGGAAGGAAAGAAATAGAATTGAATGGATAGGATAAAAAGAATGGGAATGAATTAAATATTATTTCTCTTTTATTGGATATTTAAAAGGAAAAATACAATGAGAAGTCACCTTGTTTAAGAGGTAAATCGAAAATAATGGAAATTGATCATTTTATAACAATATTATTTAATATTATATATTATTTTAATAAATATATAGATATAGGCATGTAAGAAGAAGAAGAAAAAAAAGCATGGATATATTATGAGAACTTTAGTAACAGATCATTAAAACATATTCTATATATTTTCTCTGATTCTTACCAATTTTGGAAGGATTAAAAAATAAGCTTAAGAGAAATAGGAATAAACATCTTATTGAACTCTCAAGATGAGTGAATAAAAAAGAACTTTCTTTAAAACTTATTTTATTTTCATTTCATACCCCTTATTCCTGTCTCCCAAATAAGTTAGGAATAAAATTAGGATGGGTATTATTAAGGACAACAACATCAAACAAAAAAACACAAAATGAATGGAAACATATGAGAGAAGAGAGGATATAAAGAAAGGTCATTCTACTATACTCTTTTGGAGGTCATTATGTGTTGGATGATGAGGACTGCTGTTCGGAGTTGGGCTGGATCATTAATATCAATAACTATCGCCTTGTCTACTAACCTTTTTAAGCACTTCGATAGCAACAAGGCACATCAAGCTGTCACTCTCTATTTGTACTTACCTTCAACACAATTAAAGTCACACCTAACATAATTTTATTTACATCTAATAGTAACTCACATCGCAACCAACATGAAGTCATTAACTCCACTATTTTCTATCATTCTTACTTCTTCTTTTTTCAAATTAGATTGTGTGATAGGATCATGTAAGACAATTATGTCAATGAGTATGTGTTATCTCATATGCTAACCTACTTCTTATAATTTTAAATTTTCTATTTTCTTGTTACTTTATGCAAGCAGTAATTTTGTCACATCTGGTAACTCATGCCATATTACGCTATAACTTGGTACTTTTTCTAGCATAATGATAGAGTCTTATAATATTATGTGTTCATGAAATTTGATAGAATGCTTCACCACGTTGCATGCTAACCATTCGTTTTTCTTTTAATTTGAATTTTTTTTTGGTCACTTTGGCCAAACAATTACAAGGTCATAAATAGTAGTAGATTTGCCACATCTAATGATAACTTTATTTAGGTAATTCTATGCTTTTATAACCTTTTTTCATATTAGACTGTGACAGTCCTATAAGATAGTTATGTCAAATCCGACAGTATGATTCACCATGTCACATGCAACCCCCTTTTGTTCTTTATTTTGGGTTAGAAGAGATGCAAACGTGGTGGCTCATAGCCTAACCAAAGTTGCTTCTTCTCAACCTTGTTTCTCCCGTTGTAATAATACACATCTCCTTCCCTCTGTAATGAAGAATTTCACTTTTAGAAGAAGAAAAAAAAGTTACTTGCTAACCTTTAAAAAAAAAAAATTCTAATAATTTGGGTAAGTAGTAACAGATTAACACATAATAGTAACTTTGTGATATCCAATCGTATCTCATATCACATTAAGCAATAACTTCACAATTTTATCTTAGCATTTTTTTTTAATCCTTTATGTTAGATTGTGATAGGGTAACAAATGATACAAAGGGAATGGTGGATTCCAGTTAACAACGATGATGATTTCTCTTTGCAAAATGGAAATTAGATAATAGTAGCTTATAAGATATGGATTAGCAACCATAGCGGAAAATACCAAAGGGTTGAAGAAAACAAAGAACTCACCCAACAAATACATCACCAGGGCATCTAGTGCATTTGCATGTCACAAAGATGCATTTAGTGTCATAGTGTAACATTCTTACAGCAAATAGAAAAAGCTGTCCAATGTATATACATACATATGTTAAGACAACTTTATTTGATCAAACAAGAAACTTGCATGGGATTACAAAATGGGAGAAGCTAAAAACAAAACATGTTGCTTGTGAAGGCTTGCAAATCCCATGGTAGGAGCTTACTTATTTGTCCATCCAAATTACGCATCGAAGACAATGTCCTTCAATGAGTAAATCAAAAGCTTTGTTGATGTCATCGAACCTCACCTCATGTGTGACAAATTCATCCAGCCGGAGTTCCTGATAGTAATTAAATGAAAGAACTTAGTAACAAGAAAGTAGAAAATAAAATCATCTACTGATGTATTTTTACTAAGGGGAAACCCACCACAAGATGGAATTGAAGATTACATTATAAAAAATGGGGCACCTTAAGAAAGTTTGATTAGGCCCTCAGAAAATCATTGTAACTGTTAAATCACCTTGTCTGCGTATCGTTTAAGGAGAATGGGAATATCAGATTTACCTTTGAGTCCTCCAAATAACGATCCCATGAGACTTTTCCCACTGTGAAGGACTTCATAAGAGGTTAGGCTCAATTTTGACCCCAGCTTTTCCACTCCTAAAACAATTGTTTTTCCCCAACCCTGGTAAACAAAAACAAGATTATATCACAAGACACAAATTACTCTTTAGTGCACCATAGCATGCGAACACACACATAACAAGCAGATTTGAAACATTTGAAGGAAAAAGAATAGGAAGGGCAACGGTCATGTGGTACAACTATCAATAACCCAATTGAATGATGCCAATGTGCTGCATGTAATTTTGATAGACATTTCTCTTCAAAACATCATAATTTGCAATTAATCAGACAATCACATATTACATGAACTTCCTTAAGTACATTCTAGACTGCTTACTTAAAGCTTTTCACAATTCAAACTGATAACTTCAGACATGTAAGTTCACCAAGCTTGAGTCTGTCTGGTCATCAAGCCATGACTTAATTTCTTACAGATGGTTATAAGGCCAATTTTTTTAGCAGAACCACTTAAGCTGCCTTGTTTCCTTTTGATATATGTTTTAGATGCGCAATGCTAGGACTAGATTTGATAACCAATGCCATAACTTAAGTCAAGTAAAGCAGTCAGACCACACAGGATATCTAAGATGTAGAGTGCATCCTTGAAATAAAAGTGAAACGGAGAAAGACATCCAAAAAAAGTTATGTTAGCAATGAGTGTGTGTGTGTGTGTGAGAGAGAGAGAGATAGAGAGAGAGAGAGACCTTTCGGCAGCAGGCATATGCTTCCTGCACCAAGGATGCCAATCCAACACATTCAAAGCAATAGTCTGCTCCCCCACCAGTTATCTCATTAATCACCTGCTCAATGAGATAAAGGAAAGTGCAAAGGCTGCTATCAAGCCATAAAGTAATCTTTAAAAGAACATACTGCACATTTTGTGCTTCATTATAGACACTTCATAAAGCCTGGTAAGCTGTGGTGTTACAAGTCTTATAGCTTTCGAGGTTCCCTTTCTCATTAGATGAATCAAATATTAATCATCTCTAATTCTCATGTCAAGTTCAACCCTATGAATAATATCAAAAGACAGCTCACTATCTCACATGATACATTAAGCATTAACGAATCTGATAGTACAAGACATTCTTCAGTACATGTCAAGCCACTGAAAGCATAACTACTTGCAGAGCAAGAAGAGTTTATCTCCAAATTAATGATTGATAGAAGTATACAACTTAGTAATAGAGTCATCAAACAATTATCATATAGTTGAAGAGAAGACCTGGCTCACAGATTTATCTCCACAATTATCATATACAAGTTAGTGTTAAACACTAACTTGGAAGTTTATAAAGGAATGAAATCGAATTGAATGGATAGGATAAAAAGAATGAGAATGAATTAAATATTATCTCTCTTTTATTGGATATTTAAAAGGAAAAATACAATAAGCACTACAACAAAATATACCTATTACAACAAAGGTTATTACAACAAAAGCGATAATTGTGGTAATACACCTACTATTACATCATTTAGTTAAATTTTGTTGCAATAGTTACTTAAAAACTGATAATTTATTACTTCAAAAATAAATTGTTGCAATAGGTTGCAATATATTGTTGCAACAGATCATTTACATAATTTATTGCAACGAAACTAGTGGTTGAAGCAATAGTTATGACTATTGCAACAAAGTGTTGCAATAGGAAAAATCTTATATCGCAACAGAATATTTTGTTGCAATAGGAAAAATCTTATATTACAACAAAAGTTTTTGTTGCAATAAGTAAAACCCAAATTTTCCCACTCTTGCTTACAATTTCCCCAACCCGTAGCATCAATTTCCCAGTCCCGCCAATCTATAAAAAATAAAAAATTTCCCAATCCTCAATTCTCTCAGCTTTGAGCTTCACAACACAGCAAAATGGCGTTCTTGCTCAACAAAACCTCCATCGCTTCACAATTCCGATCTCACTCCCAGGTATGCACTTCGTCTCTTCTTGATCTCGTTGAGTCGTCGTTTCGATCATCTAACTCTCTCTTTCTCTCTCCCTTTCTCCAGAAGATAGAGGACGCTTTCTCTCTCTCTCACGCGCCGTGCTTACCACATCGAACCCGGGCCTCGCGAGAAAGCCATAGATCTCTGTCGCTCTTCACAATCGCAACCTAAAGGTACTTTCTATCTCTCTCTGTAGCGGCATACACGTATTTTTATGGATGAATAAACACCTATACATATTTGAGTCCAAGTGTACATTAAATTGTAGTATCGAACAAAGATTATTCAAGAATACTAAAACCTAGCTTCCGATCTTATTCTTCCACTTCTTCGTCTTATTTGTGCGTTTTTCTTTTGAATTCTGTTTCTATTCTGCTCGCTTTGTTTACTGGATTATATTTATTTATTTGCATGTTCAATCGGATCCATGTTTTACATTTTGTACGATCACTAATCAAAATCTATATTTTTTGGATTTTTATATTTTGCTTTGGTTGAATTTGTGCATTTGCTTAATCTTTCTTTTTTCTTAAAAAAATTAGTAATAAAAAAACTGAAATGACTAAACAGTCTTTTTCATAGATTTATTATTATTATTATTGAAACAGTAAATTCATATTGATTGGAGCATTGTTGTCTTAATAGAATATTTTGTTGTTTTTGCAATTTTCTATTGTTATAATTAGAATTGTGATTCTTTGAGTTCTGGTAGTCTATGTTCACAAATATGATTGGGAATTTCATAGTTGAAACCCTTGTTTTGTGAAGAATTTTTTTGTTTATTTGCTGTGTAATTTCAGGAATACGCAACCTCGGTTTCAGTTTATTGTGATGAACCGGCGTAATACGGGTTAGTGCATTTTTCTGTTCTCTATTTCCTGATTTGTTTGGTAGTATTTTTATAATCTTAGCTCCAATTGTTATGGTTCATAGAGTTGGTTTTTGGTGTGCATAAAGTTTTAATTTTTAACACTCTTGTGTGGCATTGGCATTTGAATAGGGAAAATTAATAGGATTTTTATCAAATTAAATTTCACATGTTGCTGATAACAGATTGATTCAGAGTTACTAGTTTATTTTTGTATATTAATTTTGTTGAACTGAAGGACTTCTGTATGTTTATATAAACAGATAATTTGGTGGAGAATCTGTTGGGAGATTTCGAGTATGAAGTCCAGGCTCCATATTTATTATATCGAAATGCAGTACAAGAAGTGAATGTCATTTGGTTTTACAATGCACGTGAATGTGAGGAGGTTGCAAATCTTTTTAGCAGGTAAAAACAAATGTAATCTTCCCATTGTCACTGTGGAGATATGCATGAACATGTCATAATCTTTTTCTTTCCATCTCCAAATCTTTATCTGGTATTTTCTATTATAAATAGAGAGCAACTGTTTGTACACCATAGAAGATTAGGAAGGTAAGCAATTTATTTCTAGATCATGTTTGCACTTTATTGAATTATGGTTATCCCAAATTGACTTAGTCTCTTTATATTTAATCTATGTTGTTGGCTGTTTCTTTATTTAATTTTCTAGCATTTCTAAATGGTATTAGATATTTTTAATGTTTTTTTACTTATATTTTCTTATATTTTCAAAATAAGGTGCTATATTAATAGGCTGTGTGCTTGTTGATGAAATGTCACCTCAAAGGATGTAAAATGCCAATTTGCCTATAAGTATTGACTTATGAACAAAATTTCTGGGTTGTTGTATTTTTTAAGCTTCATAATTTGGTACTCTGTCTACTTTACAAATGAGTTAACATAGCATGGCCATCGTATCTTGTTTTTTTGGAGCATATCTTTTTAGTATTATTCATCTTGGATATTTTTTAATGGAGGGTGTTAATTGGTAAATTGCAAGATGGTACAGTATTTTTAAAGAAAGGCCATGATGATGGAGCTGAGCTGTTTGAATTCAAGACAGATGATGGTAAATATTGGAGTCACCTTTCTTGGTTACTGATTTGCTCACTTTTGTTGTGTATTGACTGACTTGAGGACTGAATTTGTTGGTAGAGCAAGTTATGAGGGGCTTGTTGACTATTGCACCGGAGTATGCATTTGGTTCCTCTGAGTCCCAGCAGGAGTTGGCTGTGGTTCCTCCCAACTCCACTGTATTCTATGAGGTTGAGATGGTATCTTTTGATAAGGTTAGTTAATTGTGGACTTTGATTCAGTTGTATAGATATTTTAATTTCATTTTGTTAAGTTATAAAAATGTGTGGGTCTTGAATTCAATTTATTGTAATGGTTTCTTTCAGGAGAAGGAATCATGGGATATGAATACTCAGGAAAAAATTGAAGCTGCTGGTAAAAAGAAGGAAGAAGGAAATGTATTGTTCAAGGCTGGTAAATATGCAAGAGCTTCCAAAAAATATGAGAAGGTACACGGCATAAGGAACTTGTTGAACAACAAAAAGTTCTACTTGCTTTACTGTTTGTTGTTGGTTGTGATGTGCCCTGACCAATTTCATCTTTCACTTGCATAGGTTGTGAAGTTCATCAAGTATGACTCTGCCTTTGAAGAGGAGGACAAAAAGCAAGCTAAAGCATTGAAGGTCACCTGCAATCTGAATGATGCGGCTTGCAAATTGAAGTTAAAAGAATACAAGCAGGTTGAAAAATTGTGCACCAAGGTTTATATACTTTGGTTCGATGTTTTAGCCAAAAATTGTGCACCAAGGTTTAATGTCAAATAATGTAAATGCACGCATATTCTCTTCTATCCTAGTCAACTGAAGTTATTTGAATTGTATCTGCAGCGTTGGCATATCTTTTTCTATAAGCTTTGCCTTGATTTCATTAATTTTGAATGTGCAGGAGAAGACAAGT